>OZ018396.1:28564385-29136937 GCA_963969525.1 Ontholestes murinus
TACTTAAGTTAGTCGGGTTGAAATTTTAAAACTAGATTAAAGGATTATTTGCAACCTCTTTGGCTTCACAGTTGTCACTTGTCAAAATGGCCAGAGATAGTGCGACAAATGTAAAAATTCGTGAATTGGTAAGAAGAAAATGGCCAGGGAAAGAAATACGCGAAATTACGGATGATTTAGATTTGGCCAAGTGAACAGTAGGGATTATCGTGAGAGTGGAAGTGACAGGAATTGATGTAACATTATGGAGGGAGTGTTGCAGAATGTGGATACAAAATATATTTACCTAGATTGCACGAAATTGCCTTGACAACCATCATAACAATTTCACGATACGCGCGCCATCTCTTGCCCATTCCGGAAACTTTTAAATCTACCCTCGTATATGCTTTATACCCTATAGTAGCATTTTCTTATACATTCCAGCCATTCAACCTCAAATGGTCCGAGAAAGTTGGTCTAGGAAGTTTGACCATCAAAATGAGGTGGCTGAGTTTTCATTCCGTGACTTAATAATAATTATAATATTAATAATGTCTATTGATGACCACTGGTACATACATCGAACATTGTAGATTTAACTAAACGATGTTAAATTCTCATTGATACAGTAAAATGCCTTAGATGCTACCACACTTACATTTTTCATAAAACTATGGACGGACAAATGTTTGTAGCTTATTGGTAAGATATTGTATAATTTTACAGCGTGATATCGAGTGCTAGTTTGGGTACGTTTCAGTCAATTATAATTTAGACGTATTTGGTTGACACTTATAGTGTTGTAAGGATTGATATCGAATTTTTATCATATAGTTCAATATTCTCATGAATATATGTAAGACATTCCATTATGTACAAACAAGGGAGAGTTAGTACCTTTAACTTAATTTAAGTATTCTCTGCAATCTTCGGTGAACCATAAGTTAAAAAATTCTAATAGCTTTCTTCTGAGCCCCTGAAGAATGCCCCCATTAAATTATTCCATAGCGAATATGTATGGAGATAATAAATATGTAAGACACTTTTAACGCGTCAAATAAAACAACCTTAGAAAGTTGTCGCAATAAATATATAAATTTGCTTATTTCTTTCTCCAGTTCGCGTGTATGTACTTTCCACGTTAGTTTAGAGTCTAAGTGGAATCCTAAAAACTTAACATATCAGCAAACCCAAAATTAATATTTTTTAAATTAAACAGCATGTTAACTGTTTTGTTATTATTTAATGAGAGTCCATTCGTTAAAAACCACTTATAGGCCTGTACTTGAATATTATCATTTGTTATATTCACATCATGTAGTAACTTACCCCGATTTAAAAGTGTTGTGTCATCTGAAAATAATATTACATTATTTTCACCTATATATAGACAGATGTCATCTATATATGATAAAAAGAGTAAATGCTGAAGTTTTGATCCTTGTGAAACCCCTCTATTAATACAATATTCCTTCGACAGCTTCAATTGAATTTTAATTGTTTGACATCGATTCGATAAATAAGTAATTATTAATCTACAGCTTGCAGGGTGGAAAGTGTAGGAATATAGTTTTTGAAGTAGTATTGAATTCAAATGCTTTCTGCAAATCGAGAAAAGCTGCTTGGACAAATTCATTGCTGTTAATAGCGTCGAGACATTGCTCAATCAAAACTAGAGTCGCCGTTGTTGTAGATCGAGAACATCTAAATCCATGTTGGCTACTAGAGAGCAATTTTGTCGCCGATATAAAATCTAATAATTGACATTTTAATAAATCTTCATACATTTTAGAAATTATTTGCAGAATCGATAATGGTCTGAAATTATTAGCGTCATTTTCAGAGTCTTTTTTATGTACTGGCACAATAATTGCTCTCTTTAAGGAACATGGAAATTCCCCAGATCAATTACAGATTGATTGATCAGTTGGGTTAGTGGCTCTATTATGGCTTCCATTATGGTTTTAATGATATCAGCTATGCACTCTTATATATCCCTACTTTGACTATTTTTTAGATTCATTACGGAATCTCTCACTTTAGCGCTTGACATCAGTTCAAATTTAAAATAGGAAGTATTAACACTGTTGTTTATGCTCGGTAACATTAGTTAACATGGATTACATGTACCTTGCTGTATATTTACGGTGTTAGAAGCAATAGATGAAAAGTGATTAACAAAATCATCTGGAGGGGGTTGCGAATTTTTGCATCCACGTCGTTTTCCACCACGGTAGGAATTAATTACATCCCAATTTACCTTAGGATTATACTTGCTAGAGTTCAGTTTATTATTGTTTGACTTTCATATTTCATACAAAATTAGCTCATTATATTCCTGCCTTACACGATCTCTCAGTAACTTATTTTGTTCACTTTTATTGTGTTAATAAGCTTCATCAACTAATTCCAAAGTATTCTTCATTTTATTAATATTCTCGATATGTTTAACAAAATTTTGCGCTTTCGATTTATAAGATCTCAGAGGAAACACTGTAATATATCTTCATGTAAGGTATTTATAAATGCGTTAAAATTTTCAACTATTGAGTTAGAAAAAGTTGTAATAAATGACCAGTTAGAATTATTTAGTACATTGAATAGATTGAATTTTCCTAAAATGGTCTTAGCACATTTGTACCTAATCTTTCTTTTACCTTTATATTGTTTACTTGCACATCCAATCCTACATGATCAGAGAGCCCTGAATATAGAGAAGTCACTACTAACGTATCCATATTACTAAATATGTTATCGATTTTATTATTAAACTTGTGCTAAAATTGACTAGGTCATTCAACTCAAAATTTTTAAACAAGTTGCACACGTCAATAGTGTCCCTAGAATTTTTGTTTTTAAAAACCCCCTACTCGGGGGTCGGTATACATTAATGATAATTATATTTAAATCCTTAAAATACGTGCAAGGGAGTTCAATAACTAGACTTATTTTTTTTTCAATAGACTCGTATATTACATTCCTTAATCTCGTGAAATTTTCTAAACATATTTTTAATTTTGCCGGAGTTTTCCTTAAAAATTTTGAGAGAATTGTTTTTTAAGTTTTTATAATGAATCCAGGAAGGGTTTCAGATTTGTAGAATATTCTAGAATTCAGATGTCGGATATTCGCTAGTGTTGGGGTTGGAAGTATTCATATCACACAGAATATTTTAGTCGTCTAAACATTTTCAAAGCTTTCTCGACTAGACACCATCCATTCCGAACTCAAGCATCCTTTGGGCACTATTTGCTGCCCACACGTCATATGGTTCTACTTTTCTTGCAGATTTGAATGTTCGCTACAATATCCTATTTATTGTTCCCAGATGAGAAAACTAAAGTATCAGAATTTATTGTTAAATAATTTTACAAAGATTTAAATAAAATGTAAGAAACAATAGATATAGATATCATAAATTATCTACTTGCTTAAACTTTTCATTATAAACAGAGAAGCTTATATATTATTACTATATTAATTATATAGTATTTTTATTTTCTCTATATAGGGAATATTTCGTGATCTTGTTAAGATGAAACTTTAAGCTTTAGGTTTTATCGTTAAAATCTGTAAATGAAAAGCTTTTGGTAAACATTCATACACCGGAAGTGGGTGTTTGCTCGAGGCGTTTTTTGTTTTTCCGATATTTTTCTAAATATAAAAAATATTACATCAAAACAAATGATAAAAAGAATGGAATGAAGTTTTATTAATTTATATTATAAATATTTTTCATTTTCAAGTTCTTGTCATTTTTTTAAATAAATTTTGACATTTTTATAAACTATACGAATTACATTAAATAACAAATAATGGTAAAGCATTTAAAAAATATGCAACATTTAAAGTATAATCCTTTTACATAAATTTCATGATTTGCGAGTAAAATGAGAAGAAAGTAAAATTTCGGCAGAAATATAAAATATTTCAGAATAGAAATACGACTACAGATTCCAACAAACATGTGATGCTTTAGAGACGTGAAAGCTCGTTTCCTGCACACAATGAATAAAAGAAAAATATAGACGGAACAATATATCTCTTCCTATTAGGAACGTATAACTCTTACAGGCTTGTTTACATTATAATTTCAGTTGGTAAAATGAGCGGTCTGCTTATTGAATCACGCCGGTAGTTATGACAGATTTCTTCATTTGGTTTTCGAGAAAGATATAGGGAAAGTACTATGATGGCCATAACACATTTTTTTTACAGTTGGTATCGACTAAGAAATATTCATTAATCATCATGTTGTATATGATCAGGTATATTGAAATAATTGTGATAAGTCTGCATATATTATTGGACCAACAAGAGTACTTTGTGTAACACAGAAGCTTATAATTATTGGTTCAAATGTAAAATTTTGTACTCTACTAACATGACTCGGGTAATGATTGAACTAATGTTAATCTTCGTATTTGTAAGTTTTGATTGTTCTGATTGCAAGAAGACAAAGAAGACCAATGTGACTTGAAAGAAACGTTCCAAATACATGCAAGAAAAATAAACAAGATGAGATGTATAATTTATCTTGTATTGTATCTCATTTATCACTTAGAGAAACATTATGGTAATAATAGGTAGTGGATTAATAAAGCCCGAGCATTAGGCAAAAACATGGACAACGACAATGAAGAGCTCTGGATTTCCCCGATTTCAAACGCTCTTATTACCTGAACAATATACATAAACATGTTAAAATTGCATTTGTATATTACTCTTTATAATGGTCCAGTGCCGAAACTAGTCAAATATTAAAATAAAAATGAATGTGATTCCATTATTTCTCACATTTATTAAACAAAATCCTGCATTTAAGAACATACAAAAACATTAATTATTGTTCCCAGTTAACAACAGCCACGAGCCGGTTTCGATCTATTTTGGACCACTCTCCGAGTTTAATTAAGATATTGCCATAAAGGTGCCATATATTGTTTAGTTGGAGATAGGGAATCGAGTTTCACTATGGAAGTTTTATTCTGCAAAAACTATAGATGAAAATTGGAATTTGGAAATAGTGGCAACATTATAAGCTACCGTCATATCGTTTTAAGCAATCGTATATGAACAGATAATATATCAATTTAACAATTATTATTAGTATGTTTTCATATCACAGATGTAATAGATTTTTGTGGAAATATCTCTCTTCACTAGGATTGAAAAAAACTACAAACTCAATACCAAACTAAATAGCTGATGTTAACAGTATCAATAATTTGTTCATAGACAACATACCTGCGAATAGTTATAATAACTTCTCTATTGACAACTTATTTAAAAATAAATCTCACTCTTCCTTATCTGTTTTCAGTTTAAAACGATCAATGAAGTTGAAGTCGTTAAAATTATCAATAAAATAAGCTCTATATATTTTTGTCATGGCGGTATTAATATATAAATGATTCGTATGTGTTGTCCTGTTGTTTTGCCCTACTTAATATATATTTTGAACTCCTGTATCCTAGACTCAATTTTCCCAGATAGTTGGAAATTTAGAATTATTAAGCCCATACCAAAGGTAACTAATTCCTCTGAACATAAAGATTTGCGTCCTATCAGTATATTACCTACCCTCTCAAAAATTCTAGAACGAATAATGGCGGATCAACTAAATGCATTTAATGATGAAAATAAAATTCTGCCAAAACATCAGTCAGGCTTTAGAAGGCGCCATAGTTGTGAAAGTGCACTAAGTATAGCTTGATTGATGATATCATTGCAGCCACTCATAGAGGTAAATTGACAGTGCTAGTGTTCCTCGATTAAAGTAAAGCTTTTGATACAGTAACTTATAGCAAATTGCAATTAATTCTTAGACATATCGGACTGTATCAAACGGCAACCAATTTAATTGACAACTATTTAAGCAATCGTAAAACTTGAGGATAAGATATCTAATACTAGGAGCATTAGTAGAGGTATGAAAAGAACATTACTTAACATAAAGATGAACGGTTTAAATATTAAATATACTGATCATGCAACTAATCTAGGCGTTCTAATTAATAACACTTTTCGTTATAGAAAGCAGATTAATAAGTATATTTCTAGAGCTTATTTTAATTTAAAAAATCTATATCCTCATAGAGCTTATTTAACTGTTAAAACAAAAATTTGTTTATGTGAGAGCCTTGTTTTATCCCACTTTAATTTTTGTTCTACTCTTTATCACCCAGCAATAGATAAAAATACATGCTACCGGATACAAAAAGTCTAAAATGCCTGTCTGCGGCTAATTTACAAAATCCTACAAAATAGCAGATGCTGGTTGGCTAAATATGGAGACAAGGAGGAACGTTTAAGCTTCTTTTTAAGGTTATTCATTTTAAAACCCCTTCTTATCTTTATAATAAAATCACTTTTAGGGAAGATGTGCATAACATCAACACTAGGTTTAGGCGAAAAATTTCTCCTCCTAAACACTCCACTGCGCTATTTGAACGATCGTTTTCGTTTAATATTTATAGAATATACAACTCTAATATTGATGTGTTTAATTTGCATAATATTACTACTCTCAAAATAACTCTAATGTACATACTGAATCCCTCCTTATGGTTCTCTTTATTTGATTGTTTTTTTCTCTTATTATTATTATTATTAATTATTTATAAAAGGGTAGATAATAAAGTTTAAACAGGTAAATATATGAATAAAGCTTTCCATATAATTGAACACAACTTGTTAAATTAGGGAGTAAAATTATAAATTTTGATGATAATAATATAGTTGCTAATATTGCTGTTCGTGGATAGAGGCTTGGGTACAAAGGGAGTTCATCTTGAGTATGAAGGGAGTTTATTCTTCCCCCCACATATACGCAATCTCGCGACGCTCAAATCAAGGACCATTATTTTTTATTCATAGACGAAAATGCTGATGCTGATAGCGAATAATTCTTCTGACTGTGAGGCCTTATAAAGTAATTTAAAAATGCATTCTAGGTTGTATGAAGATAAGCTTATATAAAACATCAGAGTGCAGTTTAATGTCTAATTCTAATACAAATATCATCCTTCATAATTACATTATTGGCAGTGACATTTTAAAGGATGTGTTTACTTATAAGGAATGAGGAATTATTTTATATAAAACTTTAACTAACACATGTTATAGCTTACAACTCAATATAATCGCCTGCATCGATTTTTAATCAAAATAGCAAATCATTTACGTCGCCGCTAACTCTAAAAACCTTCAGCTGCCTTGTCTATTATGCCAATATGACTTTAACATATGTCCACCTTTAATAAAGAGCCATAAAACTTCTGCTATTTAATAATGAAGTAAATACCTCAAATAATAGGTTTGCTGTTTCTTATTTATTTGTGAATTTGATGGCTTTTATATAAAGAGGCAAAATAATGGCATATGATTCATTTAATCAATTCCATTTTAAGTTCATCGAACAGAGGTCAGGTAACTTTAATGTTTCTTACCTTAATAAACGTTGTTTCGCACATATCCTATTTTTAATACGCTACTACTATTTTTGTACATATCCTTGTTTGTTTCTGACAAATTAATCATTGCTTTGTTAACTCTAAAGCTTTGCAATTAAGTATACGCAATTTATATTTTATTGTACAGTATTTTATATAGTTTTAATGTATTGCACATATAATTTAGCAAACTACATTAAGATGTATTAAAACTGAACAAAAAATTGATTAGTAAAAGACAAAATAAGTTAATACAAAATTAGTCAAATTACCAAGTACAAAACATATTAAAATCATTGCAAAAACATTGAAAATGTCATTAAACTCGCAGTTTTACGAATAAAATTGATAACAAACCTAGATTTTCTATCATTTAAGCTTAATATTAACTAAAAAAAATATATTGTATGTTGTTATCAATCGCCGTCTACCAGTTTTGCCAATATTATAGCCGAAATTGAAAGGAATGTGAATGAGTTACTGCTATCCAGCGACAGTAATGTAATCCTGTTGGGCGAATTTTAACCTGAATTTATTAGATATCAGTAGTACAAATGTTGACCTACTCTTAAACACATTCGAATATTATAATCTCAGATTATTGATGTCCCTACTAGAATAACTCAAAATACCTCAACACTTATTGACATTATATTTACTGATCTTAATCTCATAGATTGTGGAACCCTTGATTTAGACATACAGTTATCGGATCACGAATTAATTTATAGCAATTTCTGTATTTTTGTGGGAATAAAAAGATACCGAAATCGCATACATACAAAGATTTATCAAATTTTGATTGCGATATATTTAATAACGCTATTAATAAACTACCATGGGAAAATATATACAAAACTAACCACATTGATAATAAATTAAGATTATTTATTAGCTATAATTGATGTATTCAATATTTTGGCACCTACAAAGACAAAAGATAGAATAACCATGGCTCACAGAATATATAAAAGATCTGATTAAATTAAAAAATAATGCACATAAAAGGTTTAAATCTACTAAAATCCTGTTCACCAAAGAGAATATACAGAATTACGGAACACAACCTTTACAACATTCGCAAAGAGAAGAAAGCTTATTATAAATATTAAAATTAATAATAAGAAAAATAAATTTCTAGAACAGGTAATTGTGGAGGCCTCTACATTGTGATACATTATTATTTATATAAATGATTGTAAATACCTTGTTTGATATCACACACTTTTTTAAACTTTATTTGCGACTGTAGTTTCAACAAATTCAGTCATTTTTTTAGGTTAAAACTATCCGTGTACAAAATTTAAGAAATTTAAAACATTAATATTTGTTAATATATACTATTTCTTTATATTCTTAAATGGATAATACTTTCACGATGGCCCTCGTAATTTAATTATTAAAATTAATGAGACAAATATTAGAATATTACCAATACTTTTGTTTAATAAAAATAAAACACACTTACTTGTAAAGTAGGTCCACATGTATATTATTTAAATCATTTTCCATTTAGTAGGGTAAAGGGTGGATCTGAGTAAGTGAATTAAATTCACTATTTATAACTATAAAAGCACTAATTGAATTCCAGAAAATAATTTTAAATCAACCCTGGAAACGGCTTGTTAATATTATGTCCCGCCCGCCCGTAGACCTTCAATTTTATGTCTTATACTGTTCGTGGATATAGTTCTAAGAAGGTCTAAAAGAAATCCTTCCGCGAATACGTTTCCCATTAATAAAACTTAAATCAAATTGCTTCTCGTACATTTAAGTTATAAATTCGAATGATTAGAACTTATGGAATTTAGCCCACTAATCTCTCCGACAAATTTAATTAAATATTATTTTTATATTATTGATTAAATGAAAATTTCTGTTATCATCACGAATTTAACTATTCTATTTAGCTATATAAAATAAAATCAAGTACTTAAAATGTTTTTAGTAATTATATTGAAACGAATATTATTTATTTTGGATTAACTGTAAGTAAATACAAAAGAAGCTGGTTAGAATTCAATTACTTTACAGTTTAAGTGTATACGCTAGATGTACATTTGCGAATAAAGTATAAAGTGAATTCTAATCAGTGTTTTATTTTTATTAATTTAATTCAAACTTAGGCGTGTTTGGTACGCATTAGAACTGATTGCATGGACATTTTTTATTGCATGTAGCGAAGTTAACATGAAATGTACTTATATTTTTATTTTGATAATTCAAAGTACCGTACTATGACAATTCTAATAGCTACATCTTAAACTTCTTTCTTTAACAGTTATTTATCAATTGTATATATGTTTACATCGTGTCCACGTAAATATGCAACATATGAGAAACTTGTTATTAATTTCTCAGAAAATTTGGTTATTTATATAAGTTGGTGCTTGATCTTAAAAATACAAAAGAGACAAAACAAATGACTTAATGTTTTAATCAACAAAAAATTAAATTTCATTGAAATTATCAACCTTAACGATATTATTAAGTAAATAACAATCACTCGATGTGATCCCCTTCTCTCTCGATATATAAATTTGTTCTTCTGTTAAAATCTCTGTGTACCTTTTCAAGAATATTAAGATATCTTACACCATTTTTAATTTTATTTTTCAAATTCTCTAAATTTCCAAAAGGCCTCTCAGAAAAAACTCTATTTTTTAACCACCCCCACAAAAAGTAATCAAGTGGATTTAGATCGGGTGGACGAGCAGGCCATGGAAATCTTGAATGTCTTCCAATTTATTTGCCATTAAATCGTTCATTTAAATATTCAACTACAACACGGGCACTATGTGCAGGTGCCTAATCCTACAGAAGCCAAAGAGAATTTCTTGTAGCCAAAGGTAACATGTCATATTCTTTTTCTTTCATCAATAATTGATAAGGGGCTAAAACTTAAAAATATTTTCGACTCAGGTTCAATTGTTATACAGGGTGATTTATATCAAAGACGCATATTTTTAAATTAAACCTCCTGTGTATTATTGCATATTTGGATTCCTGACTCAATTTTAGAGTGACTTTATGTATCATACATAGTATTTCAAATAATCCGTTTAGCCGCAATTCGTCATTTTAACAAAAAGTAAACGTCCGGTAAATAATGAATATTATAGCTATCCTAAAACTTACAACGCTGTGACTCTGCAATGTTACTAATCATAAAATGTACTAACAAAATTTTAATCATAGGTAACTTGATTTTTTTAAATGGGTCAACTGATCAACTGTTGGTCCATTAAATGTAGAATTTAATTACCTTTCTAACGATATCAGGTTATTGATGTTTATCTTTTACAGATTTTTGCAA
The DNA here is from genome assembly GCA_963969525.1 of Ontholestes murinus. Lineage (NCBI taxonomy): Eukaryota > Metazoa > Arthropoda > Insecta > Coleoptera > Staphylinidae > Ontholestes > Ontholestes murinus. The sequence goes on from OZ018396.1 coordinate 28,575,138, forward strand.
TTTAAGAATTTCTAATAACAAAGTATTTTTCGATTTACCTTTCAGTATTTAGTTCGCCTCGAAAAATTAATAAATACCTTTTCAATTATAAAAAATTTACTATCTATAAGTTGAAAAGCAAAACAGAAAACAAAAACACTAATACAGAAAAAAATGGCGATGTGGCCATCATAGTACTTTCCCTATATTTTTCTCGAAAACTATAAGGTTTACGCAAAAATGTTATTCTTAATAATTTGTTCACTTTTGAATTCTCTACAATTATTTTTAATATAAATTTCATATAACTCCTGTAGTTTACTAGCAATTCGCAAAAAATATAAACATTTTTAATTTTTCTTTTTTTTTTTTTGAGAGTTAAGAACTTTACAAAAATATATTTTAATAAAACTTGTTTAGTTTCTCATTCCCTTTAACTTTTGTTTGAAAAGTTTTGTAAAATTTTTCATATTAAAAAAAATATCGGAAAAAAACAAAAAACGGCTTCTAGTAAACATCCACTTCCGGTTTATGAATGTGCATCAAAAGCTTTTCAGTCTGTCTGTCTGTCCGTGGGTGCTGTATCTCAAAAACGACTGATCCGATTGAGATGAAACTTTAAACGTAAGGTTTTATCGTTAAAAACTGGAACTCAAAAGCTTTTGGTAAACATTCATAAACCGGAAGTGGGTGTTTACTCGAGGCGCTTTTTGTTTTTTTCCGATATATTTTTTTTAATATGAAAAATATTACAAAACTTTTCAAACAAAAGTTAAAGGGAATGGGAAACTGAACAAATTTCGTTAAAATATATTTTTCATAGAATTCTTAACGAGATAAAAATTTTTTTGACATTTTTTGCCAATTGCTAATAAACTATTGAAGCAACATGAAAGTTATATAACAAATAATTGTAGAGAATTCAAAATTGAATAAATTATTACGAATAACCTTTTTGCATAAACCGCATAGTTTTCGAGTAAAATATAGGGAAAGTACTATGATGGCCACATCACCATTTTTTTCCAGAAATTAGTGTAATGGGTTCAGGGGACCCCAAAACGGATATTTCCGCAACAACAATACTTCCCCTACATATATACTTCGTATATAGGGAAAGTAAAAATATAGTCAAATGAATATATTAACTATTTAAGTAAATGTTCAAACAGTCTACCATTCATATAAACTGTATTTATCGAATCAACCATTTTTAAAAGATTTGTCAAAAATGCAGAATACCTTTATTTTAAAAAATACAGACATTATCCAGATGGTTCTGTTACATATGATAATTTGGTTTCAATTTTTAGTCTCAACTCCCTAAGCAAGTACAGATGTATAAATTCAGTTACTTATTTATACAAAATTGTTAATGGGACAGTTGATGATCCAAACTTTCTACGACTAATTAATGTACATGTCTTTTATTGTGGAAGCAGAAATCCTCAGATATTTCAATCTTTGAGAAGTCGTACAACATTAAATCTAAACTCACCACTGTCTAACATGATTAGATTATACAATCAAATTAATTTATATTTTTGGGGATTCTATTACTACTTTTAAAAGCAAACTTTGTTAACTATTGTAATTATTTATCATTTTCTTAAACCGTTCAGTTACTTTAACCATAATTAAGTATAGCGATATTTTGTTATGGTACTTTCACTTCTATTTTGGTATTTTTGTTCTTCGTTATAGTTTATATTTTATGTTATAGATTCTGTTTATTATACTTAATTTTAATTATAATTTTTCTAGCATATTATACATTTTCCCTGTAACTAGAATTATTGTTTGTGTTGGATAATAAATCTATTATTATTATTATTATTACTATTATTATTAAATATTAGGAGATTGTCGCTAGTTTAAAATGTGTTAGTTGCCAGTAAATAGTCCCTCACTTGACTATGGGTGACACTCAGCCCAATATATTTTTAGAATATATAAAACCAGAAAAACCAATCTGCAAAGCTACAACAGCAATATGGATATGCTCTTTGACTAAACAAACAACGGCGTAAAAGAAGCTGCACGAACAAATCGGAGATAAATGAGTTCGATGAGTTCTTACAAATATCGTCATACAGGGTGACTGACGAAAAACTTTTGGTGCTGTATCTCGCTTATTTTTTATCCGATTTTAATAAATAAAACATCAAATTAAACCATTTTTGAAAGACTTTAATAGGATCTGAACTGTTATTTTTTCTCGTACCCAGTTTTTGACAAAATACGATCAATATTTTTTTTTAAATTGCACTGTATATATATTTTTATTGATTCGCAAGGAGATTTTTTTTCTGAATATAAAATTGTAAACAAATTTATCCATATCAAACTTAAGTTGAGAAATTGAGGATTAAAAAAATAAATAAAAAGTCAAGTATCCATTGTAAACAATATACAGACCCTATTTTAAATGTCAAAAGTGACAGTGACAGCCATTGATACAATACTGCAACGATTTTTAATTATTTCATAATTAAAATGTTGCAATATTTTAAACACTGTACTAGAATTTTGTGCTTCTACAGAAATCGTTTTTCAGTTTTTGAAATCTTGCAACATTTTTATTATGAAATTATTAAAAATCATTGCAGTATTGTACCAATGACTGACACTGTCACTTTTGACATTTGGAATAGGCTCTGTATATTGTTTACTATGGGTATTTGTATTTAATTTTTTTTTAATCCTCAATTTCTTGACTTTGGTTTGATGAATGGTTAAAATCGTTTACAAATTTAGATTCAGATAAAAATCTCCTTGCGGATCAGTACAAAATATATATACAGTGCAATTTGAAAAAAAAAGTTGATCGTCTTTTGTCAAAAACTGGATGCAAGAAAAAATATCAGTACAGTTCATATTCAAGTCTTTTAAAAATCATTTAATTTGATGTTTTATTTATTCAAATCGGATCAAAAATAAGCGAGATACAGCACCAAAGGTTTTTCGTCAGTCACCCTGTATATAATGAAGACCGAATTTGATTTTGTATCACGCTTTGAAGTTATTATTGACAATCAACAAGAGAGCCTTAATCGAATAAAAAACTAAAACATAACTCAGTAATCTGGTATATTCATAAAAATGAATGAACCCCAATAACGAGGCTAAATAAAGGGAATCCGTTTCCCTCGTACAAAGCCCATCAGTCTTACAAGCTATAACAATATGCCATTAAGAACCCCAAAGCTCTTACAGCTTTAATTCTAAATCTACTTGAAACTGTAAAAAAGCTCTAAACTATTCGGCCTTTGATAAAATCACTTTAATGTGGGTACACCAGACCATGCAAGTGCAATAGGTAACGTGCATGCCGATGTACTTGCCGGGGAAGGAGCTGCAACTACCATGATCGGACTAAAGCCTACGTGGGCTGTCAAAAGTATATACGAACAGTGTGTTTCAAGAGTTGGAAAAGATGCAACAGTGCACTGAATTAACCAGGTAAAAGGCAATCAAACATATTTACTGACCTCTCGCTAAGTAGAGCTCTTGCGCCTCACTAAAAGTAAGATAAGACTAATCACGGGTCTCCTTACAGGACATTGCCCAGTAAAATACCACCTTCACAAGGTAAAGAAAATGGATAGCACCACTGGAAACGGCCGAGTACATCGTATGCTTGCGTGTAGCACTGGCTACCACCAGACTAGCCCTAACCGGAGAAAAGGCGATAATGCCAGGACGGATCAGGTTTTTGTCTCCTAAGAAGTTCATTGATTTTACCAAGGTAATTAAATTTCTGGAAATATCCTAGTAGTACGGTATTAGTACAAAATATACGAAAAATCGAAATTTTAAGGACAAAAAAATAAAGTATCTAATAGCATACGATATGTCGTTCATAAATAAAAGTAATAATAAAATGCCACAGTGCGACCTTTGTAGTCCGACTAAAAGACTAGATTTTAGACAAATTAGTATTTATTTTCACACATTGAGAACTTCTCAAGTGAAAGTTTTGAAACCATTTATTTGGATAATAAAGTATGATGACATACATTGTCGAAGGACATGGAAATATCCATATATATTCGAGCCGCTGATAGATGACTGTGTCTCTACAATGGAAGAATCAGACACACGTTTCGCCTTTCATTCCATTCTATCCCGGTTATCCTAGGATGATGACAGAACGAGATAGTTGTTAATTGCTGTTCAATTCTTGATACGAAAATGCATAAGACACAGACAGCTCTCGCCAGCTCGTCTATATACTTTATAAATTCAGTTATAATTTTTCAAAGCATAAATGGCTTTAGAATGGAAATGTAACAAGTTTGTAGTTGTAGAAATAATATTGTACTTCGATTATTATTTGACGAGTAATCGAATCTAATTTTAAATATTAATTTATCAAAGAGTTTTGGTACAGTAGAATAGACACACTGCGGTTTATGATATATTTTCTATTCCTTGTTTAGAAAATAGGAGTTGCATGATTGCGTATGAAAACACTTTTAATAAATAATAATTTAAAACAACAAACAAAATAATTAGTGAATTTTCTAATTTAATCTAATTATTAGTGAATTTTCTACAACGTAAGGACTTATATATTTTATTAAAAGATATTATGTTATATTTTGTCATAATGACAGATTAATGTGAACTATATCTCCCAAAAAAGAGACAAAACCAGCGTTTTTGCTCAATACATTAAAAGAAGAATTCAGAAGCTATCAATATGTTTTACTGGACAGTGGATGTTTGTGGGTCTGAGTGGAAGATCATTGGAAATCAGTGAACTCCGCCAGTGATTCTTGCTGTCTAAATTTGTGTATTTGGTTCATTAATTAAATAAATAATTTTCAGTTAGCTATTGATAATGAGCACTTAGTGCTCAAAATGTACATCTAGTGAATACAAAATAAATTGTTAAGAAAGTGAATTCTAACGTGTTTTATTAATTCAAATTTCTCTTCACGTAACTCAAAATCCAATTATTTAAATGTATGTATTATTTTTTGAACATAAGTAAGAAAAACAAAATTTTAAATAATAAAGAATAAAGAATAGGTGTAGTAAAAAAATACCGTAATTTTTATGATATTAGATAGAATACTACCAGGGCACGAATTCAGTGGTTTAAGTAAAATAATTTCAATGTAAATCTTGACTTAAGAAACTTTCTAAGAATTATCACCAATAATATTAGAATCATTAAACACAGGTGAATAGGTAAGCTTATTATAAGAATAAACAGATGAGAAACATTTTGCAAAAATATTGGCATATTAATAACCAGGTTCACTTGTTTTATCATAATGTAACATTTCGACAAAAATACAAGAATCTCGATTTGGGGCTCTTACAAAAACGTTTAGGATTTAATGAGTTAATAGAATACCTATAATAATTACATAATTAATTACGTAGCTGTTTAAAATAATAATAATGTTCTAAAGTTTGAAAACGCTTATAACGTTTGTGAGTCAGTTATTTGATATACCAGCAAAACTATTTTGAGAGTTAGAAAAGACAAAGAAATTCTCAATAGATAGTGAAATATGGCCTGAAATGGTGGCTTATTAAAATAATTGTATCAGTTGCAAACAGAAAAGATTGTAATTCAAACAAATTAGATGTAAAGTTGAGTTATTTTCATTAGGAATATCATATAACTGATTATATCTAAATTTATCTATTTTTCAAATTTATTAATTATAAGGAAGAAATACATATAATAAGAACAAACATTTCCACTTATTATAATAGTTTAACGCAAATTATTGTGGAATTATTAAAATGAAATTGAGGGCGTAATTTTGCAGCATCGGTTGATGTAGATGCCGACGTTAATGGAGTAAAATGTACTGCGTTATTCGTTTGATTATATTCAATGGAGTTCAAAATTTGGTTGTTTACGTTGATTTTTGTATAGATTCGCCAACATAATTTTCGGCTACTGTTGTGACGTTTTAGCGATGTCATGTCTCTTCCAAAATTAATTAATATCGTCGAGGAACTGCGACGGAAACAGTGTCCAGTGTCCAGTGTATAAAGTTGGATTCGGAAGATTAAGAAAAGTGGCTATTTGCTTTCCCATATTACTAAATTTATTGATTCCAACATTTTGAACTGTACGCTTTCTATTTAGGTAAGTCGTAAAAAAAGTTGCGAGCGAAAATTCATATAGTTCTTGCAAATTTCATAATATTTCCCCGTGGCCGTAAATTTGCACGTTGTTTTTATTTTAGTATCATTTTTTGTTATCAATCAAGTTGCAACTTGTGTAATTCGTGCTTTCTGCATGCTCCCATAATCCCAAATATGCATATCACCTTTGACAATAACCGCTGCTTATCTGGAGCTTCCGCAAGGAATTTTTTTATTTCATTTGTATGAAATGTCTTAGCTTTTTTCGCGTTATACCCTTCAGATGTTCTCTTTAATAGAGCATGTAATTTGTGATAATTACTTATATTCACGTTATGTTTATTAATTGACAAGGTAGATTTCAAAATCGAATAATGGGTCCATAAACTCGAGAATTTATACTTTTTAGAAATATTTTCAGAAAAATTTGTTTCTAGTCCTCCAATGCATAAATAAAATGTTGTAAATAAAATGTTTCTTATATTTTTCGTGATATCTGCGGCATAAAGTGTTGGCCGTTATATTAGGACGTTCATTTACTTCCGGCATTGTTATGTTTTCCATATCACTATCATATTCAGACATTTTTTACTGATTTAATAAAGACATTTCATAGTTGAGCTTGTTTTAATTTTATATTTCTGCTATGAGCATGGCAACTTTGATTTTAAAGTAAAGCCTCCTCGCAATTTTATTGGTTAAAAATTTAAATTATAGTGGAAAATTTAGTTATAATGAATTACATTAAAATACAGTTATTGAAATTATAATTGACATATTAAAATCTAGGAGTAAAGGAGTAGAAAAACAAGTGTAGTTATAAATAATTGCTCAGCTATATTATCAAAAGTGATAATATTTCAAGATTTTTAATATACAGGGCAGCCTTCGTTCAAAAAGACAGATTTATTGAGCCGATCGGTACAACTGATTCTCTTCAAAATAGGAACCTCCTGCATCAATACACTTCTGTAGGCGGCTTTTCCATGACTCAAAAGATTCCGCGAAGGCCTGTTCCGGGATGGCTGCAAGGGCTGTCTTGACATTTGCTTGGATGTCCTCTATCGAGTCGAAACGTTTTCATTTCAGCCCTGATTTTAAGCGCGGAAACAAGAAGTCAGGAAGCGACATGTCGGGACTGTAGGGAGGCTAGGGGATGACAGAAACGTTGACTCGGGCCAGGTAGTCGGTGACGATGAAGGCGGTGTGGCTGAAGCCGTTATAGTGATCAAGTTTCCAGCTGTCCTTGATGTCCATTAGCATGCGCGCGACGCTTCTTTTCAGCCTTTTCAAGACATTCTGGTAATAAACAGCGTTCACAAACTTATAGTGGAATATTTCGAAAAATGCGATGAGCATTGTCTTCGTCTTTGATTTGCTCATCCGCGCTTCCTTGGGACGGGGTGAGTTTGAGGTATGCCACTCAGAAAGAAACTTGCCCAACCGAAAGCAAAATTTGATCGCGTATCGTTGCTCTAACGAACTTATCATTTCGACCAATGGAACCGTTCCGAAAGCTCGGAGGCAACTAACCCACGTTGCGCTGCGAAGCTAACACTTAAGGATATCGTCGCAATACTAAGAAGGGGTAGGATTTTTTTACATACTTAGCACACACGTTTAACTGTTAGAAAATAGCAATTGAATAAAATTTGAAAAAAAAGAACAATAAAAAACATATTTTTATTAATGATGTGTGTGTGTCAGCACCTATTGGTTACACATTCTCCTACACTTCAAATAATCGATTTCTTGAAGTATTGTATCCTAAGCAACCTGTAATTCGTGCTGCAGAGCTTGCATCATCTGCGTAGAATGCTGTCTTTAGTCTTCTTCCCATAAAGCCCCATACATGCCTAATAAGCAGTGGATCAAGAGATTGGTGTGGCCATGACAAGTTATTGATTCCTACGAAAATCGGCCCAAAGATACTCTTTCAATATGGGCGCGGACATTGGCTGGAAAAGTGGGTCTTTGAACTGCTACCTATCACCTCACCCACGTTAACATTACCTGGGCACACGATACCCACTTTCCTCCCCCCATACTATAATCAAACAAAGTTTAAAGCGTTTTAAATAATAAACAAAAGCATTTGCCGTCAGTTGTAATACAAGATGTGGCCGATAGGATCGCAAGTCGAAAATTCAGATTTTGCAGTAAACCATTTGCAATTGATTTCTAAGTGGAAAATCGGTTGTTGCCGTTGATGATGGCGTTTTGAACCTCAGTTGTTTTAATAAATTATCCTTACGTTTATGATGTTCTTTCAATTTATCACATATATATACACTCAGTTTTTCAGAACATATAAACCATGTATGCAAGAAAATAGGTAGTTCTTCCTACTGCATGCGTATATTTATTAATATTAAGCGAAAACTTTAAAATTGCTAAGTTATTTTATTTTGCAAATATTGAGTCGCACCTGAGATGTGGACTGATATTATGGAGAGAAGCTTTGTTAATGTAAAAAAAATCATTAGTAAATAAAAAGAAAGCATTAAGACTGCTCTGTAAACTCACAACATTGGACTATACATTTATGAATATATAATATTTTTGAGGAAACATAATACATTTTTTAAACAATTTTTATAATACCAATTATTGCAGAAGAAGAGGTAATCAATATTACATTCTTCAACACAGATTAAATAAATACGAGATGTTTCTACTCGTATATGAAGATATTTAATCACCGGCCAGTAGAAATAAAAAGCATCGCCAAAACTAAGAAATTTAATGAATCACTGTATTTTTTTTAAACAGATTTGTTATTTGTTTACTTATATTGTTTTCCTGATGTTTTTACATATACAAGTGTGTTATATATGAGCCGTTTGTTTTGAAAGTGACCTAAGTCCATTTATGTTTAAATTGAGATATTTAAAAGTTTGCATTTCAATAATATTAAAAATATACGTATAGTAAAGCAATGTTCCACACTGCTTAAACGTATCTAAGAGCGTTAAATTTTACAATTCCTATTAAAATAATAGCAAAAATTAAATGAATAATATTTGTTTTCTTACCACAAATGGATTAAGCCACTTTCAAAATTAACACCTATATATGTTAGAACATTTGAAGGAGCTCAAGTCCATTTGACATATTTTAAATTGCTTCAAATTGAAAACAAAACCTCAATTTATTTAATATATCAAACCACTTTAAAAACACAATTTATACTATTCAAGAAATCTTCTAACTATATAGATTACATAAAAATGTACTGTTCATTTACATTTTGTGTATGCGGGAGGAATTTAAAGAAGTCATGGTTTTCGGGTGGTATATATCGAAGTAAGTCCATTATGTCCTTGTATTTCTTACTGTTATAAAGTGGTGTCAATATAATATTTTCAAATTTTCTTGGTCTACCCCGACGTGGTAATAAATCTAGGATTTTAAACTCTGTATTCTCATCCATTGATATTTTATAGAACATTTTATATGGTTCTTTTCTCAAAAAACGCATCCAGCATATTTGTAACCAATGTATTGCTTCTCCGTTAGAATTCTTCAATCTTTTAAAAACCGCGTCCTCCAATAATCTTGTTTATTTGAAATCCTCTTGTTTCATTTCATTTAGAATAAAGTTATTACCTTTCTGGCACTTTTTGATAACATTATAATAATCTTGAGGGACAAACGGTAAATTATTTTTCTTTAATGACATTTCTACGACGCCAAAATCTCTATCATTCGGTAAAAACGAATGTCCTGATATTATGAATTTATGATCTATTATTTCTACATTATGTTCAACAGTTTGGACAATTTTTAGCCATGTTAAGGCTACTTTAATGTTCCTATTTTGTCCTGCACACATGTCACTGTAAGTTATAATATGTTTTTGACTTCTTAAATTTTGAAGATGTTTCAAGATGCATGCAGCTATTTGTGAACCTCTAGATGCAATAGTTTCATCCCAAACGTACATGTGAACATTATTGTCATGACAATTGTGAATTCCCAAATTTAGAACTAGAACGTACATATTACGTTTATAGTATGCTACTGAAGTTGTCAACTTTGGGAAAGGTAATGCTTTTTGCAAGTCGAAAGAAAATCCGAAATAATAATCTGGATTACATAATGCTAGTTCTTGATCTTGTTTTAATGATCTCCTTGCTGATTCTACTAGTATTAAATGCACATTATGTTCTTCCATAAATTTATTATTTTCATCATCATCATCATCCGATGTTTTAATTTTAATGTTTAATAGGTCGCATTTTTGGCATGTATCTTTGCGGGATTGGTGGAAATGTAAATTAAAATCCTTTTTAAATATTTTTCTGTGAGTCCACTTTTCAACTACTTTTCTATTATTTTCTTTGCAATGAAGCTCGTATAAATTAAACATTTTTTTATAGTTAGATCAGGGTGTAAATATTTTATATTAGGGTTATGAGATCTGGTATAATGGGATTCAAATTTGGAAAAACTATTAATATCATTATATTTCAGATATATTAAAGGTATCCAAAAATATTTTTTTACAGACGGAAACTTTCCCGTTTTTAGAATTTAAAAAATACCTAAAACTATAATTTCTTGGCGAACTTTTTCCGTTTTTTGGACGTCTTCATTTCACAGCATAGCGCTCGGTAGCTTCGTATAGCAGTACATTTTGCTTATTAAAATCTCCGAAATTCCAAAACTTTTCAAAAGTATTCTTTGTTTCTTTTTCTTCATAATTTTTTATACAAACTTTTCGACAAAGGCAATTTTTATTTTGAAACACTTTTGCAGGTAAAATGTTTGCAATTTGAGTATAGTATTTTTTCCTGGTATTTCGTTTAATTTTTCGCAATTTTTGAATGTAGGTAAAACCATTCTTTTCTCTAAATCTTGCTCTAGAGGTATTGTCGTGAAAAGCCTCACCTGTATCTTTAGATGATGAATATTGATCTAAAATTCTGGTTCTTTTTCGATTCTGGTTAAAATCATTATTTTCGAATTCGTCTTCACTCTCGGAATTAAATAGTCTTGTACTTTTATTTATTCCAAAAGGTTGAATAATTTCTATAAAAATATTTTATCTTAAAATTCAATTGTGTGTATTAAGTGATTATTTTCACTGCAATAATTAAACATAATTAATACTGATTAAATAAAATTACCTTCATCACTGCCTTCGTAAATTTGAAGATCCGCACTTTCGGACATTATTACTAATTAAGTGGACTTCGGTCACTTTCATAATAATGTTTTTTTAATAAATAATTGTCTGCGAAAATCTATGTGTTAATAATTATCATATACTTTAAATATGCTTAATCGCAAATTGTTGTTTATGACAGATAACCTCAAATAATACACGTTTCTACCGCCAACTGAAAAAATTGAAAAATGGATTTAGGCCACTTTCAAAATAAACGGCTCATATAATTGTCAATGTAAATAATTATATTATTATTATTAATTATATTATTAACGTATAGAAAATATTAACATCACTTTTTATATTATTTTTATAATCCTGGTTCTATAAGGAATTTTTAACGCGGTGAATCCTGCTTCAAGTTATACGTGTAACTCTCCAACGCACACTTCTTCATAAATAACAGTTTTTAATTTGAATGCATTTCTAGTAGATTCAATGGTATAAATTCATCTTAAAAACAGCGCGAATGAAATCGATTAAATTAGCATTCAAATCGGTATTAATGGAATAAAATCCACATGAAAACATTTGTCCAAACATCCGGCCTATGTTCTTTAATTTTGCGTTACTTAAATAAACACATTCTACATGGTTCCACCATTTACAAGTTTTATTGTCTTGAATTTGGGAATTATAGTATTGGCAGCACTATTTAGCAAGCTATTTAATCTATAAGTAAACAACAAATTCATTTTAATAATGTGACAGGCAACAAAATAATCACAGGTAGGCCACGATGTAAACAAACTCTATTCTTTTAAATACTCTTTATTTAGTTTTTCCGGATTGATCTGCTACCTTTTTTAATGTATTATAAAGGCTGATTTTCTTTCCTGTCCCATGGTCTCAAAACAGTTACTATTGACCTTATTACATGATTCCACTAGCAGAGAATATCAAAAGCTACAAATCTATAATGAAACAAGTATACTACATACGCTGGTGTCGGCGATTAAGAGAGTATATTTCAAATGTTAAAAGAACAATTTTAAAATGCTAAAATCTTAAATCTGTCTATATATTTTGTATTAACAGATCATTATATTTTATCAAATCTTGTTAAGATTTAAAGGGGAAACGTGTTTGCGACTATTTATTAAGAAAATTTAACCCTGAAAGAAAGTAATTATTCTCTTCCTACTGTAACAATTACAATTAACTAGTGCTACTGTTAAATAGAATAAAAAAGAAGAACTTAGGTTTAATACTGAACTAAAAGTATTTAATTAGGGAAATTTTAATCTGAGAATTATGTAAAACTTGGCCGATTTAATGGCTAAGCAAGGCTTTTTGGCATCTGCCAAGATACCATTGTGTTCACTTATTTCAAATTATGACTTGAAGTGCTGAGAACATTCCCGATGAAAACAATTATTTAAAGTTGTACGAACCTTTTTAGCTGTACAAAGTTTGTGTATATTAATTAAGTACGTTTTATGTCTGCTTGAAAGAGTGCAGGGATAAAAGAACAATCAAGTCAAATGTCAGTTATTTATTGAAAATTAGACCCGATATTATGCAATATTGTGATTAGCTCCATTGATAAACATGATTAAATTGATTGATTTGATATTATATTACACAACTGGTCATTATTAGATTTTTATAATTTTCCTAATTAAAACTAGTATTCTTAATTCTTTAAGTGCCAAGATTTGATGAATCATTATTAGATAAGTACAGTTTTAATTCCATAGTATTTAATGTAATGTAATTATAAGCTTCAATTGAATTTAGAAAAATACTTTATATGATTCATTACTAAATGAAACATGTAAGCATTGTTAAATTTTTACTTTTTAATCAATGCATACCAGTTGACTATTTTGTTCTAAATCAAGAAACAGTTATAATAATATGCGCATATCTATAGGTAGAGTATAAATAACCTAGGAGTGTTCGACCATTTAGATTGCACGGTGGTGTTATATATTAGGGGTGTTTCCTAATTTCCGTTGGTGTTTCTTTTTTAATTAATGTTGGTGTGCGTGGCGTGTGTTGGGCCGCAGCGTTGCAGATGGGGCCGTTTAACGACGATCACCTGGCACGCGGCCCTTATTAATATATCATCTAATCTAATAAAGGCATAAACGCGGTGCAAGGAAGATAAAGATCCGTCCGTTAAAATTCAAATTCGAAGGTTCCGTGCGCAACGGAAACAAGGGCGCTCTTCCGGCCCGTCCGATTTTCCGCATCGCAACGCCGACAGACTATTCACGGCCATAGGTCAGGATCTAATTACGTTAATAAAAAAATTTAAATCAATTTTAAACGGTTCAGATTTCGGGGACAATTCATCATAAATATTTTCAGTGTTCATTTCAGTTTATTTTTTTTAACGAAGGCGAGATAAGCTTTTGGATTAATCAGGAAGTGCTTTAAATTTACCATGTTTTTTCATTCAACAAATAACAAGGTCATTCATGATGGGCTGCAGTAAAAAATAAAAAACGTGGGCGCTTTAATACATCTCACCCTGACACAAGGAAATACGTAATAATCTTAATTATTATTATAATTAGTATTATTTTTAATTTATATTTATAGAAGAGTACAGAAATATCGTAAAAAAATAATCAAAAATAATACATTGCTTAATTAAAAGTCAAGACGAGAATCAATTTAAGTTAATTATTAATAGGGTAAAATAAATGAAATACAACTTTAAACTTGTTAGGTTTAGCGTTATCTTTACATTGGTCAAAAACATAATATATATAATATCTTTAAATATATTTTTCATTTTTACTACACGTAGTAGTTCGAGGCTCGTGCATATTTTAATATACAATACTTTAATAGTAATATTTGTTTCCATTAAGAATGTAGCGCAACAAGCATTAACTTTACTTTAAGTCTACTTAAGTAATTAAGTTTGATTTTTGCAGATTACACAATGAAAAGCAAAAAATCAGTAGTATTAGTGATTTGAATCATATAGTCCTTGAGGTATGTCAAGTATTAATATATTTGTAGTTTGTTTGTAGCAGTCTTGTTACTTTAAAAGACCGTTCCCTGCACCTAGAGTGCTATAAGTTATATCCCAATAATAAAGTATACCCGTCACGCATTCAATTTTCTTCTTCTTCATGTGTCATGACCGATCTCGATCGTTAACTCTCAGATTGGCTGTCATATTGACTATGATTCTGTGGTTTACCACCGCACGGAAAAGCTGGGCGGATGTTTTCGCAAACCATTGGTGAAGATTATTTAGCCATGATGTTTTACGACATCCAACGCTCATTATTTTACCCTGGATTATTAAATGAAGTAGTCCGTAATTTTCCGGGTGCCTCATTACGTATCCAAAACGCTTCAGTTTACGTTATTTTGCGATGTTTGAAATATCGAGATTTTTATTAATATTCTGGAGGACAGCTTCATTCGTAATTCTTTATACCTAGCTCTGATAGCAGACCGGAAATAACAATAATATTTCTTATTTTCACACGCAACTTATTTCTTTAAAACAGACTGATCTTTTTCTTTATAGTTGAAGATGTTAATAAAAAAACCTATGTATGGTGATGAATTTAAAAGAAGCATAATTCGATGAAATAAAACAACACAGTTAAAAGCGTAAATCAATATGAAATTGATTAATTTCTTAACTGTGTTGTTTTATTTAATATGTTATGGAGTTTTATTATGTATATAGTCTTGTCAATTCAATATTTGGATACATGATTTATAGGCTAAATGTATATTTTTGAATGTTGATTATCGTAAATTTATTAAACTTTAGAATCATGTTGGGTGGTATCTAAAAGTGACAACAATATAATTAAAATTGATCTGAATTCGTTGAGAAATTAAAAAGTTTGATTTTGAGTGCAATACTTGCTATGATTGAACTTAATAAAAATTAGCAAATAATTAGTTTCTTTACCAATCATAAATATGTAAAAAAAAAACTTGGCCCAAATTTTTCAAACTAATTTTGAACAATTTTATCACTACTAATTCTTGAAATTGAGTTTTTTTAAACATGAAATATTACCTGCGCTCAAATATTTTTGATTATATATATATATATATATATATATATATATATATATATATATATATATATATATATATTGTAGTTTTTGTTTCTATGTGAGTAAACTAAAATAAAACGTTTTTATTTTATAGGATTCTAAAAGTTGTTAGGTTGTTACAACAATAAAGAAGTTGAGACCACTTCTAACCATCAATCAAAATTAATGAGAACTCTTAATCTCCTACAACCTTTCATTTTGGAAATAATCTATAAACCCAAAACAAAAGTTGTTTATTTTATAAAATTCTAAAACTTGTTGGTCGTTTTGGAATAATAAATAACTTAAGAGTAATAGCAATAGCTTTTATTTATATATGATTAAATATTTAAGAAACTTTAAGAATTTCAGAGTATATTAAGCATTTGGGTTATTTTTTTAAACATATTGGAAACTTTAGGAGATTTTTAATATCTACTAATGTATAAATAGGTTTCATTGAAATTAAAAGATCAAGGCGCCTGTAGGCAATTCTAGTCAATTTACTTCAGGGAGCTATACCCTTCTCCGGCATTTGCAGCACGATATACCTGTATTTGGTGAGAAGTTAAAAAAGTTGTAGTTTGCTGATATATCCATTAGAGATAAGGCAGAACTATCTACAAAAACCTATCCTTAGTACGAAGGATCATAGTCGAGCTCAAGCAACATTTGGTGTCTACAATAACAGACAAGAGAGCTCGTATGGCAAAAAGTAGCAAAGGCTAGTACGAATCACTCCCAACAAAGGCCACTAAAACAAAGGGTCGAGATCTGAGGGATCGTTCGGGATATCAATAAAGGTCAAAGATAAAACCAAGTAAAAAATTGAAAAAATAAAATAATTCAATGACTGGGTAAAACAGATGATCTTAAGAAAACGTAAAAGTGGGTGTTGTTGGTGGCGAGGTAACTTGGAGATTTAGGCAAGTTTTCTGAGGACCTAGCAGGAAAAATCTTTATAATAGCTTGGATGAACACATTTCTAGTAGGAACGAAACCACCCTACTCTCAACTAAAATTAAACCAAGACCTTACATATTCTTATAGGTATTGTCAGTTAATGAATTCAATACAAAATTATCTTCTCTTATTTTACACTGATAACAGGATATTAAAAATCTTAAATTATAATTAACTACATCTAAATGTATGATAGGAATATATATATATACACTCGATTTATGGTGAAAAATGATTGAAATATCAATGTACTAAGTAAAACTTGCAGTTTCTACCTAATTTTATCAATTTTACCATTTGTTTTTGGGGGCATGAAACTATTAGAATAAATTTATATGTTTCGATTTAATATTGCATATGGATTTTAAAGTTGAGAAGAATAAATTAATTAAATAAGTTCGAAGATTTCAAATTTTGAAATAGGAGGTATAAATAAATAATTTTATTAATAATTTCTCTTTTATTTTTCTAGCTAGTAGTCAGAAAATTAAAACTGTACTGCCCGTTAAAGAAAATGATTTAATAACTTTTTTCACTTATACTTCCACTAAGACATTTATCTGAAGGATTTTTGGTGCCTACTCATGATTTCTACATAAGAAATTTAGTCATACTTTAAATATGGACATTGATATTATATTTTTATGTACTGAACCTATTCAAGAATTTTTTGAAAGATCAATTATTTTCTTTTATCGAAAACATTAATTTAAGATGATATTGATCCTAGTCGATATCCCAAATTTGCTAATATTAACTTTCATTTAGGAGAGAATTTTTGGCTGGTTATGTCATCATGATTACATATCTGACATATGTAATAATAATAAATATTAAAGAAATGTATCTTTAAATTAAATATGTTTTTTGGGTATTTGTTTACATTTTAAATAAAGTGATAGATAATAAAAAGGAAAATAACAGAAAGGAGACGTCCAGAAAGCCGACCGAAGAGTCCGATGAGTATTAGAATCTTTTGTTATTTTGTGTCTATATATTTTATTGAAGATCTGTTTTTGCTTTGGCAGATAAAATCTAAATAAAAAAAAGAAACTCAAAACGCAGGCTAAAGGCAGACAAATAAAACTGTAACAGAAGTAATATATAAGTTAGACAAATAACAGATATAAAGTTTAGGTTCTCTGTCTTTTGCCTCAGTGGCATAAATTACTGCCAAGAAATAAAATGGTGATGTGGCAATCATAGCACCTACATTTCCTTATTTTTCTCGATAACCAATCACGTCATGAGGAAATCTGTAATAACTACCCGCGTGATCCAAGAAGCGGAGGGGCATTTCACGAACAGCAGTTATAAGACAAATATATAAGAGTTACAGGTACCTGAAATGAAGAGATATATAAGAGAGCGGTGAAATGAAACAAATCAATTTAGTTTGACTGTTAAAATATTTTACACAGAAAGATTATTCTTTATAAATTGCTCATTTCTGAAATCTGCACAATTATTTGTTGTATAAATTTCATGTAACTCATAGTTTATTAATCATAGGGTAAAAATGTTAAAATTTTTAATTTAAATTTATTTTAATCGCAAGAGAAGAACTTTATGAAAAATTTATATTAATAAAGCTTAATAATAAAATATATAAGTCCTTACGTTGTAGAAAATTCACTAATAATTAGGAAAAAATCTACAAGAAATGAGTCTTATTAAGACTACAAGAAACAAATCACTTTTGAAACAACTACTTCTCTAGCTAATATTTCGACAGACATTGAATGATGTTAAGTAAAACCTTAAGTTTAAAATTTTATCTTGAAAAGTCCATTGACAGACAAACAGACACATACACAATATATTTTCACAGAGATTTTTGTAAAACACCGTAAAGAATAATATAAAATAACAGAAAACAACGACTATGACTAAATATTTCAAAACCAAGTTGATACATCGTATGAAGATTTTAAAAACTTCCAAATTCCACTCATTCTAAACGATGAAATCAAAGAGGATGACTATTACGAAATTTTAAATAGTGGAAAATATACAGCTCCAGGTTAATTATAATAGTATTACCTGGCTTATCCTGAAATCCCACCCCTTACATATCCTACATCATTAAATAATATAATCATATTTCCTTCCTAGCAGTTACCGCCCAATAACCCTATTTCCAGTGCTTTGAAGAACGTTTTGTCCTACATTTTCAGTTCCATCAGTTTGGATTCCTAAAACAAAAATGCACAACCTTTTCACTAGTTATTCTCTCTCTAAACTGCTAAACAGCAAGCCTCGGAGGAAATAAAACCGCGATCGTCTTCCTAGATGTCCAAAAACCCTTAGATTCAGTTTGGCACTGAGGTCTATGGTTTAGTACCCTCAAATTTCTAATTCACCTATTATATCTTCTGGATAGTTTCTTACCCAACTACTCCATTTAGATCAAACTCCGAGGATCTCTCTCCAACTCATGTTCTCCCGAGCAAGGTCTACCTTAAGGTTCTCCCCATTCTCCCAACCTATACAATATTTTGGTGCACATTTAACATCTTAATCTAAAATAGATCAATAAATGTTTCTATTGTCTACGCCGACGATACTGTTTTAATTATTACGTTCCCACATTTCCCAAATGCCTCAGCAACCTACAAGACATGAGAGATATATACCTACAGAATAGTATTTGATATCAAAGTAATCTTCAAAAACCATTCTACTTCCATATATGTGATTTTACACGTTAAATTCCTATTAGCAAGAGGACAGATATATAACATAATTCACTCAGTGGCATGAATTATAAGTATAAAAAGATGCAACATGAAGCTAATTTTGTATATGTAGCGATCAACACTAAATTCTATTGTACTAAAGGAATATAATAAAATATTGATATAATTAATAATTGTAAAACTTCTGAGACTTCTTTGTTAATTAATAATTAATAAAAATATAATTTTATAATACTTTAAATGAAATAATTTTTTATTATTACTATTCAATATCCTCGACAGCTAAAAAGAAACCTAGAGAACGGATAATAATATGGTCCAAGAACCTTTGATATTTTAAAACAAGAATTTGATCAGATAAAACCATTTGCGATTTATATACTTACTTCGGTTGCTATAGTAATTGTACAAGACATTTTTAAGTAAATACCTTTTCAAAACATTAAAATAGAATTTCTATAACATTTTTATTTTGTACATTAAAGCCTGTACCTTAACTTACTTTTTTTATACGAGGGTTGGGGCATAAGTCATGGCAACTAGTTTTTTTTTTGTAGATATGTGAACGGATCACAAACGTATATATGTCGTGTGGAAGTTCTGCAGGCATAGTGTATATGCAGAACAACAGATGGCTCTGTGATAGCTGGTAGTAGCGCAGCGAGGGCTCTGAAATCAGTGATGAGCATCGTTCGGGACGACCGGTGAGTGTGCGGACCGACTTGGCACATGCCGTCATCGAGCAGCTCATGGATGAAGACAGACGATGGACGTTACTGGAGTTAGAGAGGGCAAGTGGCATCGAGAAACGCACCGTCCACAGGATATTGCGTAATGAGCTACAGCTACGCAAAATCGCTTCGCGGTGGGTACCGCATGCACTGACAGAAGTTTGTACGCTGGCAACAGGAAGGCGATAAATTCTTGTCACGAATAATCGCCATCGATGAATTTTGGGCCAGGGCATACGAACCACAATTGAAACGTCAGTCCGCGGAGTGGCGACATCCTGGATCACCAAGAAGGTACAAGAAGTTCCGTCAGAATCCTTCCCCAGCCAAATTGATGGTGTTCGTCGCCTATGACACCAGGGGTGACATTGTTTGCCATTTTGTTCCTCATGGCAGAACAATGACCGTACAGTACTACAGGGACTTCCTGGTGCGACAGGTACGACGTGGCGTTCGGGATAAACGTCCGGATCTTGTGGACAGTGCAATAATCCTGCACGACAATGCAAGACCACATAAAGCAGGGTGTATACGGCAGCTACTGCGACGTTAGGGATGGGAAGAATTGGAGCACCCACTGTACTCTCTTGACCTTTCGCCCTGTTACTTTGATCTCATTCCCAAGATTAAGGAACCAATAAGTGTTGCGGTTTGCAACACGAGAGGACATTGCTAATGCTGGGCGCCAACAGATGACCCAATTCACACATGGTGCGGCAAATGCTGAGGCTGATGGTATTCGGCGCCTCCCACATCGTTGGCATGTGGTGACACTAGCAGGGGACTACATTGAGGGTCTTTAGGCCCAGGTTTGTCATGTCAACTTTATGTGTACTGTGTTATCATTCTTTTGCACGGTGAAGGCCATATTGCCATGTATACTACCGTAATAAATCAGTGTGTTACGATATTTCAGTGCTATTCATTGACCACGCATGTGGTTAAGACCTTGTCCTTTCGTCTGTATATGTCACATTTTCCAACCGGACTGGTATCTTTAAGAAAAAAATAATTGCCATGACTTCAATAATCTAGCTGTTTTTTGATCGTTCATGCTAAGTTGATTTTCTGCAAACCAGGACTTTGACTTTTGTCGCACTATACGCTCATTTGTGAAAAAATCGTCAAGCGAATGATTCATTAATAAAACTAATGTATCATCGGTAAATTGAATTACTGCAGCTTCATTATCACATAATGCATCTGGAAAATCATTGACGTACGTCAAAAACAGAAGAGGGCCAAAGTGAGAACCCTGCGATGTCCCGCGAGATACGGCTACCTCTTTTGATATTTCCTATCCATATGTGACTACTTGTCTTCTATTACTCAAGAAAGAGACAATCATCTGACAAGCTGATGGCAACATATTAAAAGCATACAACTTATTTATAAGGTATACAAATTAAATATTATATCATTCAATGCCTGGCGGTGCTTTAGTACGGGGAGTAGTTGTTTTAACTGTTAGCTGGTGTATTTATAGGGTCCGCCAATAAGGGCGCGTGAACTTTAAAATTGAATAAAACAAGTTGTGTGTGAGGTAGAAACGAAATTTATTTTTCATTCGAAAGGGTATTCGACCCCATTAATTATGGAAGATAACATCGTTCAAATGACCACCGTGGCTCCGTTTGGTAGCCCGGATCCGGGAGGTCCAATTTTCGATGACTCTGGAGCACATATCGGCCTCAAATTGAGCGATGGCGTTGCGTATGTTGACTTTGAGGTCATCGGTGTTTAGAGGCTTGTTGGCGTAGACCAGCAACTTGAGATAGCCCCAGAGAAAAAGGTCTAAAGGCGTTAAATCGCACGATCTCGGTGGCCAGTTGATATCGCCTCCGCGCGAGATGACCATGTCCGGAAATCGCTCGTGCAGAATGTCCATTGTGGCATGGGCTGTGTGGCACGTGGCGCCGTCCTGCTGGAACCACATGTCGTCCGTGTCCATATCATCCAGTTTAGGCCAAAAGAAGTTGGTTATCATCGACCTGTAGCGCTCCCCATTGACGGTTATGGCCGCCCCAGCTTCGTTCTCGAAAAAGTACGGACCGATAATGCCGCCGGCCCAAAATCCACACCAAACAGTGACTTTCTGGGGATGCATTGCCACTCGTCGCTGAAGATGATTTTTCGGCCAAAATGGGGGTCTGCTTCCAACTGCTCCAGAGCCCAGTCAGCGAACGCCCGACGCTGTCTGTGGTCGTTTATCTTGAGCTCCTGGGTCAATTGGATTTTGTACGGGTGCAGACCCAAATCCAGATGCAAAATTCTGCGAGTTGATGTTGACTGCCTCGGGTTCTCGCTCGCGCACACTCTCACGGACAGCAGCGATATTTTCGTTCGATCGGGCGTTTCGTCCACGTGTCAGTGTTGGCTGGTTGTTTACTGAACCAGTCGACTCGAATTTGCCCACCAATCGACGGATAGTCGACTCTACAGGCCGATCATCGCGACCGTAAAATGAGCGAAGTGCGCGGAACGTTGCTCGAACTGATGACCCATTTTCGTAAAACAATTTAATAATTTGCACGTGCTGCTCGACACTCAAACTTGCCATGGTGATTTGGGGTTATATACTGAACAAATGACAGCAACTTTGACAGCTCTACCTCGAACAACATGGCCGCACCCTTCCGGCAAACTTCGCGCGTCCCTATTGGCGGACCCTTTACATTAAAATGTAAATCATAAGTGCAGAAATGCTAAAATTATTTTTCTTATTATTAATTATCATTATTTATAAGGATTTGATGTGATAAACAATCAAATGCTTTCGAAAGATCCATACAGTTAACGTGAACGAATAATTTATGCTCCAGACCGCTTAAAATACCACCAACGAGCTTCACCATGGCGTGAACTGTTGATGTAGCTTTACGAAAGCCAAATTGATTATTTGAAAGGAGATTATTATGTTCCAGATAATCGGATACTTGCTTATAAAGAACTAATTCAAGTATTTTGGCTATAACAGATATTATTGAAACTAGTCGATAGTTGTTAGGATTTACCACTAGAGGTCTCTTTGAAATACAATTCTAATAATACAACATGCTTCAACAAAATTTCATTTTTCTCTTTCATTTCGGATATTAATTGATTGCTCATGTGTATTATCTCTCTAAGGTAAGCTGCTTCGCTTACAGTCACCTCAGTTGAACAAAAATCTTCACTGGGATTCTCGATGTGGTTGCTAACCTCAAAGACTTCATCGTTGCAGGCAATGGATTTTGAGCGACTGTATGCTGTTGTATGCCTTTTAACGCATCCAGGGTGATAAAAACTACTACTCATGTTACACTCAATCGACTTTACCCAATTATTGTTATACACTATGTTCTAGTTGTGCCTCATCATGTATTCTGAAGTTCGGTTTTTTTTCGATTGAACCTGTTAGTATTGTTTTTGTTTACTGTATTTTAATGTTGATGTTAGGTTTTTGTAGTTGTTCGTATATTGTGCATAGGTTATGTTGTAGATCCTCTTCTGTTTCTGCGGGTATTATCATGTCATCTGCGTAACTTAGTTCTGTTACTTTTATCTCTTCCATGTTCCATATACCTATAGGGTATTTCTTCAATTTCTCATTTCATCTCTATTGTCTCATCCAGTATGCCATTAAAGAGTGTGGCACTTAGTACACATCCTTGTTTTAGATCTATATATCTCCGACTGCTCGTTATTTTTGCATACACACCGTATCTTCATGTAGGCTTTCTATATGTTAAATTATTATCCCTTTCTTCTTTAGCATGTCCCATACAGATTTTCGTTTTATAATGTCAAAAGCTTTTTAATGTGTTTGAAGCGTATGTGTATTTTTTTTTTTTGGTTTTCATTGCCTTTTCGCATATTTGCCTCATTGTAAATATATGATATTGTATTCCTCTGTTTTTTCTAAGTCCTCTTAAATCCTCTCCATATTTCCCTCTATTTGTAATGATATTCGTAAGTCTCTAGGAGTCTTATTTTTCATTTTATAATTCATTACTTCTAGTAATCCTGAATTCCTTTTTCATCCAAGTACTTCATCATTTCTTCCCCTATCCCGTCATGTCCATATGCTTTTACGTGTTTGATAGCTTCTTTAAGTTTGTCTTTTGTTATATTATTTATGCTCATTTCACATGGTGTTTCCTTATGTTCCTATCCTTTTTCTTCCTCGTACTCCAATCCTTGCAGCATCTCTTCGAAATGCTCTCTTCCTCTATTCGTAATGTTTTATCCTTTGGTTAGTATGTTTCCATTTTTATCATTTACATTATTCATGGTGATAAAATTTTGATACAAACAAATCATTATAAACGGTAGAGTATTGAAATGGGACGAAGAAGCCTCTAAAATAAAATAAGTCAATAAAAAAACTGATATCTAACAGTACACAAACGAAATAAGAAAGAAATGATAATAATATGGAACTTTTAAATAAAAACAAACATATATGCCAAAAACAACAGCAAAATATCAGAGAACTAAAAGTTAAATATAGGGAAATCTGGAAACTCGCTACCTGGAACGTAAGAAGAATTAGAGGCAAAGAAGAAGAACTGACTGATGAATTTGAAAAGCAGAAAATAGACATACTAACAATTACCGAAACAAAAAAGAAAGGAGAAATAGTATTAAATGATGGGCACATATTTATATACAAGGGAACACAACAAGAAAACCATGCATGCGCGGGGGTAGGATGCATCATTCATAAAAAAAACATGGCTCGATTTATTAATAAACGGAAGGGACACACAGAAAGAATACTCACATTAGAGATGATAATAAACAGGAACAAAACAATAACAATTATTGCAGCATATGGTGCTAACGAGAACGATAGTGCCGAAGAAAAAGATAAGTTTTGGGAAGACCTAAACATAGCTGCAGAAAACAGCAAAGGTATAATATACATTACAGGAGACCTGAATGGTAGAGTGGGAAGGAGCGATATAAAGTCGTGGAGAAATATGGTGAATATAAGATAGCAAACGAATAATAGATTTTTGTAAAATTATTAATATGATAATAGCAAACACTTTTTTAAACATAAAAACATACATAAATACACAAGACAGGGAAAGGGTAAAACGGAAATATCGATAATTGACTATATTTTGGCGGAAAGAAATAAACAAGGCGAAATTGATGACGCAAGGGTATACAGAGGTCCAGAAATTGGGAGCGATCACTACATGCTTGTCGCGAAAATACAAGGAAAAAACGGAAATGGGAGATAACAAGAGGAAAAATGATATCAAACCATCAAATATTACAAACTAAGAGACGAGGATACCGCTACACTATATAAATAAAAATAGAAAAAAGAATAGAAGAATTACATATAAACATAGAAGAATTGTGGAAAATATATAAAAATATTGTTACAGAAGCTGCCAAAGAAGCATGTGGAACATTAACGACTATTCCAGGCAAAAAACGTACAGCGTGGTTCAATAAAAAAGTAAAACAACGGACAAAAAAGAAAAAAAAGCATGGAAAACGTACTTACAAAACAGAACAGAAGAAAATTACAAATAAAGAACAGAGAAGAAATATCAAAGAAATAATACAAATAGAAAAAGAAAAATGCTGGGACAGTTTTTGAAAAAAATAGAGGTAGATAGCAAAACAAATAGGAAATTATTTTTTAAAACGATAAAAACAATAAGAACTGACAAAACAACCAACATAGGAACAATAAAATCATTACCAATGATACAGATATCATGGAAAGATGGAAGGAATACTTCGAAGAGCTACTGGGCCCATCAATAAATAGAGAAGGAGAAGAAACAGACAATAATAGACAACACAACATAGGAGAAGAAATAACTATGGAATAATTGGATGAAGCCATACATAAACTCAAAAATGGAAAAACGCCCGGACATGACAAAATAACAACGGAAGTGGTAAAATATATGGAGGAGAATGGAAAAATCTTACTATGGGAAATTATAAAAAGAGCATTTAAAGAAGAAAAGATGCCAAAGGACTAGGACGTCGGAATTATCTTACCCATACATAAAAGTGGAGACAGGCAAAACTGCAAGAATTACAGAGGAATAACACTATTAAGCACGGTAGTAAAAATATACGAACGAATATTGCAACAAGGATTAACAAACATCATAGAAAATACACTAGAACGCGTACAAAGTGGTTTTAGAAAAGGTAGAAGCGCACAAGGCCATATTTTTACTATCAAACAAATTATACAAAAAACTCAAAAAAATAAAAATGTCAAAGCATATATGGCGTTTATAGAGCTGGAAAAGGCATTCGATAAAGTAAACAGGAACAAAGTATGGGAGAAAAGATAAAGAGAGGTACCACATAAACTAATACAAACTATCAAAAGTCTATACAACACGAACTTAAACTATGTGGCTACGAGAAATAGAACGTCTAGCACATTCCAAGCAATTCTATTCATAATTTACATAGATGAAATCATAAAACAATGTCGACCACACCTGAGAGCACTAAATCTAGGACACCATCAATTAAGACCCGTAAAAATAACTGAATGTGCATTTGCGGATGATATAGTGATAATGGCAGGAAGTAAGGAAGGATTACAGAAAAACATAAATACATGGATGAATGTTTTACACAAATACGATATAACATCGAAAAGACAAAAGTAATGGTAGCAGCACAAGAAGAAGAAAATATACAAATTCAAATAGGATAAGAACAACTAGAACAAGTTAAGGATTATAAATACTTAGGAGTGATAATACAGCAAAATGGCAAACAAGACCAAGACATAACAGAGAGAATTCAAAAAACATCCAAACTGTATTACGCACTCAATCAAGCATTTATCATGAAAAAGGAAATAACAGAAAAAAATAAAACTGGCCGACTAACTATACAGGGTTATTTACCGTTATTGTTTGAACATCGTTGTTGTATTTAATAGTAAAAAATGAAAATTTACACAGATTTTCTTATACTGGGGTTTTTATAACTGACACTTCCAATTTCTTTAAATTGGTTTAATAGTCTCTCAAAAATGGCTGGCTTAGGGTGATTTCTTTCGGGAAACCTTTAAGTATAAACTCGACAAGCCAATAAACAATTTTGATGACATTCTCCAAGCATAAAGATAATGCCAATACCCCCTTCTTTTGAGTAAATCTTCATTTTTTACCAAAAAATACAACAGCGATGTTCAAACAATAACAATTACTAACGATCTAACACAAAAATGCAAAATAAGACATCTATAACAAAAGACAGGCTTTTTAAACTAAAGTGGCAGACTAAATTAATTATCTGACGTTTTTAAATACAATAGAAAACTAGATACATTAAAATTTTTACTTAAAAAGTACTAAAACGGTGCAATAAACAATATTTTGTCGTTTTCTGTAAAAACGAGAAGACTTAACATTTAAGATATAAATGCCATTCAATAGGTAATTAAAACGTGCATTTGCTGATAAATTAATAAATATAGCGTTCTATTTAAATAAATGAAGTTATAGCCATTTAAAGTTCTCATTTGTTTAATTCCAATTTTTTTACACCCGGTATAAGATGTCAAATTTATTATACTTGGAAAATAAAATATGATCTATTGGTACATTTCAGTGTAAATTTGGTATGCAAAACTTAATTACTTTTTAAGTATTTGAAACATGAAAATTAGGTTAAATTTTTACAAAATTCAAATTATTTGAAAAACCTTAAGGTTTAAGTAATAAAAACCTTAATAAAACACACACTTATCTTGATCGAAGGATCCAAAAATGCAATAAAATACAGGGTGTTTCATTAAAAAAAACACAACTTTGATACTTTTAGGGTTTTTGGGATACCCTGTATATTATGAAAGTAATTTTAAAAAGTAGCCCTAATAGACCTCCATATATCCCTAAAGTGAAACTTTTTGAAAGTCACGTATTTTGGCCACAATATTCCGTGCCGTATAGCGTGAATAGCCCTGTATACCTACCAATACTAACATATGGATGTGAAACGTGGGCGCTCAACAAAAAGACAAAAAGTAAAATACAAGCAGCGAAAATGAAATTTTTACGAGGAATAAAGGGTATAACTAGAAGAGATAGAATAAGAAATATGGATGTAAGAAAAGAACTGAATACAAAGGATATACACAAATACATTGAAGAGAGGCAGCTGGGATGGTGGGGACACATACAAAGGATGGAAAGAAGAATACCTGTTAAACACATATGGGAAGCAAGGACAACCACGAACAGAGGGAGAGGAAGACCACTAGAAAACTGGGAGAACAGCATAACAAAGGCACTGCAAGACAGAAGAATAAGCATAAGAGAGGCAGAAAAAATTGCTAGGAACAGCAACAAATGGAAGAAAGTTATGAAGACGTAGAGAACAAAGATACCAAAACCCCGACATTGGTAAAAGGGGTCATCGATTATATATATATATATATATTATTCATTGGTTTGGCTTTTGATTTTCTCATTTATTTTAGTGCTTTTTAGAATAATTTTTGGTTGTTTGTTAATTTTCGCTAGGTTGCGTCCTTCACATTTTTGGGTTTGCTCTGTTTGTCTTTCATGCTTGTATTTACCGTATTTGATTGAATATCTTTGTCTTATATATTTCTTCCATTGGTCTGTTTTGTTAAATATCTAAATAATAAATATCACAGACATGTTATAGGAATTAAAAACCTTCCATATACCATATAAAAATAGCGTCGTATTTAAAGTTATCGAATGCTAACTTGCACAGTTCATTGATTTGTATTATAGCTCCATCCTTTAATCAAAGAGCTCTTTAAGGCATACAGATAATATTCTTCGTTTGAAGGATTTTATTATATTTGTGTTCACAAAATAAATAATAATTTTTCAGTTATATAATATTTTGATCTTGTAGATATGACAGCATTGATCTCGTATAGTATGTTTTGTTTTGTTGTTACTTGATTTGTATTTTTGGTAAGTACTTAATGTAACAGGTGGGACAAAAGTCCCGCTACCATTTTGATTGCGCGCCATCTTGGTTCTGTGACGTTTTGCTCAGTTTCGCTTTAATCATTATGTTGTGTAGACATCCAAATTTATTATGGATAAATATACGCCACAAAAACGAGCAGAAATAGTGACAATTCTTATTGAAAATAATCGTTCCATTATTACCACTCAGCGGAAATTGCGCAAACATATCCTAATCGTTCAGTGCCTCACAAAACCACAATTTATCGTTTACATGCGAATTTTCGACAATACGGTATGACAGCAGACAGGCCTCGTTCTGGAAGACAACGGACATCTCGCAACGCTGAAAATGTGGCTCTGTCTAGAGGTCTAGAGGACCTGTAGTTTCAGCAAGATGGGGCCACAGCGCACACAACAGGTTCAACAATTAAATTATTGAATGACTATATTCCACGAAGAGGTGGCTGTTAAGCATGGCCAGCCAGATCTCCAGATTTAACAGCAGCAGACTTTTTCTTATGGTTTTTTTTTTCAAAAGTTTATGTGAATAAGCCCCAAACGATTCAACATCTTAAAGACAATATCCGTCACTAAATTGAAGAAGTTCGGCCCGATATGTTGAAGGATGTCCTGAAAAATGCCCTAAATAGAGCCAAAAGTTGCATTGCGAATCGCGCTCACCATTTAGCCAAGATATTTTTCCAATCATAAAAAAAAAGAAAAATGTAAAGACCAAATATTTCACTTTTTATGAAAACCAAACTTATCTTTTCTTTGAGCAAAGTTATAGGTATCAAAATGGTAGCGGGACTTTTGCCCCACCTTGTATAATAAAGTGAAGATATGGTATTAAAGTTATGTTTACACCTTGGATTCAAATATTAAAAACAAAACATTTTACCTTCTAAGTTAACTTCATTGAACAAAAACATGTCAGAAGTGTAAATATGTGCAAATTTCGTTGAGCATAATAATAAATTTATTTTAAAAAGAATTATGACAAGGACTAAACTGAAAGAACTGGAAATGTAATATTAATTGTTTAAGTCATTGGATTAAATGTAATCTTAATACTCTATTTTTGAATTAATTTGAAAAGCATTAATGCTTTATAAATTTTAGATATTGCTTCATAATCTATTAAGATTTGATTAGATATTTATTTAGTGCATATAATAATTATGTTCTTTAATAAAATAATCAGTTACTACACTGCTATCATTTAATATCAATTCTAAGCAATTATATAACAATTGTATACTAAAAATTTTCAAGAGGTAATATATTATTTTCTGGCAATAATTTGAGATAATTAAGATTCGAATTAATAAAACAAAATACATAAATAAACTGCATACATTGTTATTAATTTTAATTTGTAAAGAATTTATAACGTCACATTTACGTAATATAAAGAATATGACACTAGTGTATTCAGGTAGAATATATTGAATATCTACAGATAGTGAAATTTTAATGACATCTTTTCTTCTTCATGTCGTTCTATGACATATTAAATAAAGGATAAAATAAATATGAAGAGGTGAATCTAGAAACTTAATTCGCAAATTTATCGTCATTTAAAACATCTGTATTTCGCAAACTATACTAGACATTATACCTTTGTTTCTTGATGGTAGATGCGTTTACTTCTTGGTGCATGTTGATTAAAACACTTTGTTTTAGCACTATATTCTCTAATGTTTACAGTGATTATAGTTTCTACTAATATTAGTCACTGTAAACATTATAAAATATAGTAGTAAAACAAAGTCACCGTGTTTTAATTGCAATTACCCATCTGCATTTCTGCCTATTACTTACTAGAGAAAATTGTTAAAATGAATTATATTCGTTAATTGACAATACTATTTAAATAGTTTTAACTGAACTTCCGTTATATACCGGGAAGTATAAAGTCATTACTTTTAGTGGATGTTCTCGTTTAAATTAGAAAAAAGTTAATTATATTACGGAACTTCGGATTGATTTTGATACCGAACTATTATTCAGAGAACATTAATTATCTCAAATTAATTGGTTTTTATTAAGACGCGGTAGGAAATTTTTATTTACGACACAATAAATATTTTATATTATAGCCGCCTTATTTTATCTAATGCCGATTAGGCATATATAATATAGTCACTTTGCCACAAACGTTGCGCCGAACCAATTAAACATGGTTCTCGGGTATCATCATTATTAAATTTCTCCATTAATTATTATAAATCGGTTTGTTGCCTATTAGATAATAAAAGTCTTGATTTACGAAGGATCAAATTGGTTACTGGGGCGATGCGCTGTAATATTTTTGAAACAAAAAAAAAACATATCAATGATCTATGAGGTCTAAGCTCTTATTAAGATTAAAAATAGTATCGAATAAAGAAGTTTTAGTATGTAGCGAAATTATGAAATTTATAAATTATGACAAATTTTTACATTAAAAACTTTTAATTAGCACATTAAAATTATAATATGGTCCCAATATTAGTGTTGCCTAGAGCTGTTTTATTTTTATTTAATGTTTGTTATTTGATTTTTAATTTAATTTTACAAGAAGTGTATTCGAGTGCTTTTCGTATTTTGGTAGTTTCGGTTGTTCAGGTTTGTGAATATCATATTGTGTTAATATTCTTGTTATTATGTTTTATTCTTATTTTATATCCAAAGATTTGGTTGTTTAAGCTTAGTTTTATATTAGTCTTGATTAAGTTACGCTTTATTTCTAAAAATAAAAAGTTTGTTGCTTAAATTATAATTCTTTTAAATTTTTGGTTTTGCGTTTGTTTGTATAGTTCTAGTGTGCTTCTTCTTTTATCTAGTTTATATAGTATTTATTTTATATTTTATTTTGTTGTATTTATAATTTCATTATATTTTCTTAGTTGTGGCTTCCCAGATATTATTTAGGTAGGTGTCGTTTCTGGAATATAGTTTATAATTTTATTAGTGATGTAATTGACTAAGAGTTCTTTATTGTTAGTTAGTCCTAATAAGGTTACTTTTGTAGGTTGTATAATTCATATATTAATTCAATTTTAAATCTGTAGTTTATATCCATCTGAATGTTTTCATAATTAATTATTAATTTGTATTGATATTATTGATATTTTAATTTTGAGGGGGTGTGGCGATAAACAGAGACCATGCCAGGACGTATGTGATATTTATAACAATTTGCACCCAGATACGCAAATTAAAAAAATGCAGTTTTTTGAACTCTAGAGCGTTACAGAATGATTGTAAAAAACTGACCAGGATCTGGAAAATTTGGGACTACTACCACTTATGATAAAAACATGGACATTCTGCTTTCAATACAAGACAATTCACCTTGCACCAATCACCTTGCTTCGGATCATGAATTTGATCAAAAATCTGTAAGTACCATTCTTCACACCGAGAAAATGACCTTCACACTACATAAAATGGTCAATAAACTAAATAAACGTTACTAGGGGCGAAATACCTTAAACTGATATTAAGAACTGCATATACAGTTACCAGAAAAACCATATCTCCAACTCCTTCGGCAAGAATTAGTTCAAGCTATAAATAATTTAACTCCCAATATTAATTTAACCTGGTATTAGCAAGATGTAGCTCAAATTAGGTGAAGTAAAACTCTTGTTATGTTCAATTTCTTTATTTTCAGATAACTGACACGTGTTTCGGTCCTTGCGGATCATTATCAAAGTTAAAAGTTAGAGAATATTTGGATGTCACGTTTCTCTACACTTTTCTACACTATTACTGATGAAGGTTTAAGTTAAATTAAACTTGGTTTCTTATACAATTTTTCTGTACTTCGCTTTTTAAGGCATTATCAAAATAATGTCTACAAACTAAGTGTAATTTAATTTAAGCCTTTATCAATAATAGATAGGATTTTTTTAATTGAAGTTACTTGGAAAATAATATTTATCAGAACAAATACAATAATTTGGAAAACTAAGAATAAAAATTTTAAATGAAAGTGAAAAATTAACAAGGGAAATGGTTTTACATACATTTTTGGGACAATTTATATCATTGTAAGTTAGTAAATGTGGGCCATTTTTAAGATTTATTAAAAAAATGGGGTACCTTGATCCAAGATTCTGTTATTTACAGATGACGTCTCATAACACTTTGGGATGCCTTAAGGGGAGGTTCTCATGCAAAATTTTTAAAAAAATCGTTTTTTCCATATAATAAAGGGTCCGCCAATAGGGACGCGCGAAGTTTGCCGGAAGGGTGCGGCCATGTTGTTCGAGGTAGAGCTGTCAAAGTTGCTGTCATTTGTTCAGTAAATAACCCCAAATCACCATAGCAAGTTTGAGTGTCGAGCAGCACGTGCAAATTATTAAATTGTTTTACGAAAATGGGTCATCAGTTCGAGCAACGTTCCGCGCACTTCGCCCATTTTACGGCCGCGATGAAACACACAACTTGTTTTATTCAATTTTAAAGTTCACGCGCCCTTATTGGTGGACCCTATAAAAGTTTTTACGCGCCATTGTTTGAACTTTTGTCCCGGCCGCTATGAGATGCTCTTCTCTGGAGACGGGTGGCGCAGGTAGAAACTTTTCATAACAGTATGCTTGTTTCCAGAGTGCATGGCAAAAACCGCAAATTACGAGGACATTGACGTGGACCAGAACATCGGTTACATGATTTGCAACTTTTTCACGATTTTCAACTTCTTGAGTGAGATTTTGGTGTGCAAGGCCTGCAGCGTCAAATTCGATCGTACAAACAGAGCACGGATAGCCTTCAAACTTATGATGAAGTGCAAGTGCGACACGCGGTATGTGTATATGTACTTTTACCAGCCCAGAAAATAATTCCAAACTTTGGGCATTTTTTGGGCAGTTAAATGAGAACATCCCCTTAAGATAGCAAAACTTCAATTCAAATGTATTTGTTTTAAAGATGGATGGGAAGCCAGATTCATTTAGTTTCGTTAGCAAGTAGTTTATCAAGATGTTTCACAGGAGAAGAGATAGTACTCTTTACTTAGGATAGCCACGGATCACCCTTGCTTCGACGACTTCATTTCCTATTAATATTTGTACTGTCCTTTTGCTTAGTATCTTTCCTAACAATTCACTTAGGGTGACTGGAGTGCTGAGCATTGAGAGAGCTTGTCCTTTACTAGTGCAAAAAGTTTAGCTAAAAAACCGTGTTTAGTTAGAAATAGGGGTTTCTCGTGAAGGCTGTAGCTCTATACTACGTACAGACGGCCCTGAATTCGAAAATGTCTGGAGTTGCTATAACCAACGGGTGAAATCCGTTGGGTATAGTAACTCCAGACATTTTCGAATTGTGTGACATACACACAGAGCGTTGGTGATAACACAGACTTAACGCTCGGGTTCTGTAATACGTTTTAAATTAGAACAAAAAATAAAAATCTTATATGAAGGATAGTAGTAGTAGTTAGCACTGGCGAATAGAGTAGTCGCCGGATGTGTGCTATGCTAATTTTAGGTAATAATCTACAAAATTTCTTTATAGTTCTGCGTCATTACCAGAATGCAGGAATTTACCTTGTATAGCTTGATTAATAGATAATTCATTACTTCAGTACTTTAGTTTCTTATTTGTTGATAAACAGAATCTATATATAATTAGCCGGATAGACAAAAAGAGAATTACCTGAATAGAATATCACTGTTTCGCAGCAGTTAACTGAGCAGTAGTGCACTTTAGGTTTCAATTACCGAAAAGTAGGTTATACTCATGGATATCGCCAGCACACACAAAACAACATATAGTACGTAATCAAATAGATTACATAATAATAAATGAAAGATACCGAGACTCCATACTTTCAGTTAAAGCTTACCCAGGAGCAGAAGTGGGATCTGATCATAATCCACTTGTTGCCGTTTTTAAAACCAGATTAAAGAAAGTTAAACGAAAATGTCAAAATCGTAAATTAAATACACTAATGCTTAGAGGGGAAGAAGTGAGAGAATGGGTTAGAGAAGATATCAACAATAACCTAAGGCAAGGAGAAAATTTGGCTGAAAACCTTTTATGCGTAAATCAAAAGTGGGGTAATATCAAAAAATCACTCTTGGATGGAAGCAAGGATACGCTGAAAAACACCCAATATAATAATAATCTCCAACATAAATGGATGATAGACGAAATACTTAAACAAATGGAAGAAAGAAGACAGCGCAAAGGAAGAGATAAAAAGAAATACAGAGAAATACAATAAAAAGTAAGACGAAAAATCATAGAGGCAAAGGAATATTTTATAAAATTAAAAAGCAAAGAGATTGAAGATCTAGAGAAAAAATACGACTCATTCAACCTACACAAAAAGATAAAAGAGCTGTCTGGTACCGGAAAGAAGAAACAAAACAAGATGATTAAAAATAAGAATTGAAACGTTATTATGGATTTACCTAACAGGATCAAAAGATGGGAAGAGCACATCAAGGATTGGTTCGATGATACGAGATCAGAACGCAGAGAAGAAAATACAAAAACAAAAGGACCACCAATAATAAGATAGAAAAGCGGTTGGTCCAGACGAAGTTCCTGTAGAGATCCTCAAACTGATTGAAGATGGCAATATACACCATCTAGTAGATCTATATAATAATATATATAGTAGTGGTAACATACCACAAGAATGGCTAAACAGTGCTTTCATTTTTCTACCAAAGAAAGGTAATGCTAAAGATTGCTCAGACTATAGAACAATTAGCCTGATGAGCCATGCTCTAAAAATTCTATTGAAGATCATTCACAATCATATACAGGGTTATTCACGCTATACGGCACGGAATATTGTGGCCAAAATACGTGACTTTCAAAGAGTTTCACTTTAGGGATATATGATGGTCTATTAGGGCTACTTTTTAAAATTACTTTCATAATATACAGGGTGTCCCAAAACCCTAAAAGTATCAAAGTTGTGTTTTTTTTTAATGAAACACCCTGTATTTTATTGCATTTTTGGATTCTTCGATCAAAATAAGTGTGTGTTTTAATAAGGTTTTCATTACCTAAACCTTAAGGTTTTTGAAATAATTTGAATTTTGTAAAAATTAAACCTAATTTTCATGTTTCAAATACTTAAAAAGTAATTAAGTTATGTATACCAAATTTACACTGAAATGTAACAATAGATCATATTTTATTTTCCAAGTATAATGAATTTGACATCTTATACCGGGTGTAAAAAATTGGAATTAAACAAATGAGAACTTTAAATGGCTATAACTTCAATTATTTAAATGGAACGCCATATTTTTTAATTTGTCAGCAAATGCACTTTTTAATTACCTATCTTATGGTATTTATATGTTAAATGTTAAGTCTTCTCGTTTTTGCAGCGTTTCAGTACTCTGTAAGTAAAAATTTTAATGTACCTAGTTTTCCATCGTATTTAAAAACGTAAGATAATTAATCTGTTACTTTAGTTTAAAAAGCCTGTCTTTTGTTATAGTTGTGTTATTTTGCGTTTTTGTGTTAGATCGTTAGTAATCGTTATAGTTTGAACATCGTTGTTGTATTTAATATTAAAAAATTTACACATATTTTCTTATACTGGGGTTTTTATAACTGACACTTCCAATTTCTTTAAATTGGTTTAATAGTCTCTCAAAAATGGCTGGCTTAGGGTGATTTCTTTCGGGAAACCTTTAAGTATAAACTCAACTAGCCAATAAACAATTTTGATGACATTCTCCAAGCATAAAGATAATGCCAATACCCCTTTCTTTTGAGTAAATCTTCATTTTTTACCAAAAAATACAACAGCGATGTTCAAACAATAACGATTACTAACGATCTAACACAAAAATGCAAAATAAGACAACTATATCAAAAGACAGGCTTTTTAAACTAAAGTGGCAGACTAAATTAATTATCTGACGTTTTTAAATACGATGGAAAACTAGATACATTAAAATTTTTACTTAAAAAGGACTAAAACGGTGCAATAAACAATATTTTGGCGTTTTCTGTAAAAACGAGAAGACTTAACATTTAAGATATAAATACCATTCGATAGGTAATTAAAACGTGCATTTGCTGATAAATTAATAAATATAGCGTTCCATTTAAATAAATGAAGTTATAGCCATTTAAAGTTCTCATTTGTTTAATTCCAATTTTTTTACACCCGGTATAAGATGTCAAATTTATTATACTTGGAAAATAAAATATGATCTATTGTTACATTTCAGTGTAAATTTGGTATGCATAACTTAATTACTTTTTAAGTATTTGAAACATGAAAATTAGGTTAAATTTTTACAAAATTCAAATTATTTCAAAAACCTTAAGCTTTAAGTAATAAAAACCTTATTAAAACACACACTTATTTTAATCGAAGGATCCAAAAATGCAATAAAATACAGGGTGTTTCATTAAAAAACACAACTTTGATACTTTTAGGGTTTTTGGGACACCC
This sequence comes from Ontholestes murinus, assembly GCA_963969525.1. Classification (NCBI taxonomy): domain Eukaryota; kingdom Metazoa; phylum Arthropoda; class Insecta; order Coleoptera; family Staphylinidae; genus Ontholestes; species Ontholestes murinus. Next base: position 28,612,192 of record OZ018396.1, read on the forward strand.
TGTATATTATGAAAGTAATTTTAAAAAGTAGCCCTAATAGACCCCCATATATCCCCAAAGTGAAACTTTTTAAAAGTCACGTATTTTGGCCACAATATTCCGTGCCGTATAGCGTGAATAACCCTGTATATAAAAAATTAGATGCCGATATAAGCGAGACACAATTTGGATTTCGCAAAAATCTCGGCACGCAATAAGTCCTTGTTGGAATGAATGTCTTGGTTCAACGATGCGTTGATATGAATGTAGATTTATATCTATTTATTGACTACGAAAAGGCATTTGATAAACTACGGCACGGCAAAATGATGAACATCCTAAAAGAAAAAGGGCTTGATTCGAACGATATCCCTCTAATTAAAAACTTATATTGTATCCAGAAAGCTGTAATAAACGTCGATGGATAACAATCCAAAGAGTGGTGTTAGGCAACGATGCATACTTTCACCTATCTTGTTCAATATGTACGCATAATCTATTTTTAAAGAAACTTTGATGGAAAGTTCTGGAGAGGTAATAATCAATGGAAGAACGATTAACAATTTTCGGTATGCAGACGATACTGTGCTAATAGCAACCAGTAACATGGATCTTCAAAATATACTTCAAGAAGTCAATACTATATCAAACCACTACGGATTGAAGCTAAATCTAAAGAAAACTAAATATATGATTATGGCTAAGTATGGCCAAGTCGCATAACAATAATATCCCAGACCTGACTATAGAAACCAACAGAATCGAAAGAGTAAAAGGATAATAATATTTGGGCACCTGGTTTAAACATAACAATGATCAAACTGAAGAAGTAATTAAACGAATTGAGATCGCGAGAGCTTCTTTCGTTAATATGAGACAGCTTCTTGCTAATCGTAACCTAATTCTACAGCTAAGAATACGCCTGGTGAGACGCTGCATTTTTTCAATTTTGGTATTGGAATGAAGGCGTAAACGCTTATGAAAAATAACACCAAAAAGATAGAGGCATTTTAATTGTGGGTCTATCGGTGCATGTTAAAAATATAATGAATAGGCCATATAACAAATGAGGAAGTTATGCACCGAGTCCAAAAAGAAAAAGAGCTTTTTCAGGCCATCAAGAAATGAAAATTAGAATATTTTGGACATATCATGCGGGGGGAAAGGTACTATTCTACAATTGATCATGCAAGGAAAAATAAAAGGTAAAATATCAAGTGTGCGATGAAGCACTTCCTGGCTCCAAAACCTTCGAGAGTGGAATGGACAGACATCTATTAACTATTTAGAGCTGGTGCATCTAAAGTGAAAATAGTCATTATGATACCTAACCTCCGCTAGGAGATAGCACCAGTACACAGAAGAAGATGTGTACATTATTTACATACGTAGACAGTCAGATTTATTTAGTTTCATAACTTTAATGTCGATAAATGTAACGTTTGATATATGTGTGTGTGTGTGACGATTGTTGGTATTGTCAAGCATTCGGAAATTGGTCTGTTTCCTTTAACAAGAGTAACCTACAGGAGTTTACAAATAGAATTTTATCAGTCTTGATTAGATCTGTGTCCTTCCTCTTTAGAAAGATTGATGTTTTTTAAATATAACTATAATATTTAAAAAAAAAATTAGAAAAAACTAAATTTGTATTAGATTTTTTAAATAACTACTTAGGTACTTGTAGAGACGTAAATCACGAAAGTACTATTAAATATTTTCATAACTTACAGCTATAAATACGATTATGCGTAAAATTATATTTTTTCATTGACAAAATAATATTTCCTGATTTTTAGGATATTATTATAACTTATATTATTTGAAATTGCTTGTTTTCTAATAACAATAAAAATATAATAACTAACTTTATAAGTGACGTTTGAAAATAGAAATATTTGATTACTATAAATTAAAGGCCATGGTTTTATACGGCTGAACTCAAATAATCCGAAAATTATCAGTAACGATAAGAAAAGTGTTAATTTATTTTAATTAATTTATTATGAAACAAGATTTAATAATCCCGAAATGTTTGCCGCCTAATTATAAACAACTTAAGCTGATAATAAATGCAGATTAATAGGAGCCTAAAAATTAAAAAAAAATAGATTTTAATTGATTTATTTTTATAAGGTCGGACCTTGCTTAAATAATATAGCAAACAAAACTATTTATTGTTTTTAATATTTCAAAATGTATGAAATGGTAATATTATAAAATAAAAATTTGTATTTAATGGATGGTTCTAGAGTCAAAGATTTTCATAAAAGTAAATTGTACAATCCCGAATACCTTAACTCACTAATTCACTCACACTTTAAGTAATTTAGTTAAACATATAATAAAAACTAGGGCTATCATTATATTAATAGTTAAACATGTCTAAACCATAGTGAATAGCGGATATTCTGATGAAGGAGAATTGTTGTTAGTCTTGTAGAACATTGATAAAAAACATAATGAAATGGTAATACAAAGGTATGATTAGCGAAATAATACAGTAATAATGATAAGCGAATGTTATTTACATATAGAATACTTATGAATTAACTGCAAATGTTATTAAATACTTAAATAATTGTAGCTTTATAAATACAGTTGCTTCTTTAAGGACGATAAAATAAATCTTTCACGCATTCAATTTTTTTTGTAAGTAAAAATACAGGATATCCCACAAAAGTTTAAATTTCTCTGGCTTCCATCGTAGACGCAACAAAAGTGAAGGGTGAATGGGGTATATTAATCGGTAGTCTGACTTAATTGCTTTGGTGCACAAATGACCAATATAATATTAAAATAAAATATGATATGGCATTAGGAGTTTAGGAGGCATCAGTTACAACAGTATTAAATTCCTATCCTAAAATCTAATTGTATAACATAATTTAAGTTTCATTCTTACCACATTACTTTATACAACCTATTGCACGAATACTTTGAGAAAAGAGTGGTAATTACTAGATATTAGGATTCTGAAGAGAAATTTGTACATTCCACAAAAAAGCTAATAGTATTACAAAGATACTTTTAAAATCTTTGATGGTAGAGACGTTTACTAAAAGTCTTTTAGTTTGATAATGACTAGCTTATAGTTGAAACTATAGTTACTGTAATTGTTTAAAATATAGAGGTAAAACAAAGTTATTGTGTCTCATTTACAAACTTTTAAAATCAGCAATTTTTCTGCATTTTTATTAAAAAATTTATAAGAAAGACTTACTGGTAAGTTCAATATTATATCAAAAAATATACTAATATACAATTTAAGATTATATAAGCAATTGAATCATTAAAAAAATACCAATGATAAGTTGAGAGGTAATTAAGAGTTGTTTCTTTTCATTATTATATTATGTTTTGAATGCATCGATATATTACATATATTATAGTGAACGCTTGTAAAAATAACAGTTTTTGCCTTCATTATGTAGTAGTCAAATAATTTAGTTTAATGTAGTTTCTAATGAGTTATTTCTGAACCATGATTAATATAGAAGGGCGAGACAGCAAGGTAGAGAACTCATGGATTTGCGACTTTTAAAATGAGCGCCGCAAAGCTCTAATACATGAGTTTATGATATTGGAGTAAATCACATATATTTTTTTTATTACTTGTTATTTCATTCATAAGAGGAAATCCCGCTTTTAACATTAAAAAGCTTTCGCAAATAGTATTCAAGTCAAACGAGGCTATTTGCAACAAAACAAGTGTTGCAGTACACACTTGACTTTACAATATATCTATGTATCTCCTAGTATGACCAATATATAAAGATGGCGACGCGAATTAATCGGTCTTCCTCTGAAAATGAATTAAATACTAGTATTTTAAGTGAAAAAAGTGCGTATTACGCAACAAAGTAATAGACCTAGATGTCTTCAAGTGCAGCATTTGTGAAAAGGAATATCATCTAAGTTGTGCTAAATCTGATGATTGTTCGGTAATTATACAAAAATAAACAAAGTAAATTCTCAAAGCATGGAAACAATATCTTCGGACAAAAAATCTACAAACAAATTAACGCAAAAAGACGAACATTTTATAAGAGAGTATCCCTCTCTGCCATCGATGACTTGTATGCAACCTTGGTGCAAGATTAAGTGGAAGAACGAGAACCGTCTGCCACCAAATAAATGATAGAGCAGAAAAACGGATATTGACAATATATCAATACTACAAATATAATAAACATGGAATTGATAGACGTAGTTTTAAATTCAATTTGGACCTTCCTTTCGTATAAATAACCTCACATAAATGAATTTTTGGGTCTCTGTCCTACAAAGATGTTCAATCTGAGCAAATACGAAAACATCTCCTGTAAGCCGACAATTACTAATTCGTGGTGGAGAAAATTAGTCCCAAATATGAAGATGAATTGTATTCCTCTTTCAAAATTGGAATGCCTTTCGTTAATGAAGAAATAGTAATTAATATTAGGTGAAGAGTAACACTTGTTTTGTTCTATAATATTGCCTGATACTTGTTTCGGTTTTCACGTGTGCCAGGCAACTGAAAATAAAAACATTTTGGAACAAAACAAGTGTTATTCTTCACCTCCTATTAATATCTGTTTTCATCAAGAGTGTAGCGCAACAAGTATTAATTTTATTGAAATAGTAATTAATGAAAATTTCTGGTCTGAACGAATATTTATTAATTTATTATTTTTAAATCTATAAAGAGTGTCTAAGGCCGTCTAGGAATACAATTCAAACGTTAATCTTTAAAGCAAACACAATGAAGCTACTACATCAGAACGTGAAATGTCTGATTACAGCTTGAACTCCATTTAAATACTTAGTAGAAGAAGCAGAATGCAACTTGTCGTGTATTACAGAACAGTGACTTACAGACGATCAGTTAAAGATGATTAAATGATCAAATTTAAAATTAATATCATATTTCTGCAGGAATGAAAAAAAGAATGGAGGTGTGGTTCTTTGTATCGAAGAAACAATAGATGTTAGACCTATGGAGTCTGTTAATTTTCACAATCAAATGTGCTTGAAAGAATATTTTTTTACATTTTAAGAATATATAAATTAATTTAATTTAACTTATTTGATAAGGGAACCTACAAGAATATGTAAGACAGCTCAAATTTGTTAAGGCAACATAATTACAAATTAACATAAGTTATCAAACCATGTAGCACATGTTCCTAATTTGTATGCACAAGTTCAATGCAGACCACCATATAGATGTTTCAGTTCATTGATATTCTTAAGAATGAATCTTTTAAATCTACTAATAACAAATATAACATAATAATATATTTATGAAATATTTTGGTAATCATTTCTCAGCTACTACTTGTATTGTATTGTATTTTGAAGTTACGATAAGTCTCTTACGATTTTAACTTTTTTTAACGAATTAGGGAATAATGTATCACAAAACACGTCGGTAGTGGCACATTTGGTTGTGACCGAACTAACTTTAGCGAGAGTGCAGCAATGATAGTTCGGGTTGGGTGACCGGTACCATTCACCATTGGGATACAATTAATGGTGCTCTAGAGTAACGGGGGCGATCCATTAAAGTAACAAGCTCATTTACACACACACGCACACATACACAAATAACACGACCGAAGGACCACGTGGTCGATAGCCAAACACTACTACTACTATTATATTACAAAATCTGACCACGAATGGAACTTCTACAAATAATATTTCTTTTAAAAGACATGTGACCGACAAACCCGTAAGAAATAAGCTGTGGTATAGATGAAATTTCGATGCATGTATTAAAGAAATGTATCCAATTCATATCACAATTTTTATGTTATATAAAATAACTCGATTTAAATCGGTAAATATACAAATAATCTTAAATCATAATCAACTACAAAATTACGGGCTAATTAGCCTTTTAGAAGAATTATCTATATGAGATTAGTTGAGTTTTTCAAAAAAATATAATTTATTTTCCTGTACAAAACACAGGTTCCTTAATTATCGGTATTAATACAGTTCTTTTTGAGCGCATTAATTGCTTACTTTTAAATATTGAAGTTTATAAATTAAACCTGTAAGATTTTTCCGATTTGTCAAAAGAATTTGACACAATCGATCACTCCGCATTATTAGATAAATTATACCAGTAGGGTATCAGGGGAGTTATAGCGGAATTCAATATACTAATATTAGAATTATGCCACATTATTTTTAATTTTTATTAATGATGTTTCTAATCATTTGCCACAATGTTGCAAAATTCTAAAACATTTAAAGACATTAAGGAAGTCGGCTCTTCTAGTATTCTTCAAATTAAATCTTGGTTTTAAAGCAATTAGCTACTACAAAATGAAACAGAAACATAATTCATATTATTCCCAATAATCTAATCAAGGGCTCACTACATTGCAATCAATTACAATTAATATCATTATCTATAACTTATCAAACAGTACGAAATTCATAGGTGTTATCATTGATAACATAACACACTCAGTTTCTGAGAATACATAGATCATGGTTGCAAGAAAGTTAAGAAAGTAAGTTGTGCTACTTACGAAGAGTTTTATTTTGCAAATATTGAATCTCTCCAAAGCTGTGGATTATTTATTACATCAAAAGAAAGCATTAAGGATCTTGTACAAATTAAAATTCTATGAAAGCTGTATTCTCATTTTTGAATGTATTATGTTTTTGAGGAAACATCATACATTTTTTGACAGTACCTTTTTTAGTACCAATTACACTCGGAGAAGAGGGAATCTACATATCCTCCCTCAATATAAATTGAATTAATACGAAACCGTATGTTACTATTCATGTATGAAAATATTTAAGCACCTACCAGTAGACATACACAATATTGTCATTCATAATATATTCAAAGAATAATTTTTGCTATGTAGTATTGAACCAGATTCCATGGAGGAGTAATATTGTTATACATCCTAATTAGGTATATTTACGTATTTATTCTCTTTGGCGCTCTTAAGAATAGGAATGTATTATTTGGGTTAATAATAATCGGTCCCTACCGATGTGTGAAAAACGCTTGTGGACAATCGCGATACAAGTATGTGCTCGGTCGTTTCATCTACTGAATCACATAATCTAGCAATTTCTACTTTCCTCTTTTCCTATTTTCCACAAGTAGTACCGGAGGGCACAATGCTCTGTCATGAGTCCAGTAAATTTTCTCAGCTCGTTCCTTGTGAGTTCAAGCACCTTATGGCTGCGATCGAGTTTGATGAGTCATTTTGTTTGACGTAGGCCTGCGACATTTTCCAGTACTTACGTCTTCTGTCTGCTTCCTATTTTTGCACCACATCTCTTCTATCCGTCAAAGGACTCGGGTCCTATAGAAGTGGCATTTGTGCCTCTTTTGGCGAGTTTATCTGCCACTTTATCTGTTGTTCTTTGTCAGTTGCGAGAGGGATCGTCGACGTTTCCAGATAGTCCGTGAGCCGTGGCTGTAGACTCGAATGGCCTTTAATGCGGCTTGTCTGTCTGGGCATTCCCTGGCGCACATATCAATTGCAATTGCTTCCGCTTGCAGAATCGTGGGTATCATACCTAGAGCCATGAAGCTCTTGTGGTTTTGGTTAAGGCCACAAATGTCTATTTCATTACCTCTGTTATTCTTGGCATCCGTGTACCAGTCTGATATTCCTCGCCCAAATTACTTGACTCTCATCAAAACCGGTCTTCAATCAATACCTTATACAATATTTCAAATTTGACCCTCTTGGATTTGATGCCCGTTCTTTTAAACGCATGTGAAAATTGCGACCCGATTGCCCGATGTCCTTGACATTAATAATAATAATAATAGCAATAATAATTTATTTCATGCTAATAGTGATGTTACACTTTGCAAATGTCATATTTACAATGTAATTTTTAATACAAATAATTAGACAGGAAAATTGGGTCAATTTACTGCAGTATTTCCAAGTGTCCTTTCCAGTCCCTCTAGATTTCTTCCTCTGGTGTAGTCGGAAGGCTGCCACAAGTCCCTCTTTTTGTACCACTAGATGGAGCGGTGTGATTGCCTCCATTCCCGCAGCAGGGGTCATTTGAATGGCCCCTGTGATGCTTAGACATACTAAACATTGAAGCCTACGGAGATTTTTTTGCTTGTCTAGTTGCAAATGTAGTACATACAGCTGCTCTATTAAATAACAATAAAAACTTTTCATTGAAAATGCTCCATCAAACAGCATACCTCAGTGCACCATTAATAATTTTATATATTCAATGATAAAATAAGCCAAATAAAATTATGGCTGTCTAACTTATCTTTTTAAGCCTTTTACGTTGATTTTATAATGGATTTTTTCTTTACTTAGATGAAAAATCACTTTTTTTGGAAAAAAAATAGTAAAATTAATCAATTTTTTAAGGGTGTTTAAATTATTATGAAAATAAGTATATTTATATTCTACGTAAAGACTTTTAATAGGCTTCATAGAAACAGTTACACAGTTGCAGAGGTATCGAAACATTAAAAATAATATTTTTGATTATTATTATTATTTTATTATGGCTTGATTAAATCATATTGCAAACAAGGCTCTAACAGATAAAACACTAATTTACAGATAATATATTTTAGTATTTTTATTTGTGGTATAAAATTATTGACAATATATGATACTTTTAAAATATAGACTATTTGATTTAAAATATTGTTTCAATATTTTTTCATAAAGGAAATCCTAAAATAATTGAGTTGCATGTTTGAGTTTTATTCTGAATTTGGAGTAAATATTATGGAATAGTCAATATGCTAATAAAAACTTTGAGTTATATTTAATAGATAGACAGTAAGTTGCTGAAATAACAACATACCCACATTGTAAACGCATATTCAAATTAGGCAATATCAGCATAAAGTTCTTATTATAAAAAGATATAAATATAATATACATATAATAAGTGATCAATCAATTCTTTTTCCCCAAAGTACTTCAATTAAAGCAGCAGTGTAAAATAATTATTATATTATTACCCACAATGCACTTATTTTTTGATTTTTCTGATGACACTTTTAAATATAACTTATACAAAAGAACTTTATAGAGGATAAATACATTCAATCAATGTCGTATAAAGTTGCTTACCTTAATAATGGTTTTGTATTTTCATGATATTTTGAGGTCAAATATAATTTCGGGGAATATCTTTTCCAAATATAAATAAATAAATGTACTTCACCAGAAAGAAATATTTTCTACTACAACTACTACCGTGCAATATATAATTATCTACTATCATTAGAAAACTTGACTAGTGTTCTCCAAAATGTTAGGTTTTATTAAACGTTCATGCTGATGAATTGCATGGTAATTACTTCTTCAGTTTCATCAATATCTTGCGAAACCCCAAGATATTTTAATTAATTAAAATATTTAATTTTCTACTTATGTGTAGAATGTTGTAGTCAAATAAGTACTAAAGGTTTATTAAAATATAAAATATGGTAATCCTACCTTCCTTTCATCAAAGACCTTAGCCGCCCGCATTTCAAATATTTTGTTAGCGTATGATATCCAACTCCTGGTACTGAATGAAAATTCCGAACAAGTCCTGAAAAAATACGTTATTTAACATATAAGTATAGTAAAGTGTGATATTAACAAAGTAAACGTTTTTGTTTAATTTTCCAAAATGTATCACGAAGTTAACGCCTCAACCATTAATCAATATAAGTATGGTGTAATATACGGTTGCCAATTTTTTAATGCTACGGTATAGACTAACAATTACAGTAGGATGACAAATAATTATTAAAATCTCCCTTGATGTTTTAGTTAAGATACACAACAGTTCTGCATAATAATACATATTTAATTTCAAAGAAGGAATTGTGTCCTATAAATATGTAACAAGGATTTTAATGCAACCTAACACGTTCTCTAATTTTGTTTGAAAAATTGTCTAGTTAATGTTTAAGATAATAAAAACGTTGTATTTTTTCATTGTATTTTTTTAATTAAATTAATTACCTAATCATAACCCCAACCTGACTTAGTTAATCACTTTTTTAAATATTTTTAAATACCTTCAACTTTACTAACTCGTAATATCGTATATATTTAGCTTTCACTGTAATTAGATCAATACTTTAGTAAACTTTATAAAAATAAAGTTATAAAATAATCCAATTTCTGGTTTAAGATTACATTGATTTTTAATGTTTATATTTCAGATCACTGCGTTTTCAAAACCAGTTGTAAAATCCATAATTTAATACCGGTACTAATAATCTAAAAATAATAAACATAAATAATTAAATTGAAATAAAACAACACAGTTGGGAGGGTTTCACATTTATTATTGAACACTGCAACATGTTTCGCCACATAGTTCAACAATAAATGTGAAACCCTCCCAACTGTGTTGTTTTATTTCAATTTGTTATGTAATTTCATCATGTATCCGCCTCGTCAATTCAATATCAAATAATTAAATGTTTTTATTATTGTATACTTTACAAAAACTCTTTAGTTCATAATTATAAAATTTAAAACACGAATAATTATATTCAGTTAAAAAACAATACAAGCATATAACATTTTTCATAAAGCATTTTTAATAAATAAATAACAATTATATTTTTTACTAATTAATTGATATTTTCGTTTGCTCTCAACAATATAATTGATTGAAACGAAATTTATTACGCTATCGGTTAATTTTTCTAACTAGACCTAATGATTTTCGCAAAGAAATCCGTCTACACGAAAATAGAATAATAAATTGCCGCATTCACGGGTCCATTAGGGACCACCTGGTGGCCGACGTCGAGACGCTGACGTTATTTTGCGAATACGAATCTCACGAGGCACGAATGTTCTCAGACTTTAATGATACCCTTCGCAGCCGAACGGATGAAAAAAAAGTGAATATTAATAACAATATTATGACAGGGTGCGCGAAGGGGTTAAATGTGCTATGAGGATTAATCTTTTTTAAATACATAATGGGCCGAATGCATAATGGCCTTACCTGAACCGGAATTCGTTTATCTCGAAAAAAGTCAGGTAGATGAGGAGAAAGATATTCCTCGCGATTTTTTGGCCTTTTGTAACCCCGTGGAAGTGTATGAGAAAATCGTACTCAAAATGCTAATTGGGCCCGAGTGAATGGATACTTATGAATACGTTGAAAAGTGTTTTATGGTGCTTTCTTCTTTTTATTAGGTGAATTAATTAACGGTAGAATAGGCTATAAATTAAGATCCGAAATAATCTTCTTAATACTTGTTACGTCACTTTTTGATGGGGCCGTATTTGAATTTATTTAATGTAAAACACTTCTTGTCATCATCAGACACATGTGTATATTATAACTTTTTTGAAATTACTAACTAGATTAAATTAAAGATTCAAAAATATCCGTAGACACTAAATTAATATGTTAAAAAAATATGAAAATTCTAATATCGAAGAAACCGTCCGAAGAAGCCGTAGTATGGTGAAACAATTAACATTTGTACAAGGGCATGCATTTATACACTAGCACTGCTTCTTACCAAGAATATCTACCACTACTAATTTGCATAATATGAATTGCGAATATCTTATAAATAATTTAGATAGTCAACGTGAAGCTGATGTTATATACAAATACGACAAAATATTTCGATCGTATGCCTTACGAGTTATTATTTTATAAACTATATCATTTTAATATTAACACAAACATCATACAAGTTCTTAAATATTATCTCGAGAAAACATATAGTTTATTATAGAGAGAATTTTTCAAATGAGTATATATCAAATATTGGTGTACCACAGGGGTCAGATCTTGGAACACACTTGTTCCTTTTTTATACATAATATATAAATATATAATATATAATTGAATTCACAAAGCGCACTTAGTCGGACAAATGTTATGAAATGCCAAATACCCGCAGCTTTAAACTAAATAACTTCAATTATACTCTTAATAATTCAACTCTTCAAAGGCCAGATAAAATTTAGGACTTAGAAGCATTTTTTTTTAGATTTTGTTGAAATTGGCATTATAACATCTTCATATAGATCTCTCATATTAGGTGAGCTGGATTACTGCATCTTGGTAACCAGCCTATTTAAAGTATAGATGCATGTTTAAAAATATACAACAGAGATTCTTCAAATATTTTTAAGAAAATAAAACTATTTTGGCAATGCCATTATAAAGAATAATGTACAAACATAATTTTACCAGGTTTATATATGGTTTCAAGGCAGTTTCCTGTACAGTTTAACACGTGCCAGGAAACTGAAAATAAAAGTAATAATATAGAACATAACAAGTATTTTTCTTTACCAAAAGTACGTATATCATTGTCAACTTTGAATAAGTAGTTATTATATGTTTTCACGGGTATGCAACCGAAATTTGATACAAATTTTTGTGTTTGTCTACCTTTAGTAATTGTTCTTCAATCTTATTACATTATGTTAATTTCATTCATTCAGTCTACGTTTAACTTTTAAATACTTCAAGACGCTCTTCATTTTACTTATAAGGAATCACAATGGTTAAGTACTTAACCTCAAAAATCTTGCTGCGACCACGTGGTCATCTAAAGTGTAGAACACACTTATAGTTGTTTACTTTCTCTGAAGATGCATATATGTTTTATGCGAAACGTCAGCTTGTACATATAACAATATAGTGGGCTCAATCACTCTACATTAGATTTTTTCACCCGTTAACCCCTCAGAATTGATATTTTACTACAACCTTTTGGATATTATATTATAGTAGACTTTGGCAGAGGTGACGCTATCATTCATCTAAAATAAACATTATTTGACAGTGACAGTACTTCTTAGTAAAATTATCATTGTTGGTTGAGGTTGTTTAAAGGAAAACATTTTATATGAGATAAGAATTTACTCACGAGAAGAAAGAATTAGTATCATTTTAGTAATTGATGAGTGTCAATTTCCAAATTTACAAACAAACGTCATTCTGACAAGTGTTCATTAAAAACTTTGCTACAAGAGTTTAGAGGAAAAGGATGTATCTTATAAAATAAACAGAGCGACCTAAGCAAATTACTGGAAATGAATAAAATGAATTCTTAGTAATGGGATCTTTAATTGAAACTCCACATACAAGTCAACGAAAAATTATTAAAATAAGTAGACGGAGCATCGGAAAAATTATAAAGAAACACAAATTTTTCCCGCGTCAATTACAACTTCATCAGGAACTTGCCGAAGCAGATTACGGTCTACGTCTCGAATTTTGTTTATGGGTTCTAGAAAAGTTGTGAGATGATGAAATGTTCATCATCTCGATTATGTAGATTTCTTAGATGAGTCAGCTTTCCTTAACAACAGATTAGTTAATAGACATAATTCGCATTATAACAGAGATGAAAATCTCAATTTCTTTAGAACCCTCGATCTTCAGCACCGATGGACTGTTGGAATAGTTGGACCGCCTGTGTTGTCCATAGCTTTTTGATAGCTACTTAAACGGCGCCATGTTTCTTCAATTTAAAAGAGATACTTTTGGAAAATATACCACTTAATATTCGAGAAAGAATGTGGATGCAACTAAACGATGCCCCTGCACACTTCCAAGTAAACGTTAGAAATGAATTAGATAGTCAATATCTCAATAGGTAGATAGGACGCGGAAGTCCACATAATTGGCCAGCAAGGTCTTCAGACTATTTTTTATGAAGATATATAAAAAAAATACTGTTTATGACGTGAAATTAAAGTGTCATTTAAAGAAAGAGTTTACCTATGCATTGAAATAGTATTGTTTTATAAACACGAAAAAAAAATAGTTGAATTTGAGTGAGTAATAATAACAATTTTCTAAACGCCCTCCAATTATAAAAATAGAAATTTGTGTCTTGGGAGTAAGTTCTCCTTTTAAATAAAATATTTTTATTTAAACAACCCTGAACAACAACGATGGTTTAACTAAACTAACAAGTACTGCTGACAAGCCACTGTCAAATAATGTTTGTTTTTGTTGAATAATAGCGTCAGCTCCACCAAAGCCCTTTTTTGAAAAACAAATGTCAACAAATGAATGCTTCAATTTGTAATCACCAAATTACTACAATTTTAAAACTGATTAAAATTAAAATCAAAATACAATATCAAATATAGGGTGTTCCATTTCAAATAAGAAAGTTATTTGACGTTAATGATAGTGATAGAAATATGAAAGAAATGGTGTCCCAATGAAATTTATATAACTTTGGTGTGTAATTCTTTTTTGAAAAAAAAATATTGAGGGCTATGTATTTTGATATATACAGAGTGACTCAAAAAAGAATTACAATTTATATAACTTTGGTGTGTAACTTTTTTTGAGTTACCCTGTATATATCAAAATAATGTTAAAACGTGCTCCTAATGAACTTACATAGCTCTCAACAAAAATATTTGAAAAATATTTTGCCGTTTGCCGTATGTAAGCCGACGCGCATGTGGTGCCCCACCGTATATATATATATATATACGTATATAACATCCTCTGCTACTTCTCTCTTCTTCAGTATCTTTAACCTGACCCCGCCTTCTCTCATCTACTCTCTCATGCTTCTACATCCATCCATCCAAAAGATTGTTACTCCCTTGCATTCCTCTGCCATATTATTCCACGTATACTTCCTGTCCTTACACAGAACGCCTTCTCCATATCACTCGCCCATCCATTTCTTCCTCCCTCTCTGCTCTCTTCTGAAGCGGTTATCCTCCAGGTATCCTGGCCAGCTCCCATGTATCCGCCACTCCCTATAGCTCTCATTGTATCTATTCTTATCTATGCGTACTTGTCTCTCTTACCTCTTCATATTCGCATGCACCCATCAGCCACATTTATCCCTTGCTCTAGTCCCTCCTTCACGATCTCTTCTGATAAACCTACCCTCTCATTAATGCTCCTCCTTCACACTTTCCATCTACCCATGCTTCCTTTCCATACCTTTATGACCAAACTCCCCTTGCAAAATCACTACAATTTCATTTCATACGCGGCGTTTCACTTCACTGCAAGGAGTGTGTATTCAGGCTTCGTTTCTCCACTCTTTAACATCTGATTCAGGAAACACCACTGTTCTTCCTCCAAACTTGCATACCTTGCATACCTCATACATCAAGATTGGTCGCGCACGCATTATATAGGTCACACATCTCTCATGCACTATGATTCATCCACCTCTCACCCCCATATTTTTCTCACCACCTTTCTTCGCCTTCTAAAGTATCCATTTGATATGCTCCTTATAACCTCCCGAACTCTTAAACATAAACCCCAGATACTTTATTTTTTCACCCTCTCGATCATCTCTCCCTTCCATTAAAGCTATGTTATCTTTCCCTCCCTTCCCTTATTCCTAAATCTCGCTACGGCAGATGTCTTTCTTCCATCACAGAATCCTGACCTAAGTATAGATCTGGTTTCTCTGTCCTTCCTAAACCGCCCTGTATCTCTGGGACATGTTGCCTCTTCAGTCAGTTCTTCTCAATTATCATCGCTAATTTGTAGCCGGTATTCATCACCATCAATCTACTATACTTATCCACTTTCCCCCTATCACTTCCCTTATGCATAGGGAATATTGCCCTTACAATCCACAATCCCGGTCATTCCAATTCCTTACTCGGTTTAAAACTTTTCTGAATTTTTTCTTCCCCTCACTTTCTATTTCCCTCCACATCTCAGCCTTCTCTTTTTAACTCCTCGAAAGCAATCTACACTTCCTCCTATGTGAAGTCTACAACCTCTCCCCTTCCTCCTCATCTCCCTACCCCTCTAGGAAAACCACTATTTTTCTCACATTTCAGTCCACTTCTCTAGTTCCACCTCCATCTGTCTCTTCCTTTTCCCGTCCTTTAGTATTCTCCACATTTCCGCCTTGTTTTTATATATTCTTAGTTCATTTTTTCTCCTCAGACACATTGTACCTTCACTTTGCTTCTCATATCCTTCTTTCATCCTCTCTTCTCCTGAGCTCTGTCTTCGTCCTTCTGCACTCTTCATCAAACCACCTGCTCTTTCCTACAATCTATACCTTCTTCCTACTGCCACAATTCATTACGGCTTCCTCCAACTCTTCCATTTATAAATCTTCTAATAGTAACAAATATTTTATAAATACTGAGGTTATATATTGACTCTCAAGTTTTTAGGATTTTTATTTTATTCAATTTCTGTCGCACATAAAAATATTAGAGTTTGTTGCGTTCTGTTCTGAATTAAGATACTTAGCTCAAGATCTTTCGTCGCTAATGTTTGGTTATTTACCTTTTAAATTTGACATATATTAAATGCTTATGAAAAAGAACATGTATCAGTTAAGGATTTTTATAATAAAACATAAAAGTATTTTATAGATTTAAAGGCTATACCATGTAGAAATAAATCTTCTAGAATGATTCAGTTATAAATTCTATTCTTATTATGTTCTAATTAGTTTATGATAATTTATTACTTACGATATTATCCAAAAAAAGAATGCTGATGATTTTGGTGTTAGCATCCAAGTTATTACGGTTCCGACCAATAAATGTCTACACTTGTATTTAGAACTAACTATTATTAGTCCTTTCATCTAACCTAAATACCATTAATAGAAGACACCTAAAAAAAAAAAGTAAATCGGTTGTCGTCGTAAAGCAGTGGTAGAAAATGGAAAAGGAAACCGATGTTTACGATTTTACTTCGGAAAAGGAAAAACGTGAGCCCATAAAAAGTTACGTTTTATGTATGTTAATGATTTCTTAACAGAATGCCAGTGTCAGAATTGGTTTGCTAAATTCCGTTCCGGTAATTTCAATAATGAAGGAGCGCCACATTCAGGAAGGCCATTTAAAACCGAAGATAATAAAAAGCAATTATTACAAATAGAGAGATTGCAAAAATATTAAACATTTCTCAAATGACCGCGAAAAGATATTAGCACAAGCTGGAATATGTTAGTAAACTCAATATTTAAGTTCCACATTAATTCATTCAACAAAGCGCATAAACGCCTGCGACGAGCTCTTTAAAAACAACGAAAATAATCAATTTATCAAACGTGTTGTCATTGGCGATGATAAATGGTTAGTTTACGACATCGTCTTAAGAAAACGATCATAGTGCAAGCCTGGTGTACAAGCTGTAACCACTTCGATGTCGGCAAATATCCATCAAAAGAAGGTTATGCTCTCAATGTTTTGGAATTTTAAAGGTATCGTGTATTTTAAGCTGCTAACACACAACCAAACCATTAATATGGCAGTGTACTGTCGCCAATTGGACTAACTGAGTGAAGCCATCAACGAAAAGCGATCAGAATTGGCCAACAGTCTTAAACGTCGATTTGCACGCTTTGTAGTCCTTCGACGTGGCCCTATACTTTAGCTCTTCGTGTTGATACAGCTGAATTTTTAATCGTTTTTTCATTTCGCCAATATATGCCTAAATCAAATTTTTTATCAAAATGTCATATTGACATATAAAAATAAATGTGAAGGAAGGAAATTGAAAAGTGTTTTAATTCAATAAAATAGAATGATTTATACTGAGTATTCGGATTTGTATGGCACTTAGTATATAAGAAAATTGCCTTCGATGACACAAGTATACATGGTTTTAGACCTGAGCAACTAAAAACTGTTTATAAGGTAAATTGGGGGGGCTGAATCCAAATCAGCAGATTTTTAAATTAGTTCTAGTTTTCGAAATATTCAATAAATTCATTGTTTAACTATTTTTGACCATTAATAGCCATTTATTGAATTAAAAAGTATAAATCAGAAATGAACAAGGGTTTAACTGAGTCTTTTATACTGCCGGGTCCATCAGTAGTCGCTCATCATGCCTTCGTCCCAAAATCCTTGGTATCTCCTTTCAATTTTCGCTATATCTTGGTGTAGTCCAAGTTTGTGAGAAAAAAGTCAAGATGTGAATGCAGGAAATGTATCTTAAGAGACATTCGAGCTCCAATCTTGTGGTAATTTTGACTTGTGGTTACCGAGAATGCTGTGAACAACACGTTGAAACGATGCCCATGCTCCTGCTTCATAAGGCGTTAAACATTTTGTAAACTTTGCATCAGCTATTAGTTTTCGAATATCAGATCTGACAAATATTCCTTCTTTGATTTTTGCGTTTTGGAAACATCTTGATTAAGTACTGGAAAGCCGGTTCTTCGCGATTGAGTGATTTGACAAAGTTCTTAATAAGGCCAAATTTAATGTGAAGAGGTGGCAATAAAACGTCCTGTGGGTTAACAAGTAGTACAGAGAACACGTTTTGTTGTTCTGGCTCATAATGGGAACGACTCGGCCACACCTTGCAAAGTACTGCAAATACGTATGTTTGAGTGCATTTGTCATGATTTGCCCAGCATATCAAATCCACAAACGTAACAAAAATACTTTTAATCAACTTTGCAACGTTGTCTCTGCATTTTCACATGTTTCGAAGCAAATTCACTGCACAAAAACAAGTTCCGAATGATGTTTAATGCAACTTGGTCAAATATAAGAGCACAGTGCTGCCATCATGCGCGAACTCGAAAACTAGAACATCAAATAAGGTTAAGAATCGTTCTCATCTGCTCGGGTCCAAAAGTTGACCCGAATTTGTAAACTTGTGGTATTAGTAAAAAGGCTCAATCCAATATTATTTGAATTCCACACTTGATAATGACCTGCAAAGGTCGAAACTATAGTTGTGTCAAAATTGATAATATATTGTAAGCTTTGTGTATATTATATAATAAATAGTGGTATAAAAACTTTAAAACATTTCGTTTACCCTTTTTTAATAAAGAATTATTTACACGTAACAGATATGATTTTATGAAAGTACCAATAAATGATTTAATTATATGTTTTAATTACCTAATTTAAATTATTCTTAAATAGAGTTACAATTGGGTTGTGTCAAAATAACACTATATATTAGAACTCAAATTGAAATATGCTGTAATGTTACTTATCTTTGTGCCTATTGTGAACTTATTATTAGTTGTTGTTTGTTTCCAATATTCTTCCATTATTAACGGGAATGTAATAATAAGGATATTTATAAATATGCACATTGCCACAATATAAGACAATAAATGATTCATTAACTTCTTAATTTATATCTGTAATATCATGGGAACGTATTGTACTGTCGTATTATATTGGCTATATGTATCATTTCCTGTTGCTTCTTGTTTAAAAATAAAAAAAAATAATAGAAGGCCTATAATATCGTGCTTATTGTTATTTACCCCATTCATTCAAATATTTTTATTTTGTACAGTTATAAGAACACACTCTGGGAAAAACTAAAAATATTAGCCAACAATCATTGCTAATTTTAAAAACTGCTTACATTTTTATGAATGTTAAAACATGCCTCTTTTACGTAAGCATTTATGAAAAGTTTTACATTTTCAACTAATCAGCTATTAACTTCGGACTTATTATTGCATTTACAATATTTGTTAGTATTTAAATCACATATATTGTGTAAAAGTATTAATATATTGCAGTTTGTCTTTCTATCTAGCGACAGCAATATAATTTTGATTTTAAAAATATTTATAATGGGACTTCCAATAGAGACTTCCGAACTTTGACAATTGATAGCGGCCATATAGTTGAAGCTAAATCTGTCGAATTGGCTGTACGACGACGAAGCGCAAGATCTATCGAAAACTTCGTCGTTGTTCGTGAGTGTTCAGGAGAATCCGAAGCAGTCGTTTCGCGACGCTTTTACAAATCCGGTCTTTCGCAGGACTTGAAACGACCATAAACAGTGACGTGTGTTTGCTGAATAGGCCCTGGAGCGGTTGGAAACTGACCCTAATTTTCATCAAAAAATTATCTTCAGCGATGAGGCCCATTTATGGATGAGTTGGTACATCAGCAAACAAAATTGTCGAATTTGGGACGGTACTAATTCAAATGAGATTAAAGAGCGTCCAATGCATCCCGAAGAAGTCACTGTTTAGTGTGAAATTTAGGCTTACCGGCTCATCGGTCCATATTTTTTTGAGAACGCCATTGACAGGCCTTCACCGCCACTGTCGGGCGCTATAGATCGATGATTAACAAATTCGTTTGGCCCGAATCAGACAATATGAACACCAACGACATGTGATTTCAACAGGATGGCGCTACGTGTTACAAATCTCATGCCAATAGGACATTCTGCACAAGCGATTTCAGACCATGGTCATATCACGTGGTGGTGATGTGAACTGGCTATATCACACATTTTACCCGGTTAGACTTTTTCTTGTGGGGTTTCCTTAAGGCGCAGGTTTATGCAAAAAGCCGTAACTCAGAGCGGCCCGCACTCAGAGAAACCGTGGCGGACACTTGAACTTTATATGCCATCATAGGCTTTTTATAGGAATAAAAAATCGATGATTGAGTGAGCTAGGAAGCGTTTAATGAAATACCCTATTTTTATATGATAGTCTTATCTTTAATTTAATGGTTGGGTCAGTTTGAAATATTTACTTTATAGACATTGTTTACTGTTTTTGATTATTTTTTATTTTTTTGGTATTATATATTCCATATCATTTGTTTTCAACGAAGACTCACTACTCATGCGCCATCTGTTTCTTGGCATCTTTTGGTGACTCGCATTTCCCTATAAGGTTAGGCATCTATACAATATTTCAATCAACGGTTCAACATAAGGCTCATTTTTAAATGTAATATTTCAAAAAATATTTTCTACATTATTTAAGACAAATTAAAGATGTAGTTTATAGGGATATTGTATTCTTTCTAATTATTTGTTTATTAAAAAAAATAAAAGAAAATAACGTAGGTAGAATCTTATAATTTTTCTAATTACTCCGTTTGTTGAATATTCGCTCCATTAAATTAAACCACCCACATCATATAATATTAATCACGTTGCTATTTTTAAAATAAATATTAAATAAAAATGTTTCCAGTATTTTCAATATAAAAATAACCATTGCGTCATAGTTTTTTTTTAAATATTTGCTGGATAAACTGTAATTAAACTAATCTATCGGTCTGACAAATAACATGTATAAAAACTCTTTCAGATTTTAATCAAATATAAAAAAAAAATATTAAATAAGTATCTTTTTATAAGTGAAATATAAATGCTGCCTCCACCCTAATCTTAAAAGTAAAATAAAAGATTATACATACGCAATAGAAATATTATTATCAATAAAGAAGTTTCGTTACACATATTTGTTCTTTTCAAAATTTCGACCAAGTAGGATTGGTCTTCTTCAACGTTTGTTTGAAAACTGCGATCAAGCTTAGTTGGATTGCTCTATTCATACTTGCGGTGTTGGCAGTTGACGTTTGGCGGCTCGTGTGCGGCTTCATGTGATTAGACCGGACGGATTAGCAGGGAATTCGTTGGTGTTACTTGTGATGAGATATGCTTGTTGCATAAAGTGGATTTCCAAGTGGACGGTAGTCGTTGGGCGTCGTCGCATTTATTCAGATTATCGGAATGTTTTTCCATTTCGATTACCTCGTGGATAATCTCATTGGTGAAATGGTCAAATTCTGCGATGTATGTTGTGCTATCAAAATTTATATTGTGTCTCGTGGATTTACAATGTTTGACCAGATAGTTTCAAGGGTTTTCAATGCAAGGCATCCAAACTTTGATGGCAGTATTTGGATATACGTCATATTTTTCCTTGTGTTATAGTCGTATAGATAGATAGATAGATGTTATATGGGTGAGCTCTAGCTTTGCCTCTTTGATTAGTCCTATTAGCTCTGCAAGAAGGGCTTGGGTATAGGTCTCCGCGCTTGGGTTTGTAGTGTCCAGCTTTTGATATCTAATCCTTGCTAGACCCTCGCAGTGGCATAGGATGTGGAACGAGTCCTTTTCTTCCTCTAGGCAGAATCTGCCACCAGGCCTATTTTGCTCATATGTTTGTTGAGCTTGCAGTGTCCTGTCATCAGATCTACTATTGCTTTAATCATTTTTCTGTCTTGATTCAGAAGTTCGGGCGTGAATTTTGGCGATTGTTTTTTAAGAAACTGTTTCGCCTGCCTCTGTCCTAGTGAGTTTGTTCACCAGGAATGGGCCTGTGTCTCCACCTATTTTTTATAAATCATTTGACTGCGGTTTTGGAGATTCCGCAGGAGGGTTCCGGGCCAATTACTGCTTTTGACGAGCCTTGTTTGGCCAGTTCGTCTGCTTTGTCATCCCCCGGATGTCCTCCGTGGCCTGGGACCCATGTGATTGTTACTTTTTTGTGGCATCCAAGTTCATTATGAGCACGTATACAGTCTCACACTAGCTTAGATTTAACCTGTGTGGAGCTTTGTGCTCTTAGCAGCGTTTGACTGTCGGAGAATATAGCAATTGACTTACTTTTGTTATACTCGTATACAAGTGTGAGTTTTTCTTAATACGTATTAAACATGTGTATATATAAAATGATGGTAAGGTAAGTAGGTTTTGTTGTTTGTAAGCTGACCGGGAATCATCCCTATATTTATTTTTCGATAATAAAGGTCTAGCACGACTTTGTAGACCAAATATGCGATGACGTATGGAAGAATGATCCGATATAAATAATCCATAACGTATGTGGGATTGTATATTCGAAATATAAGTATCCCTTAGCGTTTCAGTTGAAATTAAAAAAGAAAATCGATGACATAAAATATATTTCGACTGAGATTATTGGCTAATTCATTTCCATGATAGACCTAAGAGAGCTGGCTATCCAAATTAATTAATCGCTAATGTACCACCCTGACTATTTTTGGATAGCAATGATATTAAAGTTGCTGTTTTGCTTACATTTATTTAAAGCCTATTACTATTAAACCACGAAAAAGCTGTCGACTGTGTTTACCTACTTTATGTAATAGTGACATCAAGAAAGGATCCAAATCTCTGACTGTAGTACCATCGGCATAGATAAATACTTGAGAGTCAGTCATTTCTCTA
This sequence comes from Ontholestes murinus, assembly GCA_963969525.1. Classification (NCBI taxonomy): domain Eukaryota; kingdom Metazoa; phylum Arthropoda; class Insecta; order Coleoptera; family Staphylinidae; genus Ontholestes; species Ontholestes murinus. The sequence goes on from OZ018396.1 coordinate 28,635,082, forward strand.
GGGAAATCATAAATGTAAATTAAAAAGAAGATTGGACCTAAAATTGAAGCTTGTGGGATGATTATCAATCCAAGATAGTTACACGTAGTCGATAATTTCGAAAATCAATTTTAAAATTACTAGAATTATTTTTAATGCAAATCAACTGTTATACATTTTTTCTACTCCCATAGTAGTAAGTATGCAATAACGCAATCGTTTGTTAATCAGTAACCATGGCATTATGAAACATGCACGTAATGAAGAAAAAACTAGCACGTAATATATTACGTAACCATTATTATTACAAAACTCCAATCAAGTAGCCTTGACAAATGAATTTGACATTTATCGTTGTTGAATACACATTACATAGACGTTATTTTGGTTTAATTATTAATAATAATTCATTTATTAATATATGACTTACAACTCTCGTTATGTAATATACTATTATGGTATTCTAAATATATCATACATCTGTCATTCTGACATTAACCCTTAATAAATTCCTTCAATAAAGAAGACAAATAAACAGATATGTAGACAAATATGAATGATTATGGATGTAGAAGAAGATACCAACTTCATAACATAAATAAATAAAATCCAAAGAATACAATAAATAAATAAATACATATTTTTGACGCTTCTGAGAACGGTAACCATATGGATATTATTACACATATTTATAAATAAAATTTGTCATAATATGTTCCAAATGATTCGATGTATAATTTTTGTGGAGATATTGAAGTAAAATTGTTCGATAAACTGTAACTATTTAGATGGTGTGGTTCTGGTGACATGATCAGCATGGTTTCATTCAAGGTAGATCAACTGTATTAAATTTTTTGAGATATAAAAATTTTATATCGATTGTTTAAACGGACTTTGAGAAGGTCTTTGACAAGATTGATCATAGTGTAATATTATCCAGCCCTTAATTATATGAAGTTTGCAGAAATAATAAATTTATAAATGCTAAGACCAATATGTTCGCATGAAGTAGTTTATATCAGACACGATAAAAAAATTAAAAATTTCATTTAATGTACATATTTATAATATAAGTACAAAAGTTATAAATATCTGTAGCACGTAAGAAAAAATCTTTAAAACGATTGCCTGAAAAGACTATAATTTACATTTGCTTGATGCAATCTTTAATATGCAACAACAGTTTAGACGCCATTTAGTACTGTTAATATTGACTGCTTCTAATAAATCTAAAAAATAATGCATCGAGTTATTTAACAGAAGAATAAGGATAGATTGGGAATACGTAATATGAATTTGATAAATATGCATTATAAATAATTGTGGTTTGATAGTTTTGACAATTTATATTTAACTTTCAAACGTAAACTAACATAATGCTGCTTTTTTCTTCTTGTTTTGCATTTCCCCCTTATTTGCGTTCCGTGAAATTAACACACAATTGATTTATGTAAGTATTTATGTTTTTGAATTCATTTTATTAAAAAATTACTATGAAATCAATTTTATTTTAAGATTTGTTTAAATTTCGGTTATTATATTTTTGTACTATACTTTTTAAATTTAACATAACATCTTCAGAACAAATATTAGAATCAATAAAGTCCGTTAAGTCGACTTTAAAGGTTAATATAATAAACAATCGGCCGGACATCACTTAGATGATATTATTTTTGGTACATGAAGTTGAAATGGCAAATCCACACCTACCAAAAAATGAAATTTTGATTTGATTGCAAATTAATTGAGTTATGATTTTTCCAAAAACCCTGTACTATTCCTTCTAAAAATTATAATTAAAAAATCGAAATATGCTTTAGGAATTATTTTAAGTAACTAACTTATATGGGCTAGGGGAGACTGGATTCATTAGGAATAGGTGTGCTTAATTATACTCAGAAAAAATAGATTTACAGGTATTAACGTAATATTCAAGCGATTTTATGAAATTAGGTTTTGGTTGTTCAATTCAATGATCTCGGAATTATTTAAGGTGTTAATCTTTGAGATGTAAGACGATTTTTCTAGAATAACTACTGAATTGACCTTATCGGATCTAGTTATGGTTAAGTTATTCTTTTTGATTTTACGTTTAATGAAATTAATTGTGTTTTGATCTTTTGTATTAAATACAAAAGATGAACTGTGCGTACTTTTCAACAAAATCGTCGACTCCATCAAAATACCTGCCGAAGGGGAAGAAAGTATAACCATTCCAATATTCAAAAAAGGAAGCAAAAAAGACTTTTACAATCAGACAAATTGCTGAAAATCAATAAATACAACAAAACAGCATATATGTGTTTCATTGATCTTACTAAAGCTTTTGACCGCGTGAGACTTTCGGATTTTGTGAGGCTTCTAAATAAGAAAAACGTACACCCAAACATTATCAATATCATAATTGAGTTAATCACAGACAACTGTATCTAAATGCAGGTAGAGTGCAAGAAAACACGAAGACTTCCCATGCAAAGCGAAAGCTTAAGTCCTATCCTTTACAATTTCATTATAGACGAGAAAATATCAGAAGTAAAAAGGAAAGGGATACCTATTGGGAGACAAAGAAATAAAAATGATATACTATGCTATGACGACGCCGCGTTGATTTCGGAAGATGAGGACAATCTGCAAATAATGCTCATTCAATTTGAAAACACAGCTGCCAGGTACAATATGGTGATATCGGTGAACAAATTCAAAGCACTTACCATTTGAGGGAACCAAAAGATATAAACTGGCAATATACAACGAACCAGTAGAACAAGTTAGGTTGTGGAAACAAGAGCCGAGAATCATCCGAACAGCTGATATGAGAACATTAAGATCCATAGCGGGATACACTTTGAGGGACTATAAAAGAAACGAAGACATCCGAGAGCTTTGCGCCATCCTAGATATTGTAAGATGGTCCAGAAACAGACGTCGCCAATAGAAGGATCGTGTTGAGTGGATGGATGACAGCAAATTGCCGAAGATCGCAAGGGACGGTCTCCCAAGATCTAACAGACCTCTTTGATGCCCACCATTACGATGGTATGAAAGCTGGAGCTCATAATCCCAGCTGTGATTCTAGCATGCCAGGCGTATGTCCTGCCTTAGAAAAAAAGAAGAAGAATTTCAAGTATAATGTATCTATTTTTAATCTGCTGTCCTTTAATTCACTGCTCGGCTATCCTCTTCTACAACCTTAACCCAGTAACTTTCAAGAAAGATCAGCCCTAAGGATGCTAACCAAAATTGTACCTCCTTAAAATACCCTCCATAATACATCAAATTTCTCCACCAATATAATTTCCATTCAGGAAATGGTAAATTTGTTATATTCCCTAAGCATTCCTAGTAAAGAAAGCGATAATCCTAAACACTATTTTCCTTCAATACAATTTACGAACCACTTAAGGCAAGGACTTCACAAAGACTGTTAGCAATTCAAACCTCTCAAACAATGACAAGAACTTCATGCAAAATTAAAAAAGGAACCTGTCGATAACCACTTGATTCTACTCCAGATTTGTGATTGTAAATTCAATTTTTTGTGCTGTTTATAATAGATAATCTATAAAATACAAATTAAGTGCCTTCGACCTCACTAATTACGTAATTATTATTTTGTTTTTTATATTGCTTGGTTTTCCAGATATCAATATATATGACAATTTTTATAATTAAAGCATTTTTTTGTGATGATGGTTACTATGTGGTAATCCATAATAAAACATTTATTATTTTTTACCAAAATTATTTGTTAAAAAATAAAATAAATTAAATAATATAAAAAAATGTGGTAAAAAAATAATCAATATTTTATTCAGTGCCAATATTTTTTTTAAATATGTGAAATTTATATGTAAAAAATAATAAAATAATAAAAGCTAGTCATAATAAAACTAACTCTAGGATCATTGTGTATTTTGGAAAATATACTGGTAAAAGAAAGTTGTTTTATCTTAGTTTGAAAATAAGAATGGTTCTATGCGACTCTAGCCTTATTAATGTATAAAATTATTTATTTATAATAATTTAATTCGTAGTGTAAACAATTGTTACAAATCTTTTTAACAAAAAACACGTTTAACATATTTTCAGGAACACTTCTGTTGTTTAATAACAAACGCACATAACCTCAGTTTCCCCCAAAAATTAACTTTATCTATAAAGTGATTTTTAAGAAGAAATTTACAATTCTATTTTTCCTTAAGCGTAGAAGACATTTGCTAGGCTCTATATTTTGGTTTTAAGTATTTATTTGTATTGAATGTTTATAGGTTTTGTCATCTAACTTTACCGCGAGGATCTTGAAATGAATTTAACATTGAACACTTTCTCACTAAATTTTTTTATATAAATGAATAGATCTAAAGTATTCACGTAATTTTATTTTATCTAAATAAAAGCAAATCAATATTAATTAACAAATGATGATAAAAATGTACGGATAAATATAAACATAAAAGAATTACGAGAATAGGCAAAGGTAAATGAAAAACATACAAAGATCCATTTTTAAAGAAAGTAGAAAGACAAAACAAAATAAAAAAGATGTAGAAAATCAAGCAAATCTCTTATTTTATTTTAAAACTTATCAAGCTTCTGTGGTCCTAAATTTGTAACAAATGGAGTGATTACAGTAATTTGGTATTATAATTAATATGTTCAAAAACACATGTTGAGTTGTAAAAGTTCTAAAGAAGCTCTCAGACCAGTTCAATCTATTTTGGATCTTATCACCGTAGCGCTATTAAAAAACAGTTTTACTTGGAGTTTTAAAATCTTCAGGTATCTTTAAAGCAAGATAATACGATTAGGGTACTATCTGGCTTTACTGATATAGAGAACAATAATTCAATGACATTATTATTGTTACAATTATCAATGTTGACAGTTTTCTTGTTTAGATAATAGATGACACGCTAATGGTATTAGCTTGATATTTTATTGTTGTTGTAGATTTTTGTCTAATGCATGATGAATGTAAATTTGTTATACCTGACTTAACATGGATAAAATTCTTAATAAAGATAAAACCATTTCTTAAGGAAACAAACTTATAAATGACTATTCAAATAATTTAGTTTTTATTAAATAAGTTAATCATTCTAAATTATAGGAGGCCCATAACGACTTCAAATTATTTTTTAGTAACGCAAATTGTGGTGTTGGTGACGATATTTTTTAGTAACGCAAATTGTGGTGCTGGTGACGATCCCGTATTAATTTTTCTAAATACGTATCTTATTTCATTGCGGTTTAAAAGAAACTAAAAACATTCGAAGGAGGCGGTTTCTAATATACTTATATACATATAAATGATTATTAAAGCAATTTCGTTTTTATTAAACAAGTTAATAATTCTAAATTATAGGAGATCCGTTACTAGTTCAAATCGTTTGATAGTAACGCAAATTGTGGGCCTGATGGTGTTCCTGCAACCTTTTTCTAAATACGTATTTTATTTCATTGCATAAACATGTTTGGAGGAGACATTTTCTAATATCCAAACATAAATCTGAGAAAAGATTATAATTAAAGAGAAGTCGTAATTCAGTTATTTAATATTATTTTCCAAAGATATTCGATAAAATTAATTTTAGGCAATTAGTAAGGCTGAAAAATAAAATTATTGTGGAAAGACATCCCTGGGAAATTAGTCAACTTTAACTGATATTTACAAATTATTTCATTATTATTATTATTATTATTTCAAAGGCTTTCTAAAAGTCATTCATTGAATTATACCCTTTAAAATAATTGTTTATTGTTTGTTGCATAAATAGTGTTATGAATTAAAGGATGTTTAATGTACAGATTAAGACAATAATGCATAAGAATCGAAAATTACATGTATGAATAGGTATAATATCTGGTATCTCACACGGTAATTACTCTGGCCCCATACAATTACTCATACTTATTAATGATATAAGTGATGTATGTAATATAAAGATTATTTTCTTTCTTTCTTTCTTTGGTCTTACGTCCCTCATAGAGATTTTGCTACCAAAACTATCCTCTTTCACCCATTTCTATCCTAAGTCACTCTCTGCTACTGTTTGATCTTCAGTCTTTTCAGGTCCCTCTCTACGTCATCTTTCTATCGCAATCTGGGTCGGCCTATGGGTTGATTAAGCATTAAGATTCTAATTAAATTTAATTCTATTCAGGGCTGCCAAAACCTTTATGACGATCTTAATAAAAAATGTATATTCGTGTAATTTAAAATTTCGGTCCTTAAAATAAAAAAAACAGCCTATTTCTTCTAATTAGTTAAAGAAAATGATATCTGATTAAAATATTTCTTGTAAAAGAGTAGAAACAATAAAAGTTTTAAACATTTTTACATGAAGTAATATCAAGGGGTTTATGATTTTATATAACTAAATCTAAATCTCATCTTATAAATAGACATCTTTTCTGAGTTGTTATCTATGTTGGCTTTCAATTTCTTACTATTTCATAATAATAATTTTTCTTTTTGCAAAATTTTCATTGCACTAATTATGGCAATATAAATATTGAAAATACGACTCAAAATTCTATTATTAACTATTAATGTCGTTATAAATTTTCTTAGTATTTTGATGAAATTATTTCTGAATTATATTTGTTTGTATTATATTAACTCTGCAAGCCACAGTATGTTCTATAAATAAGTTTACTTCGTTAAAAAATATTGCAATCTAAATATCTTAAAAACTCTGTTTTCAGATTTATAAATTCTGGGACACTTATATCGTACCTGATAATCGATTTTCTGATGTTAGATATAAATTACCAATACACAAATCAGGTAGAATAATTCATCTAGAAAAATATTGAGATGATTAGTAAACAAAAAATATACTAAGTGACATATAAATCCAAACACCCAGTATAAATCATTTTATTTTGATAAAATTGTATATTTTAGCTTATCTTGGCGCATGGTATGAAGAGCATGGAATATCGATTAGAATGCGAACAGTTTACCGTCAGATTCATACTGTTTTATTCATTCTGGCCGCACTGGGTGCTTCCTTTAACCGCTGAGCAACAACGAAATCGTTTCGAGTGGTGGAGAGAACGATTGATGTGGGGCCAGGAATAGAATAATATAGTGTTTAGTGACGAATCTCTGTTTAGCTATGTATGATAGCCAAATCAGAGTCAGAAGACGACGTGGTGTAAGAAGAAATCCACAATTTTCAGTCGAAAGGCACGTTCATCAAACTGTTATAGTATGGGGTGCCATTGCTTATGGTTCTAGGTGATCTCTAATCTTCGTTAGAGAGGTCATCTTCAGACATGGCCGAATGCAACTTTTCAGCAGGATAATGCTTGCTCACATATTACAAGAGCCAAATTGAACTTCATGAGCACGCTGAAATCAATTTATTACCCTGGCCACCGAGGTGGCCGGATTTATCTCCAATTGAGCATGTGTGAAATATCATGGGCCGAAAACTCCTTAATTTGCAGCATCCCCTTCAAACTCTAGAAGCACTTCGAAATGCGTTAGAAAGTCCTTGGAATGAGATACCGCAGGAGGACATCAATCACCTAATCAGCCAACCTAGGCGCCTTAGAGAGTGTATCGTGGTGCATCGACACATTAATAATGTTTTTTCATAAAGTTCGTTAAATCGAAGAGTAATTTTGTTCATTTGTTTACTATGTTGTATGATTTATTTATTACTGGGTGTTCGGATTTCTATAACTTTAGTATATTATAAAAGTCTTCAAATGACCAAGATATAGCGTCATTTCATATTATTTCAATGGACATCCAATATGTTTTTTAGTTGATTCAAATCGGTTTACAAATAACAGAGTTATGGCGTTGGGCGTTTTTTTTATCGAACACCCGGTATATCTTTCGGATGAACAACGCGCGATCCGCTTCCTAAAAACGCCCCATAGCGATTACATTCTTAATAGCCAGAGAACCGACGGACTTAACCCCTGTGCACCGAGGATCCTTGCATTCACGAAGGAAGCGAAAGAAATATAAACTTTATTTTGGGACACCCTTTATATATTAGTAGGAACAATCGATTTTTAGAAGGTTGCTCATCCACCTAACTTGTTTAATATATTAATAAATATAATAGAATTTAATCAATCTTATACAAGCATTTTTAAATACGAATTTTAGTATGGCAATCTAAAGAGGCATGATACAATGTATCCGCAAAATTAAAATGACTTAATACTAAGGTGTCGAAATGCAGTCGTTTAGTGTTTAAAGTTAAAATGAATCGTTAATCATGTTATTTTATGTATGTACGAGAGATATTCTTCTTGATGTAAAGTTAAATTTAGTTTTTTATCAATTACTGTATTTCTATACTCTTGTTTCACAATTATGAAAGAACTCACAGCTATTACTTAAAACAACGACTTACTACGGCCACATCTCGAATATGCTTCAACTGTTTGGGCGCCATTTACCGGTAGCTTATGCCATCAGCTTGAAATGCTTCAAAGCAAGTTTCTAAAATGTTTTATAGGATGATTAATCATATCACTAGCATTTATAGTCATGGTGAATGCTTGTATTACTAAACATCAAGTCATTTGCGGAGAGAAAAATATATTTAGATATGTGTTTTATACAAGCTTGTAAACGGTCATATACACTGTATGAATTTAGTTAAAAGATTAAAATACCACGAAGCCCACAGTCAAGATATAAAACTTTGTTTCGTTTAGCCTCCCATCCGACTAAATATGGTTTGTAATATTATTATTTTTATTTACCTTTAAATGGATGTACATCTTTATTACAGACACATATTTTTTTAACAATATATAGTAAATATAAATATTAACAGGTGGGGTTAGTACGTACCTGTTTGGGCTATCGACCTTAGGTCTTTCTGTCCTATCGTTACAAATAAAAATTGAACTATAGTTGACTTACTGTCGGGATGGTGCGAACAAATGAATTAATGTAAGGTGATTGTTGGATGATGATATTTTGGGAAGGGTGTTGGGATTGCGAGGAATCCAATATTTATTCAGGTGATTGAAATTATAGGGTTCAGTGGAAAACTTTTTAGCGATGGCTAATATACGTTGGGAGATCGGAGTAATTTGGGTTTTTTCATATAGGACTTCATTGGATGGATTGTGGAGTGGGTTATTCGGATAACGGAGTTTTGTCAAGGTGCGAAGTGCGGATTTTTCTGCTACAAGGAAATGATGGAGAGTTGTGGATGACATTGGGTGAAGAGGATATAGCTATAATCAAGCAAAGGGCGGCAAATCACTTTATATATATTATCGGCTGTTTGTATAGAAATACCTTGGTTTTTATAAGTAAGTGATCGGACATGCCGCACCCTTTTTTGAGTTTGGCTTTAATGGAGGTATTTACAAGTATGGGAAGGGGAAATTTCTGATGTTCCGATTTTGATTCTGGGCGACGAATTAGTTATTCTATCGAAAGGGATGAGAAGCTTGGATTTTGAGGGATTTATTTCAATACGCCACTTGGAGAACCATATGTCAAGGGAATTTAGTGATGATTGAAGGGATGAGAGTGCAGATTGTAGGGTGCGATACTAAGGCAGTGTCGTCGGCGAATAGGAGCGGATATAAGTCTGGGCTAAAGAAATCAGGATCGGGGTTAAAAATGTCTGAAAAATATAAGTTATAGAGGATAAGTGAAAGGGGGGAATCTTGAAGGACACCTTGTTGGATTTCGAATGAATGGGATTTTTACTTTACAGGAGCGATTTGTTAGGAATTCGTGGATTAAAATGATTAAGCTCTTAGTTCTTTATATTATATAGAAAATATTAAGGATGATTTCTTAAAATGTATTCTTTAATGTAGAGTGGAACTCTATTTGCTTTAGTGATGAGTCCAGATTCTGCTTAGGGGCTCATGATGGACGTAGACGTGTCCGTCAATTTAGTGGTGAAAATGTAGAGTATAGGGCGCTATATGTCCTGGTGTTCATTAAGAATAATCTAACAACCCAACGGTACATCCCTAAAGTTCTACAACATGTTGCAGTACCACACATTGAGACTATCCACACGCCATTTTTTAGGAAGACAATGCCAGGCCGCATACAGCCCATCAACCCATAGGCTCTATACAAAATTCTGGCGTAGAGCTATTAGATTGGCCTGCAAGATCCCCTGATGTATTGCCAATAGAACATGAATGGGAGAGCATACGAATAACACTTCAGCGATTGCCCCAGCCACCAAGAACTTTAGATCATTTGCGCATCTGTGTTCAACAGGCCTGGGACCGCTTGCCAACACATTATTGAATTTTTGTCAGTATTTTTTGTTCAACCGGCACCAAATTGTAATCGTTTTTTTCTGACACGAAAACTGAATATAAATTTAATACAAAAAACATTCAAAACATTTTTCTTTCTAGGTGTTACATTACTTTTGAATTCCAGTGTATAATATCATTTTTAGATTGATGTATGCCCGAGAGATATACTTCTTAGTGTGTAGTTTAAAGTAGAGGAAGAAAAAGATAACAGAATTAATTTCCTAGACCTTCTATTAATTCATCAAAATAATAAAATTGAATTCGAAATATTTAAGAAACTTAGTAACATCAACTCCACAATTCCCTTCAATTCAAATCATCCTCAGTCTAACAGGTACATTATATTCTATGATACATTTAGCAAAAACTTCATAACATAGACGTATTTTGGACAAATAACAAATAAAATATCAAATATTCTCAGAAAATAAAATTATCAGATTTATTGAAAAATTAATATTATATGAAAAATATAAAATAGTAGGTAAACAATTGGTTTGTTTCACTAAACTTGTGTATTTACTGAATTAGTTTTGCTTATTACAGCATTATCAAGAGTGATTATAAAAGAAAGCTGACCGATTTTATATTACTTATTACCTGAAACAAAACTAGAATATACAGGGCGAGTCTCTAACTTGGAATAAATTCAGTCAATCAAGTCGATTAGTATATTGAATTACGCTCTTTTTGATGAAATATAATTTTATACAGCGTGTCCCAAATATGAGATATGACGTCATCGACTATTTTTTTTTGTTGATATTTTCAAAAATATTCGTGCATGAAAATGGCTTCGGTTCCTGTATCTCAAAAACAAATAATCCGTTTGAGATTGAACTTTAAACGTAAGGTTTTATCATCAAAAAATGGAACTGAACAGCTTTTGGTAACATTCATAAATCGGAAGTGGATGTTTCTCGAGGCATTTTTTTGACATTGAAAATTATTACATAACTTTTCAAACAAAAGTTAAAGGGAATGAGAATCTGAACAAGTTTTATTAAAACATGTTCTTAACTTGCGAGAGAATCCAAAATTAAACAAATTGTTAAGAATAGCCCTTTTCTGTGAACCTCATAGTTTTTGAGAAAATTGTAAGGGAATTATTATGATGGCCACATCACCATTATATATGTTTTTTTTTTACATTTAACAACTTCTAATTAAAACTCTCGCTCATGTTTTACTGATTGGAGGGTGGGATAGAGGCCACCCACTCACCCTTAATACACATAACTTTAAATATTAATCGTTGATGATTTTGCTGCTTAAAAGACAATAAAACCTTGTATTTAATAAAAAATAAAGCATAATCCAAATTTAAGTTTAAATATAAATTACCTTTTATAGCTACTCTGATCTAAGCTTGCACGTAGAAGGTATATATTTTCTATTAATTTACAGTCATAAATTTTTAATAAATTCGATACTTGTTTTGCTACAATCTTGTTGGAACCAAATTTTCATATTAGGAGAAGTAATACACTTGTTATGTTCCATATTCTCAATATTCTCCTCAATTAATGAAATAATTTTGTCTAGTTCTAGATCTAGCTGATTCGGCCAGATAATGAAGGCTAAATGTATCATAGAATATAATGTACCTGTTAGACTGAGGATGATTTGAATTGAAGGGAATTGTGGAGTTGATGTTACTAAGTTTCTTAAATATTTCGAATTCAATTTTATTATTATTATCAGGTAACTGACACGTGTTTCGGTCCTTTCGGATCATAAATAATCTTGTACCTATATATAACGCCACACTTTCATATTTTATATTTAGTTTTAACTTTGAGAATGATCCGAAAGGACCGAAACACGTGTCAGTTACCTGATAATAAACAAATGGACCATAACAAGTATATTACTTCTCCCAATATGTCATAAATTTTACTTTTTCAATCTCTTTTATTCAAATTTTGTAAATAAAGTTATTTCAAAGCACGACGCGATCAGTAATTAAAGCTAATATTTATATGCATGGCGGGTGGGTGGCCTCTATCCCACCCTCCAGTCAGTAAAACATCATTAAAAAATATTTGTATGAATACATCAATTTAAAAATGCAATTATTTTCTGTCTTTTTTACATTTTTACAATTTTTTAACTAAAACCCTCGCTAATGTTTTACTGATTGGAGGGGAAATAGAGGCCACCCACCTACCCTACATATATATGATAACTTTAATTGCTAATCGTTGATGATTTTTCTAAAACAGTAAAATCAGTTATGTAATAAAAAAATAAAACAAAACAAGATTTAAGTTTAAATATAAATGACTCTCTATAGCAAATTTTATCTAATTAAGATTTAAAGTCTGCCCACCCATCATACATCAAATTTTAACTAATTTACTCACTCAAAAATTTTAACTTTTTAATTTTTCTTTTATTAAAAATGTGTTGTAATTAATTTTATTTGAAACCGCGAGACTATAAGTAATGAAAGTTTATATGTATATGTAGGGAGGGTGGGTGGCCTCTTCACCCTCCAATCCGTAAAACATCATTAAAAATTATTTTAAAAATTTGTTTGAATAAATGTTATTTTTATTTAGGTTTAACAACTTTTAATTGAAGCCCTCGCTTATGTTTTACTGATTGGAGGATGGGTTAGAGGACACTCACCCACCCTACACATAAATGATAACTTTAATTACTAATTGTCGATGGATTCTACATTTTTTTTACTTTCCCTATATAGAATTTGAAAAATATGACTAACTTTTTAAACAAAAGTTAAAGGGAATGAGAAACTGAACAAGTTTTTATTAAAACATGTTTTTCATAAAGTTCTTAAGTTGCGAGAGAAAAATTAAAAATTTAAAAGTTTGATATTTTTGCCTATTGCTAATAAACTATAGGAGTTACATGAAATTTATATAACAAGTAATCAAGTAATTGTAACTAATACAAAATTGAGCAAATTGTTTTCCGCAAACCTCATAGTTTTTGAGAAAAATGATGGTCACATCGCCATTTTTAGGTTTTATTATCGGATTTCTTTTAGAACAGCGAGTAAACCAATATACATACTTTTTAGCGCCAAGGTCAAAATCCAATCAACTAAAAATTTGGGAGTATGCTAAACTTCATGTTCCAAATGTAGTAACACATATAAGAGAGACAATGAAGTTATAGAACTTTTAGACTTGGACATACAACAAGCTTATTTTCAAATTATATCCTAGCAATAATTTTTACATTTTTGCAATAAAGGCCAAAGGCTTTATCTTTTATAAACCGATTTAATCCTTTAACCATTTTTAATCAATTATTTGATAAATTAAAAGTTTAAATTTTTTCATTAAGAACCAAAGGCTTAATGAATGCTTTGAACTGCCTCTAACAACATAGCACCCTAATCTGATTTGCACCTCAATGCGATACTTTATTATCATTTAATAACCCTTTGTAAAATTTTCTCGAATCAGAATCATAGTAAATTGTTAAAAATTGGTAATATATTGTAAATTTAATTGGGTATATTTTACAATAAATAGTGGCATAAAAACGTCCGAAGTATTTTATTTACCCTCAACTATTGTATATTAATTATTTATTAAATAATTTATTATTATATTATTATTTTTAAAAGCTGATGATATTTGAAATTATTTATTTATTAATAATACTGAACCTCATAACAATATAAATGGCGTTTAATTAAGTTTAGTCTTAATTATTGAATATTAGATCTAGTTTATACTGAGGCTTAAAAGCGTTTTTCAGTTTGCGTAATGTCGTTTTGTTTACGAAGTAGAAGTAATAAATTAAAAAAGGGTAAATGAAAATAATTTTTAAGTTTGTTAAAATGAACTACCACATAGTAACGGTCCCTACAATCATTTTTAATAAATTAAAATATTAAATAATTATAAATTATCAATTAGTTATGGGGTAAACTTTTATACATTTTATAATATGGAAATAATAATAATTAAGAAACAGTGGTCAATATGTATTTAAAATTAATTGCAACGTATTACTTTTAATTAAAAAATTATTGGGATAGGTTAAGAGAATGCCTGGATAATAAGTAATTAATTGCTGCCAGTTTCTACTGCGACAATACCTTTTTATATAGAAAACATATTACTACTTAAATTAACGGCATTAAATAGATTGACTATTAATTAAATAATCTTTCTTTAAAAAACATACCAGCTTCCTGTTCTCGTAAATATTATATAAAAATTGGTTAGATACTATTTTTAAAGCCAAACATAATCTAAATATTTGATTATATGCCATATCACATATTATATTAATAAATTTTAATTTCGTAGACAGAAGGTAGAAAATTTGTGATTATGTAGTACTTATCAGACATGAATATATGCTGAATCGGTCATATGTTGGCTAAAACTAACTCTAAAACAAAAAGTTTGACTTGTGCTTGTTAAATTTGTTAATAGTATTATATCATATACTTGTTTCTTATTAATCACTTAATAATACAATCAAACAAAATGAATATTATTTAAACAACTTTACCACAATATAATTTTTAGTTTTTTTGTCATTTATTCTCAAAGAATGTACTTGTTCAGAAAGATCGAAACATGTGTCAGATTTAAATTTAAAATATATACTTTTAAACTAGTAGAATAGTTTGCGCAATTTTTAAATAGGTTTGTTTCGTTAAAATAAATAATAATAAAATATTTTCACTGTGTATTTAAAGACAAGTAAATAAACAAATTATAGTTATATTATTTATCCTACTCTTTATAACATAATATTTTGACAACTAATATATAAATTAATATTTGATCCTATAGGTATTAAAATTTTACATCTTGATTTTTCAAATAATTTCCTGTGTACAGCCACGCGTGGGAATTTCAAATAAATAGTATTTATTAATCACGTAGGGTATAGGGAGAAAACTTTGAGCCTCTATTGTGTGTATAATTACGCGTGAGAATCCTAATAAAAATTTGGTTGTTAAACGTGTGATTACGATTGGTTACTTTTTGAGGGGGTAGCAATGCGAGAAGGAGCTAGAAAGGGTTAATTAAACCCGGTGGCGCCATCTGTAACATCCGTGCGTCCGCAACTCTGCGGCTGCATAAACGCACCACATAAATACAACCGCTTAGACTTATAGTCACTCAGTGACTGTCTTAAATCGGTATCGGCATAACATACATACACACATACACATATATACACGAGTGACTTATACATAATACATGTACATACACATACAGAGAGATATTTAAGACGTACGCGGACCGAACATACGCCAAAATCGCGGTGGCGCGCGCGGCAACGACACCGGCAATTTTTTTTCAAAAATATAATGAATTGAATGAATTAATTTAAAAAATAAAACTAATAACCCGCGTAATAAAAGACTGACGGAAAACAAGGGAATGTGATAAATTGGCCTAATTTAGAAAAAAAAAACGCAATTATAAGACTGCTACTGAGTGATGCCTGTGATTATTGTGATCCAATTTTGTGATAAGCAAGGGTGTAGACATGGAAACAAGTGGTGAAATATAGACTAAAATATTTTCTAAAAATTTTATGTATTTTCGCGTAATGAAGATGAGAAACTATTTCGGAATCGATCTGTGCGTGGAAGGTAGGAAGAGACTGATGTCGGTGTTAATCATCGCGCTGATGGTGATCCCCACGTTGTGCGATAAAAGTCAAAACCTCGAGGAGGCGCAGAGCAGCAGTAGGTCGAACGGCATCGACAGGAGAAAATCGTACGAGGTGGACCAGAACAGCGAGTTCGCGGTCGCGTCCACGACGTCCGGGTGCGGGTCGTGCAAGATGCGCGAGGAGCTGAAGAACAGGAACCTGGAGGCCATCAAGGGGGAGGTGCTGCGGCGGATGGGTTTTCAGAGTGCGCCGAACGTGACGGGGCGCGTGCTGCCCCAGGTGCCGGCCCACATATTGGCCAAAGTCGACCAGAGCTACTCGGGGATGCAGAGCGACGAACCACAATTCAAGACGGGGGCGCGCATTCATGAAGAGGAAGACGATTTTCACATCAAAACGGAAACCGTTGTAACGTTTGCACAACAGTGTAAGTATTACGTTCGATTTAAAATTAATAAATTCAAATAAAAATGCAATAATTGAAGTATGTGCTTAAAAATGAATATATCTCTTTAGTTATTTATTGAAACATAATTTTGTAAAAATACACTTTTAAATAATGTTTCTTGTAAATGTATATTTTTATTTATAAATAATTATTATGCTAGGTAAAATAACGTTAAATTTATAAGATACAATATTTTGAAGAATAATTTAAATTATATCTTAGTAAAATCCAAACTTTAATTAAAAATGAATAAACTACTATCTCGATATTTTATGTAATTATAAATAATAATATTTTATTTTAGTTATAAGAAAAATAATTTTGATAATAAAATAATGTAATGATACAGTTGGAATAAATTAGAAGTATTAAAACGAAGATATTATAGAACAACAAAATGTAGAATATAAGATGGTTAAACTTCAACCCTAAATATATTTATATTTTAAAATTTCCTAATTAAAACTTAAATAAATATATTAATATAAAAAAATGAGTACAGGTTTTGAAATTATTATTAATGGATGAAAGGATGACACGCAAAATCGTGAAGCGTTCCACATGTTTTTTTGCAGATTATTATTAATATTGAAGTTTGATTATTAAAATTAAATTTGTTTAAATATCAGTTTTTTCGAATTTTTATTAATAATATAATTCATAAATACAATAAGCCTATTAGTTTTTCTATTTTTAAATCAGTTTATTAACACAATCAAATCTCGAGCATGAATGAAATATAAGAGATTATAATAAATTTGGGTAATTTAAATAATACAAAACATATTAAAATTGGCGCAGTATATAATATTAAAATTTTAAAAAAAGCATACATTGAACCTATACACTGAAGTAAAAAAAAACACACGACCTTTTAGTATTATTATAAAATGAATATTCCTTGAGGTTTATTATAAAATTTTATTGGGTAATTAATTACAATAGTCGGTAAAATAAAGTCCTTTCATCATGTAGTATTAAGAAATATTAGAGTATTTATTTAAATATTTATCATTTCATATAATAATAAATTTGATGGAATAAATTACTTCGAAAAAAATTGCATCGGTACTCTATTGTATATAATATTTAATGTCTATAATCTGTAATTAAATTAATAATTTTTTTATTTTATAATTAAAATACTATCGTAGTAATCTAAATTACCTGATCATACAAATGTCCTATTTTATTCAATTGAAGGTATTTTTAATACATTCACATGTATATGTGTTATTGATAAATAGTTTTATTCGTCAATAAGACTACTTTTAACCTAGGTGAACGTTTATGTCCTTACTGAATATAATTTTTGAGAATTAATTATTAATTCATTAAATCATTTTAAAGCTCTCTCTAAATGGACGTAAGAATAATTATATACCACTTATTTATAGTCAAACTTCTTGACAAAATCATAAAACTTAATAGTTTTTTTAGCAGTATGTGTTTTAATTAATTTTAGAAGAGAAACAAATAAAAAAATAAAATAAATAAATATCAGATGTCAGATTGAATTTGTTCAACTTAAGAAAATACTATATTGGTTCTTTACTATATCTAAACTAAATATTTCAATTTTTGTTATTTTTTAACTAAAATACATCCATTTTTTGGTTTAATACGAGTATTTATTTTTAGTGCCTTTAGTTTTGTTAATAAAAAACTTGAAAAACTTTTTGTTTGATAATTGTACCGAAACTTAAGTCATATATATTAATTATCTGTTATGCTCATTTAAACAGTCAAAAAAGGGGAGCAAGACACAAAATAAAAGAATATATAAAATTCCGGAGGTTAAACAGGTGCATGATCCTTCAATATTAGGGTAAAGAAAAGGTTTGGATGGGAGAACATAGTTTGTGAACTCCGTACGTGCTTCTTTCGACCAAAATTTGATGTATGTTTTTTAATTGTATTAGTTGCATATGTAATTCTCAAGAAAAGAAGCAACGACAAATAAATAATAAACTAGTCGTCATGTTATAAAACAACGACAGTAATGAGAAATTAATTTTTCTCATTAACATTCTTAATTTTACTTTAATCTAATTATGTTTTAGTTTTACAAGTAAAAAACTATTTATTATTAGATAATAAACAGTTTTTTTACTTGTAGAACTAAAACATAATTAGATTAAAATAAAATTAAGAATTTTAATGAGAAAAATTAATTTCTCATTACTGCACCGTTATCATTAATTGAAACATAGATAGATAAATACAATTTTCAATAATCATGTTTTTTTTTTTAATTTCAATTAGCGGAATTTATTTTTAAAAAATAATCAAATCAATCAAATTTGCTAAATTCATTAGTAAAACTTATTGATTGGTACACAATTCACTATTATGTATCGTTAATACTAATTAATAATAATGAGAGCAAAGTTTTACGGTAACAATTCTCTTAAATACAATAACAACATATGGTTGCGAAAATTTCGAAGGCCTGGATAACCAAATCCTATAATCATTGGATTGTAAAAGGTCATCAATTTATACAAATAATCATCGAAGAAATAAGTATGACATTATGCATAAGCATATGACGTGCAAAATTGAAAGCGCAAGGAAAATTTTGAAATTGTATTGCCCGCCTTTCAATAATCTCATAACAATAAGAACAAGATTTCATTTGCAACATCAACAACAATAATTATAATTCATAATGTAAATAATAAAGTTAATTATAAACCTGCTAATTAGTTGTACACCATATTTTTTCTGCTAATTATTAATAGTAGTAAGTGTGTGGCTATCGACCACGTGGTCTCTACACCGTATTTTTGTATTTGTGTTTATGTCGGTAATTTTATTTTTAAGGATATTTCATATATGTAAATTGTTGGCAAACTTTTCTAAACGTAATAAATAGTTGCGATAAAAATGAAAAAAGCTAATATTTTATAATTTTAATTACATAATGTCGGCAAATTTTCCTGTCATGTGTCCCTGTACTTCATTCATACTTCCATGCTAGTTTTAAGATAAAAAATATATAAATAATCGGTAGTGGCAGATGGCCAAGTAGCCGACGCCAATTAATTATTGAAAAAAAAATTACATAATGTTTTTGTCCATTCACAAAAAAAGATAATTGTTTCCAATGTGATGTATAAACAATATAAACTTTTTTTATTATTATGAGTGTTTATTCACTTTGATATTGTATTAATCTGCTGCATCTATAGAAGAGTTCTTCCATTTATTAAATAAATTTAGCGATTGTTGAAAAGTAACTTGAAATTTCACGTTGTAAGAGTGTAAAAATTTATAAAAATATCAGGAACTATGCTTTAATATTAAAACTATAATAAAAAAGTATCCCTTTTAAATGTAAAATATTAAAATATATATTTAACCGTTTCTTGAAGTCTCCACAGCGGTGAAAGACGTTGAACAGAAAATTAGAAATTATTATATTTTCAATTACAAATGGTTTCCAACACAAAACCGAGAAATATATCAAATAATAAAGCTTGATCAATGCTATTAAAATTCTAATTGTAGCCCACGCTAATTTATACATTTAATTGTTACAATTTGTTAAGCGGCGAGATAATTGATATTGCCTTATTTATTGAATTTAACCTAAAAGATTTTTTTAAAACCCCCACTAAAATACATTCGCTGTTTTGCCCACACAGTAATGGAGAAAATAATAAAATGCTTATACGTTCTAACTGTTTAACTCTCTAGCAACATTTAGTGTATCTGCCTTTATCTACGCTACTTTGATGAGAACAAGTAAATTGAAACGAGTCCGTAGTTTTTCTTGTTAGGGAACGAATATTTAATATGAAATTATTATTGTAAAATAAAAACGAGATCCTCCCAAGCTTGGCAAAACGACATGAAATTGCCTAAAATGTTTTTCACTCATAGTATCTTTAAGAAAAGTTTTATTGGTAGTACTATTTTAGCTATCGGCCACGTGTATTTATTTTAGTATAAATAAAGTAATAGTTTTTGATTGTTTTAAGTAAATCATGCTCTCTTCTTACCAAACATGTAATAGCTAGATGGTTGTTACTATTGTTTCCTTTAGAGTTAGAGTACTATAAAGTAAAAACTTAAAAATAATAATGTTATAAAGTATTTGTTAAATAATGCATTTATTTGCTATTACTATATTATTCTATTGGTAGCTTTTTAATTAATAAATAAATTGGTTTGTTTAGAAAACTTCCTATTTTGCAATTAATTATTAATTATGCAATATTTTAATGATTCATAATTTTTTATCGTTAAAATTATTATTGGTTAAAACCTGCGGGTCAGTTTTCCACATGAACTATCTACGATTCATTTAGTAATGAAGTAATTGTAATTTTGCAGTAAAGCGTTTCCTATACAAATTTTTCATTAAATTATTGTCAATTATTTTTCACAAAAACTTTTGATAAAGTGCGTTTTTCATCAAAATATTATTCTTCTGTACCTCTGGTATTTATAAACGAGAGTCTTTGAATCTTTAAATGATTCTATTTTAAATAACTAAGAGACTTTATTAGTAGTTATTAATTTACTAAAAAACTATTGACCATAGTTTAACATGTGTAGATCAGTCGAAAATTAAAATAAAATCAAATATTGCTTAATAGCTGTTTAGGTTATATTGAAACTTCTGCCAATATAGTTCCGATATAGTTAGCAAAAGTTATTTTGAGTCAGAAATAGAATGCGTCCTTAGATATGGATATTTTATTACATCATTTATGCATCTATGTATTAGGTTATTATTGTCCAGCACCAAAATTCTTTCCTGAAAATATTTTCTACTACCTTATTACGAATTATTTTTTACATAAACATATTTGATAAAATCGACAAACGGCGTTTTTTTTCATTAAAATATTACTCTTCGAAACCATAAAGAGATATAAAAATATTTATTTAAGATAGTACATTAATACAAATTTTGACGGCATAACAATTATACAACTTCTTCGTCCTTGTCTTCTTGACCATCGACCGTCTTTCAGTCTAGCTTTGATGTTTAAGTCCTTTATAAATAAATATATTGTAGGTAATGAAAATATTTGATGAGCAGTTGTTAATTTGTTAGTGATCAAAGTTTAACAAGTTTTATTTGATTCCAATATAGTTATATTACTCTTTTTAATTTGGGGTTCTATTGGAATGATTAATTAATAAAGCACTAAAAACCTTTCTTCGCAAATTTTATTTAAATTCACACATATATATTTTGGATACAAAGTGACTATTACCGATGTTTTAATACCAATACAGTATTAAATTTAAATGATTTGTGAATTTAAATAAAATTTGTGAAGAGAGATTTTTAGTGCGTTATTAGTTAATCAAGTTTATTTTCACGTAATTCACAATAATCAAACTTCTATTGGAATGCCTTAGAAGACTATAGAGGAATAGTTAAGAAACGTAATTTTTAACCAGAAATGTTCTTTGATAGAAATAACTAAAGATAATAAAAATAAGATAAAATTTTAAATATTATTTCGAACACAAAAATTTTGTGAGCTTTTCATGTAATTAAAAACAGATACCCCTTTTGTTAATTTAATGAAATATTACAATATTTCTCAATCTATCCTTAAAACTTAGCCCGAAAATGTGCAACAGTTGATCCTTAAAATCCCCAACTACTGTTACTCAATGTTTGTTTATTTTTGGGTTTCGTGAAAAGTATATCAATTAAAATAACACTGTTGTATCCTTTCTTCACACTTTATTTCTTCTATTGATAATGAGAGCCTAACACTCGAAATATATATCTAAGCATAGAAAGAAAGTGTGAAGAAAAGATATAACCGTGTTATTTATACTGTTACTCAGTCAATACTTTTCCTATTGAATGGAAGAAAGGAATTATCATTTTAGTCTCTAAACCTGACAATAGTCCTTCCTGTCTCACATACTACAATCAGATTAGTCTCCTTTCTATAATAGGTAAACTAGGTGAATCCCTCCTCCAAAGAAATAATTGTAGAATTCTCTAATATATACATTCGCGACTACCAATTTAGCGTCATCCCTTAAATTGATTCTATTTCCATCACCTAAAATCTTCAAACAAATCATTTTGAATGTTACAAGCTGTTACCATTTTTCTTGATATAAATAATGCGTTTAATTCACTGTGGAGACCAAGTAGTTGAAACAATAACAAACAAAAATCACGGTGGGATTATGGACTGCTTTACAAATATTTCCTTCTAAAAATCTCCCAACACCTTTTTTTAATCCATGATTTCTTTACTAATAAACCTTGTCAAATAAAAATCCAACAACTATTTTCCATATAATTCCTACTTCAGCAAGGTGTTCCACAATGATCCGTACCCTCTCCTCTACTTTATAATTTATATTGTCGTGATATATTTAACCCTACCCCAACACACTTCGATGATACCATATTTCCTCTCTTATTTGCTGAGGACAACGCGCTAATGGCTCATGGATCCACCATCTCTATTACCCTTAATGTGTTACAAATAACTGCAGAACTGGTTTTGCAAATGAAGTATTGTAATAAATCCTACAACATTTAAACTGTTTATTCCCTTTTACTAAATTAATGCATCTAATCTAAATGAAGTTTATCACACCTGTAAATATCTTGGAATCCTACTTAACCATAAACTATCATTTGAACCACAAGTCCTATCAATCAGAGCCAAACTTAAAAATATGGTAGGTTTTAGATTAAATTAATTTGTGAAACAAGCCTAGTGAATTTAATTTAATCTAAAACCTACATTAAAATAATGTTTCACCATGTGATTAATCAGAAAAAAATGAAGTGTATCACCCCCCTAAATATCTTGGAATCCTACTTAACCATAAAATATCATTTGAACCACAAATCCCATCAATCAGAGCCAAACTTAAAACTATGGTAGGTTTAAATTAATTTATCTACGATCCTACAGAAAGTAGACGCTTTTTGCATCATTTTTCATTGTAAAAGTGGCTTTTTAAAGCACTAGTGCTTTTTTACGTTTTTATTGCACGGTAATGTCAAACTGTTTTTATTGCACAGAAATATCAAATTTGACACATGAATATATTATAGCACAAATTTCCGACGAAAAACTTATTTTTTTATTAATTGATACAAATAACTAATAAACTATAAATAAAATATATAATACATACGAAATGGCAGATTTAAGAACTCTGAAGATTTCATTTAATGCAAGTCGAAGCGATTACAATAAAGCGAACATTTTTCCATAAATCATAATGGCCGCCGACATTTGTGCCACTTGTTTACTGGTTGCTAAGTAACGCTTTCATTAGTGCACTCCTGGTAAAATATGTTTTAATTAATTGAATTATTGAAATGATATTAAAATATTACTCATAAGAATATATTCTTTGAAATCCTTTACAATCGAAGATTATATTTTGTAAGGCACACGTGTAAAAAGTTTCTTTATTGCAGTTCGTGCAATAAAGCATCACATTTTACACTTGTACCTTAAATAACTATTATGAAACAAGCCAAGTGAATTTAATTTAATCTAAAACCTACGTTAATATAATGTTTAACCATGTGATTGATCAGAATCAAGTATATGATATATTAAAACTATGGTATAAGTACTAGCTTTTAAAAAATCAAGGAATTTCAACAAAACAACGACGAACATTTATAAATCAATTTGGTGGTTGCGGTTAGACTACGATTCAATCGTTTTTACTTAATGTCGTCCTTTCACCCTGCATCATATCGAAGTGACAGAAAGATCCACACTCGAAATCATTTCCAAAATTAAGCATCCAAATATGAATCTATCTGAATCACTCCCTTCACCTAATATTTCTTGATAAATACTGTATTCCTCGTAATCAGAATATCCTCTCAAAATTCAAACATCTTACAAACATTCATCACAAATTCATTAGATCGCACCAAGCCAATATTTAAATTTAACAAGTTTCAATGTCTACATATCTATTTTTTGAATTTAAGGCAGAAAATCCTACAATCGATACTTAAAACAGTGACGTATTAATACCAATTATACTTGATACATGTATCAATTTTTTTAAACACAGTAAAAGTTACTGTGATAAAGATGTTGTATATTTAATTGAATATAATCCATAATCTATTAAAGAAACCTCTCCAAAAAGGGCAAAATCTCCTCAAAAATTCTAATAATTCGTCTTATTCTTACTAATTTAAAAATACTATACTTTTTGTAAATATAAAACATAAGTTGACTACAAAAATAAATTATTATGAACACAAATAGTCCATCCACAGCTGTAAATTAAGAATCTTAGCCCACTAATTTCTATTATCCTGAGATATTCAGTTTACTTTTTATTACATTATCCAATTAAAAAAATGTTTCTTTCTATTTGATGTTAAAAATAAAGATATACTGATGAAATCAAAAGATCTATATAGTATTTTTTATTATCTGGTGATATTGTAATATTAAACCCCACTAAACCCAATTAGTCTATATGTTTGTAAAATTTTCTAAAGTACATTTATTTAAATTTGTTTAAAGTTTGTTCTTATTTAAACTTGGAAAGTTTTACAGGGATGAATATAAAGCGATCTTCAATAAAAAAAACAACTACCCTAGTTGAATTGAAAGGATTATATAGAAAAATTAAAGGTTATGTCCGAAAATGATGAGTGAAGGGGTTTATCATTTTTGGATTTTTTTTTCATATTTATGTACACAAGGCGTTTATTGATAGGGATTACATAGGTAATATGGTAATATCATATAGAAGTTGGTGATAAATAAAACACTTCGGTTTTGAGAATTTACACAATTTAATGTCGATGCACTCCGACAATTCAATATACACAAGTTGGTTAAAAGGATTATGTAGAGGATTAAGGAATGGGGGATTTTAGTTAATGTTCTTAGGGAAGATCGTTGGTTAACTTGGATATTTTTGATGGTAGTATTGCAGAAGTTGGGGAATAAGACATTACTAAAGCCAAGTAAAGGGCGGCA
This sequence comes from Ontholestes murinus, assembly GCA_963969525.1. Taxonomy (NCBI): domain Eukaryota; kingdom Metazoa; phylum Arthropoda; class Insecta; order Coleoptera; family Staphylinidae; genus Ontholestes; species Ontholestes murinus. Next base: position 28,660,393 of record OZ018396.1, read on the forward strand.
AATTATTTTATAGATTTTTACAGCTGTTTTAATGGATATTCCGCCTCTTCTTTATATTAAGTTACTGAATAATTTTGCCTTAGTTGTGATTTTTGTTTTGTTTTTGAAATTAGTTTTTGGTCTATGGTAATATCCAGAAAAACCCATTATTTGGGACATAAAACAATATTTTAGTTATGATGATATGAAATTAGAAGATGGGATTGGTGATAATTAAATTTATTTCGCCATTTTGCAAGCCAGTGCTGAAGGGTGTCAATTAGCTGCTGAAGGGATTGCAGAGATTTTGGTACGGTAGGTGCATGGGATATCAGGGCTGTGACATCTAGAAATTGTAGTTTATATTTGGAAGGACTATATTAAAGAGGATCAGGATTATAAATGAAGAAACAGAAAATGTTTTAGACCAGTGTTGAGGTAGACCTTATTTAGGGATAAAAAGAGGGGAGAAGAGTTACTGATTTTGACCTATAGGGATCTATTTGTAGGAATTAATGATGCAAGTAATTAAAAAGAATTTTAATGTGGTATCATTTGTACAACAAACATTGGTGTCAGACAAAGTCTAATGCTTTTTGAATATCAACCTATTGGTTGATGATTGGTTTTGATTCTATTGAATTGCTTTTAAAGTATATTTATTCAAATTAATACATAATTAAACCTAGGAAGCTGTAATAGTTGTACTATTTATAGCACAAAAATTTTGTATAAAACAATACGCAGAGTGCTATTAACCATAAAAGTTGTTATTATTTTGGAATCATTACTTAATTGGAATATAATTAAATAATGCAAAATATTCTATTTAGTGCTGGGTTTGAATAGCTGGAAAATGTGGATATGTGATTCTCTGGTCCAATTTATAATTATTTTAGTAATTTTACTGGATTAAAGATACATGACCTGGATTTTACAATTTTTTCTCAAAAAAAAAAAACTTTTAAATACCTTGGGCAGTAAAAGCACTCAACACGAGTATTAATTTGCAAGTTTGTTAACGCGATTTTCTGCATAAACCGTAAATAATAACGGAGAAAAAAATGTATAATTAATGCATCGGTGACGGAATTCATTAACAAACTGCACCAAATATGATCGTTCGACGGCGGTTCTTATCTTTGATCAAGTTGGGCAGATAAAGAGATAAATGTACCTTGGGTCAGTGAATATTGAGAGGTCACTAGGTTGCACTTTAACGACGCATAGACACTGACCAGACACTTAAATTAATCAATATCAAGAACACGGCCGAGGCATGCACACAATTCAAAACTCAAGAATGACAGTGGCGAGAAACGTTTAATAAATAAACATATTATAAAGAAAATATTTCTTGTATTGAAAATTAAAATTTTATTAAATACGAATTATGATTTATATATTATTAATTGTAATTAACATGATAAATTTTAAATTTTTAAAGAAAATCAGATTAAATAAGTTTTAATTGTATTAATAATTTTGAATTTGTCTATAGATTATATTGTTTTATGTTAACGTTTATTATTCTAGTATTAAATAAAAATTGTTTTATCAATAATAACCATTAATTTAATATAGTAGTTGTAATATTGTTTACCTATCGACTACATGGTCCTTCCGCCGTGTCATTTGTGAATTTGTGTGTGTTAATGAGTTTATTTAATTTTTTTAATTATCGCTCTTGTCACTCTAATTGTATCCCAATGGCGAATAATATCGAATTATCGATGTTGTAATATAATAATATTCTTCTTATTCGTATAAAACTTAAATTACACAAGAATATATAAGTGCAGATTTTAATTATAAGTGTTTTGATTGTTTTTGTTTAATATATACCTATGTTGGAGTTGGGATATAATTATTGCGCACCGGAGGCGGTTTTCTTAAATAGCGTTGTCAGTTACGCATACAAATACTCAAGCTTTTACACGGTCGAAAGATCACGCGATTGTTACAACCACAATTACTACTGCTATCTAGAATATAGTTAGATCTGCAATTATTAATACTAAACAATCTATAAATACATGTAGTTCTTGCTTGGTAATAAATATGAAATTATACGCAGTGTATATCTGGCGGAGATAAGTAAAATTGAAGATCCTTAATTGGCATGATGGATAATTGTTTCCAGACTCTGAATTAATGTATCCGAGATAATTATTTTTTTTTCTGTTCTTCTTGTGTTTGCTATAAGGATTATTATATCGCTTTTTTTCAGAATGTTTATTTATTTATAGAACTTTATAATTAATTAAGTAAATTTGAAATAGTCTTTTGGATAATTGTTACTATTAAAATCTATACATAGTTGAATGGTAATTAAACACTTGCGTCGATTTCCCTGGGTTCAAGCTTTAAAATCTAGCTCTTTAATATTTTATAAGTTCCGTTATTATATATGGAAATAAATATCAAACTATGAAATTTTACACGCGTATTTTGTGAGAGGTGGCATTAGTACGAAATTATTGCTATGGCAATACTAATTGTAAAATTTAATATGTCTTATTAATTTAAAAAATTAGTGATACAACGGGATTTTCAATCAGTGTTTTAAATATGTGTGCGTATGAAAACTGAGCGTTTTCTGCTGGAAATCTATATTTATACACGAAATTCCGAACTTCCTGGACTGATTAGATTTAATGGTTTTGTCACGCGCTTTATGAAAAATTGCGTTAACGACCCGATTCTAGGACCATTAAGCGTATCTTCTCTTCATTCTTTAGATAACGTAAACTATTTCCTTCGAAGGTTTGGCACGTGTGTGTGTGTGGAGCAGGGGTAGGAAATGTGAGCCAAGGTCTCCATTTTTTTTATATCCATTCATTTTCGCGCTGAAATGCAATTACACCACCGCGGGTGGTTTAACTTAATTAATTGCAAAACCACCCCCGGGGCCGCTCCAATTGTGCCTCTCGTTTTGATCGAGCGCCACGTTTCCTTTCTGTAAATCGAATCCCGCAAAAGTGCATCCGATGTATATTAAAAAGAAAAGAAGAAAAAACGTCCATTCAAATATAATTTGTATAATGTTAAACTTATGATTATTAATTTTTTTTATTTGACTAGAGCTAAACTTCATATATAATTTAGATAGAGGCATAAAGTGTTTTATTGTTTCAAGGCGGAAGTGGTCTTTTTTTTAAATTGAATTAAAGAATTTAACTTTTAATATGCAACATATTCTTCATCATATTGAAGTTACCATAAATGACTTTAAACATGATTTAGACAATACCAACGTTTGCATTTTTTAACATATTTTAGTCTTCAGTTTTTAAAATTTATTTTTTATTATTTAATTATTAATAAAATGATGTTAATTTCGATTTATATTGTTGTTGCATTTGTTTGTTTAAAATTATCTGCAAATAAATGAAAACATTCTTTTAATCTGCAATGATGACGCACTTCATCTTTAATTGATCTTTTTTTTTCAATGTGCAAAAGTGCATCGTTCTTTTGTTTGTTTGTTGTTTGTGTGAGACCGGTTTCGGCAACGCACGCATAATAATGCATGGACGTGTGTATAATAGATGAGTGCACAATTGCAGGTTCATAATTCACAGGGTCAGTCCAGATCATTGCACTTGCACTTAAAGTGTTGTTCTTTATAACAATGCACTGCTCTAATATTAATATATCTATTTTCGCGATTGTCATTTTTAAATGGACGCAGGTTCATGGACGTACTGTAATACCAAATTACCGGCCAACTTTATTATTGCAGCGACAAACATACTACACATACACACACACACACACAAACACAACTACAGATGATGCGCAAGGTGCTTCTTTATGAGGTCGTATCACGCTCAGTAACAAAATAACAAACGAAATCACTTTTTAAAAAACAACATTTTAAAACTAATATTGCTGTGTTTAATTATTGTTTTTTAATAGTAATAATGGGATAAAAAAGATTGACAAATAGTTATAGACAACTTTAGGGTAACGACAAAAATATATCGTTAAAACTTTTGTGGAATATATTGGATAAGCTAAAAAGTTCTTGGTTAATGTTTGCTAATTGCCATAGTTAGGATTATCTGATTTAAATGAAATATGTACCGTTTTATTCTATAACTATACTTCCATTTTGAAAGTAATTACATAAGCCCGCGATTGAAGAAGAGCTTATCTCTAATAGTAAAAATTCGAAAAGCTTTCATTGAGGCCAGTTTTGTACTATCAAGAAAATTTTGCAAATGCTTGAAAAATTGGTATTCGCATGATGACAGTTTTGGACTTGCGACTGATGTGACAGAACTTTCAATCTAAGCTTTTGGAGTTTCTGGCGAGTCGTTAATGATGAGTGCAGCCTGACGTTATCTTAATGGAAGATTTTGGCTTATTTTGGTTGCTTTAGGTCGTTAGCTAACTTCGACCTGATCAGCTGTTGACTGTAGAGGTTCGAATTCAGTGTTTGGTCCAATTAGGGCAACTCATAGTCGACGATTTCTTTCTAATCCCACCAAGCACACGGAAAAGGCTTTTTTCTTTATATGTGACCTATATTTTATCACCCGTCATCCACTTGAAAAATTTTGTAATGTTTCAGCAAAGAAACGCAGGCACAACTATTATAAGGTTCTTTTGCGTTAATGATTGTGACACCTACAATCAAGAATTTTATTGAGACCAGCCTTATGTAAATGATGCCAAACAGTTTTCTGATTCTGATCATTGTTTTCAAGATAACGCAACAAGTGTTCACATGCCGGTCTGATTCGATAGTATCCATGATTTTAACAACATTTTCGGCTATTGGCCAAATACAACGTATCTTCGACGTCCTAATTATCGTTGGAATCATCACTTTCAGTTGAATTCGATACTGTTTTGGAACGTTGTAACAAATAACTGACTTGGCAAAAAAAAACTAACAAAGAACTTTCTTTGGAGTGTAATAATACTATTAAATTAATGTATAATATAACACCATGCATTGTATACATCATAAGATATGGCTCACTAAAGATATCTAAAGGAAGATGCTCAAAACTTTTTACTACACCTATTATTAGGCCATAAAAATATAGTGTTATATCAGAAAAGAAAGTGTTTTATTTAAATATGCAAGAAGTATCACGAAGTGAACACCTCAACCATTAACAAAAGGTTAAAAAGGTTTTTTTATATATACTTGAAAATACCTGATTTAAATATGCAAGATGTGTCATGAAGTGAACACCTCAACCATGAATCAAAGGTTAGAAAGGTTTTCTTTAAATGTACTTGAAAGTGCCTGGGGGCAATAGAGGCGCTAGAAAAGGGCGATAACGATGAGTTGGAAAAGATTCCTTGCAAATTTGGAAGCGTTTACAGAACACCGGGGAGTAACCCCAGCAATTGAGTCATGGGATGGGAAAGATCCAGTAAGAAGAAAAATGGGTTCCGCATAAACTCACTGAACCCAACAAAAATATTGGCAAATGAGAACGTCCAGTGAAAGTATTGCATGACAATGCCAGGCCACACAATCCTTCCAATAAAAACATCATAATGAGTCTTAGTTGGGACGTCTTGTAGCACCTGGCATATTAACCAGTTATTGCTCCATCCAAGTACCAATTATTCCGATCAAAGCAACCCGCCTTCTCCGACATACATTTCCAAAGAGCTTTTACTGTAACTAACTCTATAATTTTATATATACTTTCGCCATAGTATGCCATCTAAAATATATGATAATGGACCATTTGATAACAAACGTCCTTAACGTAACGTTTGATATCTTGTCAGCAAACTTGCTAAGAACATTTTGATATTCAAGCGCCATTTGCGTTATTTACAGTGACATGAAAAATTGATGGTGGCCAAAAAGTGGAATTTTAAGTCGTGAAGCTTTCACCAGTTCATCAATTAACTCAATTATTTTGGTGATGAAGTTATATATCGATGGTATACGGAATTCAATGGTGATCACAAAATGATGAAGAAGACCTTATCTCTAATGGTAAAAATTCGACAAGCTTTCATTGAGGCCAGATTTGTACCATCAATTTTTTTTGCAAATGCTTGAATGTTTGGAATTTACAACTTTCACCAGTACATCAATGACCTTAATTCTTCTGGTGATGAAGCTATATATCAATGGTATACGAAATTCAATAGTGATCACATAATGATGAAGAAGACCTTATCTCTACTGGTAAAAATTTGACAAGCTTTCATTGATGCCAGTTTTGACCCATCAAGAAATGCTTGAAAAAGTGATATTCGCTTAATCTCAGGTTTGGAATTTACAACTTTCACCAGTTTATCGATGAAAATAATTCTTTTGGCCATTAATTTATATATAGATGGTATATTATATATATATGGTGATCACATAGTGATGAATTTCGCGAAGGTCTTCCAAAATCGGTTGTTGTCTCTGAAAGTATTGATGCTGTGCGTGAACTAATCCTTGAGAATAAGTGGGACCAGCAATATCAGGAGATGAATCATGGATATATGAGTATGAGCTCAGAAGTAAACAGTTATTTACTGTATGGGTCTTTCAATATGAACAAAATTAAAGGTACTTTAAATGAAAATAAACTTCGTTGATATCACACAAGATAGACTGTACGTTTCATAATGATCTTTTAGATGTTGAAACTATAGTCACGTAATAAATCCTCTGTGTGATATCAACGCAGTGTATTTTCATTTAATGTTCCTGATTCAAGATGTATCACAAAGTGATGGCTCCAATCATTAAACATAAAATATAACAAAACTATCGCGTTTTTTCTGAAAATCCAAATATGTGGCAACTGTAACTGTCAATTCTAAATGGTACATAACCGCCGAAGACCACAATGATAATGCGAGTTCTTATATATCGGTTCAATTAAGAAACTTTTTAAGAACTTAAAAGTCGAAATGATGGGCCATCCGCCGTACAACTCTGATTTGGTATCTAATGACAAATCGAAATTAAATTACGAGGTCAAACATTTTAAACGCTTGAAGCGGCCGATGCATACGAAACGCATGTTTTGAAAGGTACCTCAAAAAATTTAAAACATGTTCAAAAATTGATTCAAGCCCATGCATATTGTATTGATCTTTAGGGAGAATATTTTGAAAACCAATCAACTTGCGTACCATGTTTATTTAATTTTTTGTTGTCAATTCGTGAAATATAAAAGGCCACCCTGGAATCAAATCTCTTAGAAACTATACGATCTAATATTATCAATGAAAATCAAGAATTGAAGAGGAACTTTTCTTGCATTTTCAATAAAAAAATTCTCAGGCATTCGATTCTTTTTGTATTGTTCAAAATATACGTTCTGATCACCAATGAAAATTGAGAATTGAAGCTGAACTTTTCCTGCATTTTCGATGAAAATTGGTTGTAAATTATTTACAAGAAATGTTTGGCTACTGTGAAAAAAGAATAACTACCATTTTGTCAAGCATTGTTCGGCATTTTTGTTTATTATAAAGATATGCAATTTTATAGTAAAGATTTTTGAACGCGTTAATTTAAACATATTTTTAAAATGATATTAATTTAATGATCCAAATATAAATTTCCACATAAAAACAAGTTTTTTATACTTTTTATACTATTTACTTGAATCTGCATTCATTGCGTCAATTTATCACGCTATGCAGGCAGAGCAATAAAGCAACTAGCAAATTCCATACGTTACTCATTAGTCACGAAAATTAAGTGCCATCTCAAAGAATATTGCAGTCTTGACCATTTATAATTAGTTTAAAGTCTTTAATAGTAGGGTATAAAAGCAGGAGCGTTAAATCCAACTCGTTTGCTTTTATGGTAAGGATGATAAGACAAAAATAAAATGAAAGTTTATTTATGTAGCAATGAGAACACTGCAATTAGTAATCATTTTAGTTTAAAGGTGAAAAACCGAAAGTTTCTAATATAATAACTAAAGTTTGTTTAATCATAAGGATAAAAATTAAACTTAAATACTGTACTTGTCATAATGATATTCAAACGTCTAAACTCAAATAAAAAAATCTTTCAAGTAGTTAATTAATAAAGCACTAAAAACCTTTCTCACAAATTTTGTGAAGGTTTTTAGAGCTTTATAAATTAATTAAGTTTATTTTTATAAGATGCATCAATAGAAGAATATTTTAATGGTCTTTTATACTTCTTGCTAATCAATAACAGCCCATAATAGCTTAAATGTGTCATATTATAAGAATCAACAATAATAAATTGCAATCAATTCAAATAGAACCAATGAATAATGTTATAAACAAATAATATTATTTAGAACTTTAAAATCTATTTTTTTTTAATTTTAGATAAGTTGGGTTAAATAATCATATTTTTAACTATTGTTCAGCCATTTCCCTACATCAACAGGACACCTTCTATTATTAATTTTTAGTGGTCAAAATATAGTAAGTGTTTCAGTTTAGTAGTTTAAAGTTTGTTTAATTAAAATTTCCACATCATTCAGTTCAAGAACGTGTTAAAATAAACATACAATTTTCTATTTTATAGAAATAATGTTCTAATACTTTATACAAAAATTATTTAAATTCTAACGCTCTCATTTTATAAACTATTGCGAATAATCAATTAATAAATCTGTAGAGCGACCCTTGAACTCGCCAGATAAACCGAAAAATTGTGATTATTTTTTTTGTGTGTGACACGGATGGCGATAACGTTACAATGAGACCGATTCATACGTGTTTTGGTTTGTATCGTAACCTTCAGATCCATGTACGTTTATTAGAAATCTTCTTTTTGAAAAAAGTTTTGTTGATTTATTGATTATTAAATTATTGTTTTTCTGTAAACAATAGCTACAGACTTGTTTTGATCTATCTCATCAGAAAAGCGCAGTTAAAGAGAGGGAGGAAGTATAATTTTTCTGTTTTAAAGTAAGATACCAGATGAAATCTTATTGGTATTATCTTGCTTTCTTCTTTTTTCTTCTTCTTTTTCTAAGGCTTTTGCTTTGCTTTGCTATCCACAATAGACCTGGAAAGGTCGCGGTGGAATAGGCGCTGGTGCCACCCATACAACATCTAATCTAATCTAAAGGCTTTTGCTTTGTACTCTCTCTGCTAGAGTCGCACCTGGGATGATGAGCTCCAGCTTTTATACCATCATATGGGTGGGCGTACAGGAGGTCTGTGAGACCGTCCCTTGAGATCTTAGGCAATCTGCTATCATCCATTCGCTCAACATGATCCTTCCATTGGCGACATCTGTTTTTTTTTATTCAAATCCATTTAATCAATTCAAATGTATAGGTCTTTTATTGTTCAGCTTCTGGACCATCTTACAACATCTGGGACGTCGCAAAACTCTCGGATGTCTTAGTTTCTTTTATGGTCCCTCAAAGTGTATCCCGCTATGGATCTTAATGTTCTCATCTGAGCTGATCGGATGATTCTCTTTGTTGTGGAAATTTTGGCCCTTGTTTCTACAGCATACATGTATCGTATACAGGTCTTATATATGCGGACTTAACTTTGTATGGTAATGTGTTTATTCCACAATACTACATCTGGCAGGTATCTGGATATTAAGGCTGCTTTTTTGATTATTATTTAATTTTTTAAATATAAATTTATTTCGAATTTTATTATTATTTACATGGAATTCGAGTCTCGTCAGCAACATTTTTATTGTGTGTGAAGAATAAAATTCATCATAGATACTCTCATAACAGAGTAGTGTTCTTCTAACAATTGAAACCTCACATCTAGAATCTTTTTCAAAAAACTAGTCCGACACCAAAATCTGACCGACTAGAAAAATAGAGTTATTAAAAAACAATAAATTCCAGAATGCCGTTAATATAACGTCTATTGTCTATGCAATATTTGGAATGCGACGTTTAGTCGTTAACTTGATTTAATTTTATGTTACCTCTATTGAAGATCAAATTTCCACGTAAAATTTTACTTTAAGATGCATTCTGAGGCTTTAATTCTTGTACCAATTGAATTTTATATGGGTGTAACTTTAGATCTCTGTGCATAATACGGTGTAATGACGATCTAGGCATATTAGAAGTGCCTGCACGCTTCCGATTTAAAAAGTTCGAATCGTCATGAACAGACTACACTTCTTGACGATCTTGGTCGACCCGTTTTTGGGTTTTCCAATATTGTACCGGTCTCTTCAAACTTTTTTACTTATTTTTGAATGAGAGGTATGCTTTGCTGCTCATTTAACTGGAGAAAACCTCTACTGAAGTCGCCGAATCTCACACGCATAACGCGCGATCTGCTCCCAAGAAACGCTCTCTCAAGAGCCAGCCCGCCGACATTTACGCAGGAAACTAAAGAAATATAAACTTTTTTTGGGACACCATGTATTTGTTCAATTCAAGTCAGTATTATATTACTAGTGACTTGAGTTTTAGTTGCTGATCTTGATACGTTTTTCAAGAAACGCTCCATTCAAATAATGTATTCAATTGATTATCAAGCAACCTAATGCCCTTTTTTAAATCTAAATTACGCTCTGATAACCTCTAATATTGTAGTGATAAAGCAAAGTCTTCATGTTTTTAATCCCATGTTAATCAAGATGTACCGCGAAATAAACGTCTCTGCCAGCAAGAAATGAAAATTTCAAGTCTTTAAAGACTTAATTCCTTTTGAACAGAAGAAGTGTATTTCCATTTTTTTTTGTTAACCTCCCACTTAAACTTAAAATTGTCAATGAAACAAAATTGCTTTTCAATCTCTGAAAGCCACAATAAATAATATATACTTCTAGCTACGCCAACGTACGTAAACATTAAAACCAATATAAGCTTTAGGCTGAAAAAAACAAAAAAATATAGTACACAAGTACTTAATTACAATTACGTAGGTATTCATAATATTTTTACGTGCGACCATTATCATTTTTTGATTTTGACAATTCAAATACTATCAAGTCATTTTATGTGTCTTCAAAATTGATTCTTCTATAGTCTGCATACATCTAAAATCTTCATGTAATTTTTATAAATCATGTTAAAACTTACAGGCAACACAATATTAAGGTGATATTGCCACAATTAACAGTAATAATTATCGTTTCCCTGTTGACAGCAGCTATAGACAGGTTTCGATCTATTCGGGTCTTATCAGCGCACTTGAAGACAAATTACGGAGTTTGTAAACATCCACTTTTCCATTAAGGATAGAGACACTATTATCTAAACGCTGCACAAACCACCAACGATTAGGAAACTGTCAACATCGACAATTATTGTGAATAATAATTAGAACTAATTCTACCGAGCTTTCTGCACCATAGTTTTTGCTTTATTAAAATGTAAAAACTATAAAAACCAACTAATAGTTAAAACAACTACTCCTCGTACTAAAGTACCGCCAGGTATTGTTTAGTTTACAATTAAATTATTGGTTTACCCTAATGTTGTCTCTATTTTTAACCAAGTACTGAGAGTTTATAAAAGCCGTTTCTTAGTGCTGTAGATATGAAAACAATATTAACTCTTAACGTCATTGTTAATTGTCGCTATTGGCAGTGGTTTATCTACTCAATTAGGGAAATCAGTAGTACGTTTAGACAACAGATGTCACCTTAATGGTGTCTCATTTTTTTAGGGAAGAATTGGATATTTATATACTGCATAGTGAAATTTCATTTCGCTGTTTTTAACTGCGCTGTGCTAACGAGACTCCAATAGGTTGAAACAGGTCAGTAGCTGCTTTAGACAATTTATTTAAAAAAACACAATTTTAATTCTAACTTTAATTTTTTACTACACCACAATGTGTACACATCACGTTTCCCATTGTAGCAAAATGTAGCTATCGTCATGTTGAATTTTTAAACTACCATTTTAAATCTGGCCAATAATATACTAATTAATAAAAGGCAATTACTATCTTATAAAAATTATAACAACTAATTGGTCGATTGAACTAAACAGTAATATTTTTTTGTAAATAAATTATTTCATATTTTCCATTTGTTCGCTATTAGAATTAGGTGCTCTATATATTAGAAATAAAAAGCAAATACGATTTGATTTTAAATGTTGTCATTCAGAAATTTTGAAGTTATTTTTCAACATTTTAGGTCTTTTTTGAAATTTTTGCTGTTATCGTTTGAGAAATTAATCTTGGAATAATGAAGTGCAGGAACTTACCTGTTAACCTTGGTAACCTTGACTTAAGAAATGACAATCGAGGTGCTAATTCTAAACTTTTAAATGATTATTGTAGAATATGCGTAAATAGTTAATGCAGTCAAAATCACGCATTGTGTTGCCATATTTTTTTTTCTGTAGCCTGTGTAAGTAGGTGAGGTTTGTTGTCCGAGTGGTCTAATAATCATCCATTTGTGGCCTTATCTGCGACCGGTTTCGCTAGATTGGGCACGCGTCGCCTTCAGGTATGTGTGTTAACGCATCCATTGTTGTCCGGCGTCGTGATGCCAGGCGCGCGGCACCCCGTGTCGCCCCGCGGCGTCGCGACGCTCCGACGAGCGCTGGGAGTAGTTCGAGTGATTCGCGGCGACCTTGGCGTCGGCCCCTGCTGACCCAAGCACTGACCTCAACTTGCAATTGCACGTAATTGCACTTCACTTCACCCTAAACACCAAAGCCAAGAGGTCTATGAAAACGAAGGTGAACCCAAATCCTATGTTCTCACAATTATTGTAAGTACATTTCTTACAAATGAAATGAATTAGATGTTTAAAATTATTACTATATATCAATCTAATTTATTGTAATAGATAATTATTACGAATCTATCGTTTAATTTTGCTTCTTACAGAGTTGGTACATAATTTGCTTTTTTGTTGCAATTACACTCCAACGATTTATATTTTGTTATTTAAGAGATAAGTGATTGTGTTGATGTATTACTATTCTCAAATTTTATAAATTCATATGTTTAGATTATTATCTATCTGTACCTATTATTTCGATAAAAGATTATATCAAGTATAATTTACCTTGCCCAAAAAATCGTTTTCTAAGATTTGAAATAGTGTTAATCCATGAATCGACAGATGTTTTATATAATTTTATTTAAGCAACAGCTGTTTCCGAAAATTAACCATTAGCAGCCACACCTGTTCGGGGTGAACCCTTTGACTTGGTAATTCCGATCGGTTCAATCTACAAAAAAAAAACGTTACAAGGCCTCGGGTTTTCTGCCCTAAAAGGTGCGTGGGTGCGGAGAACCGGTGTTCGGTGCTGCCCAGTTTCTTGCATTATTTTTAGCTGTAATTACACGTTTTATTATCCTATAGCGTACAACTAACTCTATTTATAGGCACGCACACGAATCCGCACGTCCATCCTCCTTTAAAACCGCGCATTCTCATAAATATACACCTAGCACTCACCTATCCAGTTAATTAAACGCAATCATTTACTGACCTAATACAACTAAACCGTTTTGGTATCATCCTGCATCGCGAGAATTTCAACCGCAAAAAGGCGGTGTCATCGTGTGGACATGAATTGCGACGTTTGTAATTAATGAACTTGCGGATGCACCGATCGTATAGGTAGGTATTCCTCGAGTAATGCGAATTGTTTCTAAACAATATAACATTTAAAATTAAAAATTAAAAAGAAAATCATTTTGCTTAATAAAAACACCAACTGGAATAAATACCGAATTGTCAAAGTCAACTTCTTACGAATGAATACAGTTATACATAATACGTTTTTAATGTAGGTTAAATGCTTATAAAATAAAGTATCTAGATAAAAAACTAACATATTTTAAAATATTAAAATAGGTTATTAACTATTGCAACAAATAAAAGTTGTACCAATGTAATTCAGGTAAAATATAGAAACACTTCAATTTATTTCAGCAAAATGCCATATTAAAGTAGTTAGTATATACCTACTAGCTAAACTAAATTTAAGGAATTGAGAAAGAACTTTAAACCACTGTATATTTAAAAATTGAGACCATAAACTAGTCTTTTCAGAGTAAATACCGATGACATTAAAAATGATTTTTAATAGATGAATAAAAATACCAAGTAGTTAAAAAACTATCACTATTTGCAATAATTCAATAGAAATTTTAAAAGAGACTACACTTTGTTGATATCATGCACAGGATATTTTTGTTACTATAGTTTGATTTTTGTGAGTTACGTGAAGGTAAATTTGATTAAATTAATAAGCACTAAAAACCTTTCTTCACAATTTTATTTTAGTATTTAGTATTAAAACATTGATAATGGTCACTGTGTGTCCGAAATATATATCTGTGAATTAAAATAAAATTGTGAAGAAAGATTTTTAGTGCTTATTAATTTAATTTATATTGTTACTAAAGTTTCAACCTTTACAAGGCTATTAATAAACGTACAATAAATTACAAGTGAACTTTGGCTGGATTTATATAACAGGTGGAAATCCCAATTAAGTTTACCCTTACAAGTATTCCATCGTGGGAAAGTACTTTACCACAACATACTACGAAATGATCTTCAAGATCCGGATCCTCATTTATTGCTATTATTTATTAATACGAGTGTTTATCTGTTCTAAAAATATCCCAAGCAGTATAATACTGTCGATAAACTTGTACGTGTTTTTCTGCTTGCATCGCTGAATCGTGTTAATGTTATTCTGCTCTTATTGTTGTCGCTGTTGTTAATAATTAAAAAAAGATGATCGCGGGCTTGAAACATTCTTGACCTCGCCCAGAGTCCGAACGGCGATCTAGTAGAATAAACAATAACACTGGTTTTATTTATAATAAATGTGGGTTGCTCTAATTACACGTCTTATTATTTTTATTCATCACATATGCATATTTATGCAATGGTGATTTGTATTTATTGCATAGAAATGCAATATATTATAATATATCATATAAAATTTTGGAAATAGTTTCTTGATATTTTAGATAATAATCATAATAATCCATAATATTGAATAAATCATTGACTATATTTTATTCAATGCCAAAATTAATTTAATTGATGCAGAAAACATTTATTTATCACTCACATTTTCTATATTACTATTCAATAAAACTTTATTCCGTGGATTATGATTTAATTATTGTTTTTATTCATCATATATGCACATTTATGCAGTCGTGATTTGTAATGATTGCATAAAATTTAATATATTAGGTTAAGGACATCAGTA
The DNA here is from genome assembly GCA_963969525.1 of Ontholestes murinus. Lineage (NCBI taxonomy): Eukaryota > Metazoa > Arthropoda > Insecta > Coleoptera > Staphylinidae > Ontholestes > Ontholestes murinus. The sequence continues at coordinate 28,675,491 of OZ018396.1, forward strand.
TTATATAAGCTTTATCTTGACATTATATTAATGTTTCAAATTGTATTGATTCAATCAATAATAACAAAAACTAACTAGATAACTAAAAATGTTACCGATAGAAATAATTGCAAAATTGTCTAAAGTAGATAAAAATAAGTTAAAAAAGATAAGTCTATAAAATAATTAGGAAAAAATTAGTAAAAAAATTAATTAATTAATAATTTCAAGAGAGCATTTAAAAATCGTTAATAAAAACAATTACCAATTTGAGAATAATATAATGTTATAATATTACAACTTTTTTATTTTTAGGTTTTTTACACTCACTAACTATTTGTTATTTTCTGTACAATTGTAATCATTATTTAGGTTTATCTATGTAACTAAATACTGAAGAAATTTAATAATTAATCAATTTTCAATATAACTATTGAACTTGATATTCATCATTTCTTAACGACATCCATGATTTGAGACTATTTAATATATGAATATTACAATTGCGTAATTAAATTATTGTAGAAGTAAATTATAATTAATTTAGTAATAAAACTGAAGTTATTAGTTTATCTAAGATAAATATTTATATTTGGTTTCAGATCCACGTTTGAGACACAGTTGGCGGGGCCACGATATACTTCACTTCCAGTTCTCGGACAGTATAACGAAATATTACGTGAGCAACGCCACCCTTTACGTGTATGTAAAGGGGGTGGAAAGACGACCCGTACCTTCCTTCCACCTGGAGGTTTTCAAAGTGTACAAAGGTACGGATCACGGGGATACCCCGGGACTGCTCAAAGTATCAGCCAGGAAGATTAACCAGCCATTAGGAAGAGGGGACTGGGTGCAAGTGGACGTAACCTCCTTGGTGTCGGAATGGTTTAAGAATCCTAGGGAAAATCTCGGTTTTGTGATTAGTGGAAATGTTAATGGAAAGAAGGTGGTTTTCACGGAAACGTCGTTGGATAATAGCGGAAGCAGCAAGGTAATTACAAATAATATATATTAAACAATTCGACGAAGAAAACAATAAATCATGTTTCTACTCCTACAATAACATTTTGTAATAAAAGAATATTAGGGTTGCTATAAATAAATCTTCCTCAAACTACATTACAAAAAAAAAGAGTTAATAAAATCTATTATTATCAACAATATTTTAATTTATATCACATAGTTGGTTTAGAATTTTAAAATATATTAAAGTTTCAAAAGAACTGATTAATCCATTGAGACTGAAATGAAATGTAAAGTTTTTATAATATCATAGAAGTATTAAGAAAAATATCCTCTTATCATTCTGGCAAATTGTATGCTGGTAGAAGTGTTGCAAGTCGTCAATGCGGCCGTTTTGGCTTCTGGTCGTTCTTCATACGAAGGAGAAAAGTTATTTCTATTTTCGCCGGTCGTTTCGCGCAGCTGTGCACGATAAACACCTATTAAATATCAACAAAGAGGCTCTTATGGTCCCTAATTGACAAGTTGCCTTCCCACTACATTAGGTAAACCGGAAGTAATATAAATCTACAAAAACTATTTGTGTTTATTAAAAAAAAATGTTTTCAAAATTGTAACTTTTGAAGTTTGTTTAATGCTGAACTAAAAAATTAATACAATAAATAAATAAAATTTGTCATTTGTGAAATTTACTTGAAAACTATAACACATACATGAAATTTATATAGAAAATTATGGTAGAGTGAGTAATTTGCAAAGTATTTCTTTAGTAAGGTCTATGATTTTTGTGTAAATATCTGGAAAAGTAATATGATTTTCTCCACAACAAAATTCATTCAGTTTATTTACCGACTTTTGAATACTTTGCCTTGTTATTATTTTTAAATTCAGTCAAATTAATTATTAATTGTAATAAATAGATTACGTAAACATCCAACTACACACCTGGAAGGTCATAAGTCAGCTATCCTTTTTTTAGACAAACAAAAAGCATTTGATTCAGTTTGGCATATTGCACTCCTATATAAATATTTCCTAATAAAAATCCCCCATCGTGTAATAATCCTTTTACACAACTTCCTTTCCAACAGATTCTGTCAAGTAAGAATTAAACAAACACTTTCCTATTCCTTTCCAATCTTACAAGATGTCCCTCAAGGTTCTCCCTTATCCCCTCTCCTATTCAATATATTCTGCCACGACATTAGTAATCCTGATCCCACATATTTCAATCCTTCACAATATTCCTTACTCTTCGCCCATGACACCATTCTTGTTATTATGTATTATGTTTTGTCCAAATAAAGATGATTGTATATATAGAGTAAACAATTTTTAAATTTAAAGACTAATTATGGTTTAACAGTGAACTTTTGGATTAGTGTATGTTCTGCTAAATAATCATATTTTTATATATGCAATACTTTTAAAGAGTAATAAAATGAGTTGCAAAGAAAATGTTCTATGACAGCCACATCACCATTTTTTTCTCATTAATTTATTATCAAATAATCTAGCAATTTATGTCTTGACTCTCTATCAACAATATATACGACGAGCTTCGATTTAATTCATCAGTGTTAGGCTAGATAAATAATGCAATGCTTTAACATTATGACTGCTATAAATAGTGGTGTTGACATTCTATTTAGTTTTCGGTGGAATTTTTTATTAAATAATATAAATTAATACATTTGTAGAGTGTTAAAATAAACGTATAAAGCACTAATAACCTTTATTGGTCAAATTCATTTTATCTTCAAGTAACTCCCAATTTAATAAATAACACCTTATATTATTAATCTATACTAGAGGTAATATATTAACAAGTATAAGCTGTGATATAAAGTAATTCCTACAGGGTCCGTCAGAGAAGTATGACGTTTTTGAAAAAGTCACATCTCGAAGAATTTTTAATTAAATCAAAATTTGATTTGTTTAATTATTTAAGGTAGGAGTGGATTTGCCATTTCGTATGCATATCAAAGAAACGGTAAAAAATTAGGTCATCTAAGTGATGTCCGTTCTTTTCCACACACTCCTGAAATCGAATTGAGAAGTTGCTCATGCATCCTTCTAACATGTTGGCTTGAATGACTTGAATTTCTCGGCCCGTAGTTTCTCCATATGCCCCCATGGAAAAAAAATCGCAGGGCATAAGTGATTGTTGGGGCGGCTCGATGTCCCCTCGCAGCGAAATGAGTCGTCGTGGAAAATGTCCTCTCAAAAATGTCATAGACTATATATACTGACCTGTCACTCATGCTCGGCGCGTGAGCAAGCTATACTACCGATCGACGTAAACTTTTTTCTATAGCTGCCCTAACTAGAGCCACTTTTTCAGGGGTTCTGACACTTCTTTCTCCACCTCGTGGTACTCCAGGCTTCAACCATCCATAGTACGGATGTTCTGCAACCACTTAAAAATGGCGTTTCGCGTAGAAAACGTAGACCGTTGCCTTGCAACATTGAATTGTGTTCGAAATCTGCGTTGAGTAGCAATCACAGAGCGTGTTTCTCTGGCGTCTACAATTTCATAATTACTAAACCAAACAAAATGGCAAGGTCTACTGGTCAGGTATTAACCATTTCGATAAACGTCATACTTCTCTGCCGGACCCTGTACTAATCTGCAAAACATATTACTATAATCCGTTTTCCATTATTTGCTACTATTTTTAACTACTTGAATCAATGTGTTCTCCTACTATTACATCGAATATATATCCAATAATTAAATTATATTTATTAAAGGTGAAGAGTGACACTTCTTTAGTTCCATAGTTTTTATTTTCAGTTGCCTGACACATGTTTTGGTCTTGGCGGACCATTATTAAAACTAATATTAATAACTATTTCTTCCAAGAGTGTAGCGCAACAAGGATCAACTTTATTTCAAATATTTTTCTGATTTTCATAATTCTACATGATATCTATTAATGTAAGCTAAATAGTATTTTTCTTCAAGTGGTAATATTTTATTCCACACTGCTGTCAGTGTCAGTATAATATAAGTGAAAATATCTCTCGATTGAGTCTCAACGAACAATTTATATATTTGTGAATGCTATGAATTTATATAAAAACGTTGACGTTATTGCAAAATACAAATAATTGATACCATAATACAAATTTGCTAGTTTCTAATAATTTTTTCTTACTCTGATCATTCTCGTGCTTAAAATGTTCTAAATCATCCATGTGCTGATATCGTCCTACAGTCTCGTTCTTCGTTTTCTTTTCCAGTTTTGCATTTTTTACGTTCTTCTTCGAAAGTCTCGTCTCCTTTGCGTTTATTTTTACTTTTTGTCGGTCGGTCATTGTCCAGGTTGATTTGTTAGTAATGTTAATATATCAACTTTTTACTTAATAAAATCCTGACACAATCAAAAGTTTTGAAACCATATACTGTGACAATGTTTTATTAAGTGATATGGAGTTTCAACATGTAACAGCCTCATCAATCCAGTAATCAACTTTTTAAATTCTATTGTAATAAAGATAATGGTGGCTTTACAATATTTTATACCACAATTTATGTTGGTAAAAACATGGTGAAGTGTCTTATTTTTTCCTTTTTGAATTCTATTTTTACTCTAATGTTTTTCCAACTTCCTCCTCTATTTCTTTTTCTGATACTTTTAATGATTCTCTGTAAGTGTTTCTAGCTTTCTATGTTTCACTTCTAATCGAAATTTTCTGAGTTTTACTTTTATTTAACATTGCCATTGTTTTTTTCCTCTATCATCTTATTTATGTTTAATAGTCCTTTGTGCATACTGTTGTTATGTTTAGTATGCACAATAGGACTAATAGACATAAATAAGATGATAAAAGTAATTTTCTATATGTGTATTTTTCTTTTTTTAAATTCTAATTTGAATGTGTTCTTCTGCTTTTTTAAATTTTGTATAGCCGAATACAAGACTGGTCTGAGTAGGTGACGGCTTCGCATATATTTTTGTTTTATACGGTTCTATCCTATAATTTTATTAGGATCATAAAATGAACTTTTCTTCAATAACTTGCCTTAAAAAAATATTAAAACAAAAGTACTGTTTTAAAACGGCTTAGCTATTTTTAATTATAAATTCTTTTTTCTTTACTGGATTGATGAGGCTCTTACTTGTTTTTTTTTTCATCTACCTGTGTGATGAAACATTTTTGTATAAATAAAAACATTTTTGAAACCATATACTCTGACACCGTATTTTATCTTATTTCTGTCTTTCTAAATAGTATTAACAGTTTCCACTTTTGTATATCACCTTATCTGTTATTTTATCTTGCTAAACCTTCCCTGGTATTCTTGTTACAGTAACTGTACTGTAAATACTGTAATTTCTCTTTGAATTTTGTTTAGTTTTTAATGATTTATTTTAGTAAATCTCTTCATTTCATGTCTTCGGTTTCGGTCATAATGCTTATATGATTATACCTTCGCATTATTTCTATTTTTGAGTTATTTACAACACTTTTTATTTTTTCTTCAGTTGTTAGTCATTAGTTATATTTTGTTTATAAGCTAACCTTGTTTCTCTTACTAGTCTCTGTACCTTTACTTTTACGTATTTTTAATATAATTAAAAACATGTTTTCTTGCAATGAGGTATTTCTGCAGTCTTCTTTGTGTTTCAGGTTTTTGTATTTATTTCCTTGTTGTGAACCTTTGTTGTTCCAAACTTTTTATTGATGCTTCAATAAAAATCCTTTAAATACCGGTTTTGTAATTTTCAAGGCAATAGATAGAAAGGAATTTCGTGTCGTGATTAAACACTGTTTTTTGATAGGGAAAAATACTTGAGCCAAACAGTGGCTTGATGAGTGTTATTGGGACTCTGGACGAGGGAAATCAACTATTATTGGCTGGTATGATGAATTTAATCGCAGTCGTACAAGCACCGATGATGCTGATCGCTCTGGTCGCCCAAAATCGGCATTTGTTCCGAAAAACATAAAAAATGTCTACAAAAGAGTTTTAAAAGACCGTAAATTGAGGTTATGTGAGAAAGCTGGCAGCTTGAAGATATCAGAAGGTAGTGTTTTTACAATTTTACATGAAAATTTGGGCATGCGAAAGTTGCTTTACAAGTGGGTTCCGCTTTTGCTCACAACGAACCAGACAATTTATAGCGCTGTAGGAGCTGTTCAAGCGAAATAAAAAGGATTTATTGCATCGGTATGTGATAATAGATGAAACATGGATTCACCACTACACGCTTGATTAAAAAAGATCATCAGCTGATCATAGAGTAGCCGGTAAAAGTCGTCCAAAGCGACCAAAAACTCAAAAGTCAGCTGACAAGATTATGGCATTCGTATTTTGGGACGTGCATGGAAAGGCAAAACTATCAATAGGGAATATCACAAGGCATTATTGTATTAATTGAGTGCAGAAATCAAGGGCCTCTCATGCAAAAGAAAAATGTGCTGTTTCACCAAGAAAATTCCCCGTGTCACAAGTTGATGAAAACAATGGTTGATTCAATTAATTACGCTTTGAGTTGCTTCTTCACCTTCCTTACTCTTTAGATTTGGCCTACAGCGACTACTGGCTTTTTGCAGACATACAAAAGATGCTCCAGGGAAGGAAATTTTTCTCTAATGAAGAAACTGAGGCTTATTTTAAGAGCAAAGACAAATCGTTTTACATAAAGGGCGTTGAAATGGATTTATCACTTTTTAAGGAGAGCATGTTGATGAATAAAGTGGAATTTCTAAAAAAAAATGTTTCTTAGTTAGATCGGAGACTTGAGTGATGTATTAATTTGTTCTATTTTTATGTTCTTCTTATTTTGTGTATTCTTATGTTTTAACTTTGTATTATTATTAGGTTATATTTCTTCCACATATATATCCTTCTTTAATTTTTCTGTTTACTTATATTTACGTTTAAAATCTAGTTCCTTAATCTATTTCTTATTTTAGATCCTCATAATTTCTTTATTTTCTTATTTTTCGATATTCATATTTTTGTCCAATTTTCTTCATTTATTGATATGTAAACTATTTATATTCTTAATTCGTCACTTCTTTAGCTCTTTTTTGATCTTATTTCTAATTAAATTATCTAGTATTCTTAATATATTTCTGTATCTCCTCTATTAGTTATATTTCTTTTGTCTTATGATATCGTACATTCTATACATTATGTGCCTAGTTTAATTTCCGTTTTCCGTATGTTGTTGTTATTAGCTATAACTAATTTTGTCTCTTCGTCTACTTATTGAATGTACTTTTTCTCCATTTATTGTCTAATTTTTAAACCTTATATTTCTCCTATTATTTCTGTTTATTCCCTCGCAGATTATATATATATATATATATATATATATATATATATATATACAGGGTGACTGACGAAAAACTTTTGGTGCTGTATCTCGCTTATTTTTTATCCGATTTGAATAAATAAAACATATATGAATTTTGTAGTCTTTCGCTGCTTTGAGACTTATTCATAAAAACTTATATTTTACTTCCTCTTATACTAACTCGTTTTATTATGATATTAATAATAATAATAAAGGTTTTTATTTACAGAAAAAAATTACATGTAATTAACAATATGACAATGGTATGATACAATAAATTATTTTTTCTTTCAAACGGCTGTCGATCCGCGGTCTTTCAGCCTATACGATATTATTTATCTTGTTTTTGTATTACTACTATTATAATCGCTAGGTTTCCATACCTTTTTATATTTATTTCTCCGCAATATGTTTCTTGTTTTCTATTACTATCTTCATTACTTCTTTAAATTTCTTCTTTCAGGTTGTCGGTATGTTTCTTTATTTCTCTTTTTTCGGTGACTGTAGTCTTTGTTTTACTTGTAATTTAATTCAATTATTAAATAGTTTCAAATGTATAAAAAGATAGTTAGATTATAATGGATACCTACAAATTATACACTATCACAACCTCCACATGAACTGCCAAATTACTATTAATCACCACTAAAATACAAACTTGGTCATATATTTAATGGTTTGTTTTGTTTAAAATTAATAATGCTTTAAATAATGTGAAATAATAATTACATGAGAGTTTAAAAATAGGAACAATAAAATTTAGTAGTAATTATATAGTTAATATAAATTAATTGTTAATACTGCAGACGATCAGTACTCTAAGGTATGATGGATAATATCCTTAAGACATAAATCTTTATAATAGTTTATTTTAGATTTTATACTCATATACACTGAATTTACATAATGTTAAAGCTATTAGGTTTTTAAATAAAGAAAACATGTAACTTTTTTATATCACTTATATTTTTTATTTCTCGTGTTTCAATTACAAGGTAATCAACTGTTATCACAGTTTATCACAGTTTGATAATGATTACCTTGTAATTGAAACTAGTCACGAGAAACAAAAAATATAAGTGATATAAAAAAGTAAACGTCTTCAAAATTCAAGAACCATTAGGTTTTTTTTATCATGTTTTAAAATAAATTAAATGTTACATATTATTAAATAAAATATACAAGATCTATATTCATCCACTGTCCAGCAATATATACTTAATAAAATATTTTTAAATAGGTCAAATAAACATGCATATTAATATATTAAATATTAAAATGTAGCAAATTTTACATATAAATTATATCCTGACACAATGATTGTTTATTTCTTTTAAATAGGCGTTTAACTTCTATTCCTATGAATTGCACTACATTCGTTTTCCATTGTAATTATTTTAAAATATATTATCTATAGCAGCCAGGCGATTTAGTTGTAAAAAAAATAATATAGTGTGATTACGCAGAAGAATTATCGTAAAATGTAACGTCAGCGATTTGGCGCGTGGTAACAATCACTTAATCATTAAATGACGAAAAATTGGCCTTTACTCCGGCCTTTAGTAATACCTAGCTACTGTCAAATTATATCAATTGGAGAAAATCCCAAATGTTTATGTATATATTTACATATCGAAATGCGTATATTTAAAGTATAAAAATAATAACAATTGTGTCTTCTGGTAAAATTTTCAATTTATATTTTTGTGTAAATTTATCTTAATTTTTAACATTTTATTTCTTGTAAGTTAAATTTATTTTAGTTTGGTGGAAAATTAAAAAAATAATAATAACGTTATAAAATAGTAACTCTTTCATAATAGAAAAGTAGAAACCTTAAACTAAACTTATTTTTTCTATTGCATACAAACAGTTGATTTTAAACGTTTTAAATACACCAGATTCCGACACAAATACGCGAAAATCTAAGTACGCGAAATTATTAGATAATAAATTTAAAAAATATATATTCTTAGAAATATATACCATTTAAGATTAAAATAGTATATCCTTTTGAGATTGGGACTTATAATAGAAAGTTATTTGTACGGATATCAAAATAGGTATGTAATATTTTTTATTATATTCTTTCCTAAAAGTCAAATCTAAATCTAAAAATTAAATAATTATGAAAATTCTATTCTTCATTTCTATTGCCTGTTTGCCTACATAACTTATAATTAATATTTGATAACAAATTAAAGCACAAATCTAGTTTATCCGTAGATAATTCAATCCAATATACCTCAGTATTTTCTTGCGTTCACTTAAATATTTGCATTATTATATATTCGCATTTAATAACTTTCAACTTCGATCGGGAGAAAAACATTGACAGCGTCTCAACCTAAAAATCGCTAATAAAAATAAAGGAATGTATAATAAATATTTAATTTATGTTTCAAATTGTGCATAAAATCTGTCCATGTTCAGAGTTATAATAAATAACTACATCTTGTTCACACATTTTTGCTACAATTTATTCTTTTAAGGTTAGTTCAGAGACTTATATGAAAATGAAGTTCAATTATTTTTTGATTTAATTTTTAACTAAATAAAGTTATGTTAAATAAATAAATATTGACAGGTTATTTTGATACAAGGATTTTACTGGTATTTCTATTAGTGGTTTAAAAGTAAACAAACAAAAATACTAATTTTCTAATTATTTATATGAATGTAACCTGTTTCAAATTTAATTCAGTGAATATACAAACAATTTCATTTTTAATAATTTAAATAATTAACCGAACTGTAAAATCTAAATGATAAACACATTATTTCGGAAAGTGTTTGTATATGTATCAATGAGTAGTCTTATTGTTTTTATTATTTAAATAAACATACATGACCTTTGTATCAAAATTTGAGTGAAACATTTTTTGGATCAAAAGTGATGTCCGTCAATGAAAGATTATAAATGTGGGACACGTTAAGCAACAAATTATATTTTACGTTAGGCATAGTCTATTGTTAAAAATATGTTTGCATCTTTATAATAAATTATAAAATACTAGCGAATTATGAGTAATTTTTTTTAATGAAAATATAATTACAAAAGGGCTAAAGGACCTCAGGTCTATAGCCCTGTCGGACTAACACCATTTATTTATTTGTATGTTAAATGTTATTATGTATTGTAAATGTGTCCAAATAAAGATTATTGTATATATATAATTACAAAAATATGTTTTTAATAGTTTAAAGAGCATAAATGAAATTAATTTAATTTAAACTTTTTTTATAATAGAATTAGTCTATTACAATTGACTGATGTCGACTCCCTATTACCCTGTATGCGTATAACGTATATATTACACGAGTACGTTAATAAACCAATTATTATGTAGTTATAACTTTGAAAATTATACATTTTTTAATTTTACATATTTCTCTTGATCTATCTTTATTAAGTTTTAAATTTCTTTGTTGCAGATACCGTTTGTAGAAATTACTACCCAAGAGGCAAAGAGACGCACCAGGCGAAACCTGGGCCTGAACTGCGACGAAAAGATGAACGAATCGGTCTGCTGCAGGTATCCTCTGACGGTGGACTTCGAGGAGTTCGGTTGGGACTTCATCATCGCCCCTAAACGCTACGAAGCCCACTACTGTTCAGGCGATTGTCCGTACATCACTCTTCAGAAACATGCCCACACGCACATCCTTCAGATGGCGCAACCCAATACGGCGGGTCCATGCTGTGCACCGAGGAAGTTAAGCGCCATCTCGATGCTCTACTTCGATCAGCAGATGAACGTCGTCTACGGCAGTTTACCGGGAATGGTGGTGGACAGATGTGGGTGTTCGTAAAGTTTTTAATCAAACTCAAACAAACAGTTATTTATTGAATTCAAAAGTGGTGAGGACTCTACGGCTGAATCGGACCCTTTGAAATTTTCTACGGTTTCATTTCCAAATTGTACTTAAACCATCCCCTCATAACATACTGCAACGGATGCCCGGTACAGCCCCATCTCTTGAGCGACCTACTTACTAAACTTATAAACTCTGTAAAATATTGTAAATAGATGTGATATAACGTGTAAGGTATGAACCGAGGATCCATTATGTATATATAAGAACGAGTTGCGCGCGCAGGAACGAACCAACCAGTGATCTTTTAAGGTGATAATTGCGGAGGAACGAGAGCGGTATTCTTTTATGTTTTTAAAAAGAGAAAGCAAGTATAGATATATTTTTATATTCGAACGCACCAGGATCTCAAAACTGTCATATTTAAGGAAACTGAAAAAAATCATCATCATCATTATTACTATAATAATTATTACGTATTAATTGTAAATAATGAGTATGTCGTACCGAATGAATGCTATGCGTGTAAGATTGAGCGAGTAGACAGTATTTATTTAACTAATATTTAGTTAATGCATTTTTTTTAATTCGTTCATAGAAGACAAGATGATGCTGTGTATAGTTTATGTATGATTGTGACTTTTTAATTTTCTCTTTCGCTTTTGTCATCATGTAAAATAGTACTGTACTGTTTAGGTTTTTCCCAAAATACCTTTTTTTGCTGATAAATAAAAAAATACGTCAAATTTATACAGAACTTTATTATTAAAATAATCCTTAACATCCTTATGATTTTAACTATTGATAATCGCCTTAGTGTAAACTTCATTGAGTTTATTAGAGTAAGATGAGCTATTTGAAGTTATTAATTTTCATTTACTATATACCGGGTGTTCGATAAAAACAACGCCCGACGTCATAACCCTGTTATTTATTGAACGATTTGAATGCTGGGAAATGACATCAATATTCATTTTTTTTTGGTAATAACTTCATTGCCAAATAATAGCCAAAAATATCAGTAAAATCAAATATGCTTAATATATTAATTCTAAAAATAAAATAAAAATAATGGAAGTGGAAAAACAGCTGAACCTTATTATCAATATTAACAATAGTTGCGAGAATCTCAATATCAACGATCATGTTTTTATTCTTGGTGGGATTATCAACGCAAAGAAAGGTCGCAGATTAAATGGAATAGATCTTTTAGAACAGCTGAAGACTATTACTCATGCCAATGCCCATATTATTGGTAATCCATACAATTAACATATGAGTAGTCAAGAGGCAAATTGTAATTTTATAACACTAAGGATATTCTTTTATTATATTCCAAAGTACCAGAAACGAATCATATTTCGTTCTATTCTATCTGCTGCAGGATTATCTACCACTACAAATGATTTCACACTGCCCGTAAGTAAATCATCTCCAAAAAGTAATCAACGGAAGTGACAAAATTGCAGAAGTCGGACTATACGTTAACATAAAAACTTTTAGATCTAAAATAAATTAAATGGACATTATATTAAACCACATTGATACTAAACCAGCGGCACTGTGTTTATGTGAACATTGGCTAATCGCAGCAGAATTTTAATTATATGTAGCAACAAGTTTTGCAAAGAAAACAATTCATTCATGGTGGGGTTTCGGTAATTTTGAGAGCCGGAATTGATTTCAAGGTTCTTCCAGTGAATACAGTATCCAAGGAAAAGGACTTTGAGGTTGCAGGAGTGTACCTAACTAAATTTAATTTTACTTTACTTGTTGTTTATCATTCGTCAAGTGGCAATTTTAATGTGTTTTTGTCTGGGGTTTTATTAAAGATCCGCGCATAAAATAAAACAATAATTATAACGGGGGACTGCAACGTGAGGTTTAATTCAATGGATAGTAAGTCTTGTGGATTTAATGCGTGAATTTGGTTTAAGATTAACGGTTACTTTTCCTACAAGATTTGAAAATTGATAATGTGGCTTACTGTTGTAGAAATATAAAGTTACGTGAATATTATTATATAGTAAATTGTATTCAAAATCTTATCACTTTCTTCACAAAATTATTTTTATTGACTAGATGTACATTTCGAACACGAAGTATTCCTTATCAATAGTTAAATGACTGACAAAATATAATTAATACAAAATTTAAAAAAAGTTAGGCGACTTAATTATTATGATTAATTAAATAAAAATAATTTAAAAGTTATGGTTTACAAACAGTAAAAGGTTTACAATATTGTTAATTTGGACAAAATACATGTATTAGTTCTAATAGTGTATTATTTAATTGACATATATCTCAACACATTACTAAAGTGTTCCTTTGCTTTTTCATTTTGATTGCTTCTGACATATTTAATTTGTAAGATGATGAAAATATTAATAATTTTGTACTTTTGATTGAAAATCCATGACATGTGTTAAGTGAATGATAAGCGACAGATGATTTCTCAGGGTTTTCATCTACTTAATAAAAACAATTTTGTGAAGAAAGTGATAAGATTTTGAATACAACTGCCTTACTATTCATTAATCTATACAGTTGAACTTTTTCAAACTGGAATATCGGATCATATCTGTATACATTTTTTTCTAAATTTTTCTAACAGATACCATAATTGTAATCGTACCCTATATAGGTTATAGGTTATAGGTTAAGTAGGGTCTTAGTGAGGTGTGTTAGCCTCTCGTGAACTGCGACCTAACAGATCTATTGTTCTACCCTTAACCAATCACTTCCCAAGCAGTCCCACGTCCACCATGAACCTGGTAACTATCTTGGGGGTGATAATGCTCACTTCTTCGGGGGATAATCGGTCCCTGCCGAAGTGTGAAAGACGCTTGTGAGCAATCGCAACACAAGTGCATAGTATGTGCTCGGTAGTTTCATCTGCCGAATCACACAATCTGCAGTTTCCACTTTCCTCTTTTCCCATTTTCCGCAAATGGTATCGGAGGGCACAATGCCCTGTCATGAGTCCGGTGAAAGTTCGTTAGTCGTACCCTAATTAGAAAACTAGTTTGTCCTATTACTGAAAACAGTATAAACTATTTATTTATTATTTTCAATGGGGTAATTACTCAAACCTCGATATAGATACAGCATTTAATCAATTTCATGCAATATTCATAAAATAATTTGAAACAGATTTTCCATTAAAACATATTAAGCATAAAAGGCAAAATTAAATTAATTAGTTAAAGCACAAATTGCGGGAAATAGCAAATATATACATAGAGCAAAGAATAAACAAAAAGCTAAATAGGATAATATAATTAAATAAACACAGTTATATTTCTTACTTCACTATTTTATTTAATCACTAAATGTATATTTCGAACACTATGTGTCCATTATCAATAGTGTTGTTTACAAAATTTTGGTAACAAATATATATATAGTGAGGATTAGCGGGAAACCCGAAAAGCAATAAACGTGATTAGTACCTAAGTGCTTAAATGCGGCTGGAAATAATACTGGAAACTACAAAAGAAGCGTTAATTACAATTTCTAGAATTAGTTTTACCTGAAATCGAAATTAAATCTAACAGTGGATTATTTAGAGGGCTCAGATCGAAATTAAGAAGTTTATACATGTGTTTTTTCATTTATATTGCTTCTAATGCGTTAAAGTTAAAAGAATTAGACTGTTTTAATAATTTTACATTTTTAATATTATAATTATGCCCTGTTTGTAAAATATGATGCGCAAACGCTGATTTATCAGGATTCATATTCCTAATATCATAACAATGTTCTTTAAACCTAACATTAACACTTCTTTGGGTTTGTCCGATGTACATTTTTTCGCAATTTGAACAATTTAAGGAGTAAATGCCAAAGTTAAGGAGAGGGTCTTGTTTGCTAAACGTATTACCTAGGAATTTATTAAGCTTGTATTAGAATAATGTGCCGGAATGAAGCACTAATGTAGTAATTGACTGCATGTAATGTTTTTTCATGTGTTTGTTGATAAGTTTTGGTATTGTTTTTTGGTTGTATTTTAATGAGTCAGCTATTTTACGTATGAGGTTGAATTCAAGTTCTCGGTTTTGTTTGGTAATAGGGAGGTTGATGGCTCTGTATATCATACTGTTAAAGGCAGAGAGTGTATGTTTAGGTGGAGAAAATTTCCTCTCAATATATAAATTTTTTCTTATCTCAGAATAAACTTTGATTTTTAACCACCCCCATAAAAAGTAATCAAGTAGATTTAGATCAGGTGAGCGAGCAGGCCATGGAAATTTTCAATGTATTCGAATCTATTTCTCATTAAATTGGTAATTTAAATATTCAACAACGACACGAGCACTTTGTGCAGGTGCGCCATCCTGCATAAATCAAAGAGAATTTCTTGGAGCCAAAGGTAACATGTCAAATTAATTTTCCAATTCCATATTTTAAAATTCTAAATATCTTTCTGAATATTAACAATGCTGAAATATGTAGGGCCCTATCATATTTCGGTTCAAAAATCAAGACCAAACATTTAGTTTTCGAGAATATTGATTTTTGTAGATAATTCGGAATGCTGGATTTTCTGTTGACCGCCAACTACAGTTTTGTGATAAAACTACACCGTTTGTAGTAAATGTAGCTTCATCCGTTAACAGGATTTTCTTAAAAAATGTTCTATTAATTTATATTCCACCTTGTACCATGAAATAAAACGATTGTCGTAATCATGTTCTTGCAAAATTTTAAACATATATTTTAAATGCTTTCAACTTATTCGCTGCTAGTACTTTATGTAATGTTGACTTTCCCAATTCTATTATTTCAGGATTTTCAACCACGTTTTGTAAGATATTTAACGAATTATCCACATTTCTCACTAATTTAGTACGTTCTTTTTAAAATGCAATTCAAAGTTAATCGCTCTGCCATAATTTATACAGATACGTCAAAGCTAAGGATACTTGATAACATTTTCTTAAAAAGTGCAAAAGTTATAAATATTGTTAATTATCTTTCTAATATAGCGTTGAATGTCATTTGTTATGTCTTTTTTGTATGTTTAAGATCAAGCACCAACTTTTATAAAGAATAAAATTTTCTGAGAAATTAATAATAAAAATTTTTCCCATATGTTGCATACTTACGTGAATACGTTGTATATATCTGTGAATTTAAATAAAATTGCGAAGAAAGCTTTTTAGTGCTTATTAATTTATCCTTCTCTTCATAATAACTTTAAATAATTAATTAATTATTGTAGAAACCAAAATAATAATGGAATGTTTTCGCAATATTATTGTTGTTTTTGTTCCTGTTTGCAGTTCACTATAATTGCCGATGGTTATCCATTCAACTTAATGGTCTCTGTGCAATTTAAGTAGTTTAATCATTTCCGTTTTGGGTATCAATAATTATATCATAGTTTCAGAAT
Organism: Ontholestes murinus; assembly: GCA_963969525.1. Lineage (NCBI taxonomy): Eukaryota > Metazoa > Arthropoda > Insecta > Coleoptera > Staphylinidae > Ontholestes > Ontholestes murinus. Next base: position 28,691,961 of record OZ018396.1, read on the forward strand.
ATGATAGAGTATATTTATTTTGGTAGCTTTCCGGGGTTAATAAATATGCAATTATGACATATTTATGAAAACTGATTTACGGTAAATTACAATCCAAACAGAAACATTCAGAAATGCACACTTTCTTCAAAATATTCTCTCCAGCCAAATAAGGAAACCGATGCTTAAGAAAAAATAGATGTTCAAAAATGAAATGTTAATTTTGTAAAATTAGTTTACACAAAAAATAAGAGCATGAGATAAAGCATATTGAGGTCACAAGAAACAGCAAACAAATTACTTTTATTGTGGGAATTAAAAAGGTTTTTAATAATGATTATTATTGTTTAAACCACAATTGTACTTCGATTGTGAAGAAATAAATTATTTATGTGGGTCTAATATTAAACTAATTTAATGCAATTACACAAAAAATACTTTAAAGAGTTGTAGTTAGAATTCAAATATCCAATTTGTATAAGTATATTTTTCCAATAGTATGAAATAGCTAATTATATTGATACACATCTATTTTATTTATTTATTTATTTATCTTTGGTCTTCTTTCTTAACTAAGACACATAAAAATAAATTATTTAAAATAAAAACATACATATAATTTTGGCCGAAAGAAGCACGGGCGGAGTTCACAATTTAATTTGTTCTTCCACTCAAACCCAATTTATTCCCATTATGTTTAGGCATCAAGGGTCCTTCTAGACATTTGGAATATTTGATTTCTATTTTGTTTATTTCTTTTATCACCGTTTTTCGAAGGAATGGTTTGACTGTTTATGTCAGATGGCAGATATATAATATATGGGTGATGGGTGTCTGGTAACATAACTATTGCTTTATAGTGATTTGATTGTTATCTTGAGAATAAATTCTATAGATTTACATTTATTATAAATAAAGATCTTCTATCGATGAGCAAACGCACCTATAGAATCCTTTAAAAAAATAAGTTGGAATCTTCTCAGGACTTTTGCTTCACATGTCTTGTAATATAAACGAGATCAATTTTAGAAATGTATGTAATTAATAACTTGCAATTATTACAAACATTTTGTAGTTGAAAAGTAGTTAGTGTATATAACATTTGACCAATATTACATTAATTTATTCAAATTCAGAGAGGTTGCCTTAATTTAATACAATTCAAAGTAATTGTTATAACTCGTTGGCACTCATTATTATTTTTTCTTTTTGGTGATCCAGTATTATATTGTATTTATTTCTAAATATTACTTAATAATCATGCTAGACAATATTAATTAAATCTTTTTGTCCTCAATTTCATCTAAACCCGTAAATAAATGACGTGCATGTGCTTCTGGTATACCGTTACCTAGGAAAAATAGGCTAATGAAATTTATTGCAGCAAAATTTGAATAACAAAGGTGGTTTCATTTAATAATAATTCGTTTTGTTTTAAAATAAATAAATTTTATAAATACAGTTTAGTTTTGAAATATTTATTTATAGAGCGTGATCATAGTAATACTTTTTACAATGAAGAATGAAACAGAATAATGTCATTTAACACATCACTCAATAAGGTGTATCCAGTGTAACTATGAAAAACCATTTTCCTTTAATAAATTCCACTTTATTCAACAACATACTCTTCTTCAAGAGTGATACATTCATTCTATAGCTCCCCTCCCGATGCTCTTTATGTAAAACGATTTTTCTTTGCGCTCAAAATAAGTCTCAGTTTGGACAATCATTTCTTCATTTAATCGACATTTTTTCCTGGAGCATATTTTTCATGTCTGTAAAAAGCCAGTAGTCTCTGGGGACTAATCTGGAGAGATTGATGAGCGGGGAAGCAGTTGAAAGCGTAATTCATTTAAATTAACCATTGATTTTATCGACTTGTGATACTTTTTATCGATCCAATAATGCCATGTAATATTCACTATTGATAATTTTTCCTTTCTCAAGATAGTCGATGAACAAAATTCCATGCGCGTGCCAAAATACGGAAGCAATAATCTTGCCAGCCGACTTTTGAGTTTTTGATGGCTTTGGACGACTTTCACTGCTGCTGTCCACTCAGCTGACATTATTTTTGATTCAGGCGTGATAAAACCATGTTTTATCCGTTGTCACATACATTTTTATTCCCCTTGAATAGCTCCAAACAGTGCTCTGAATCGCCAAGGCGTTGAAGTTTCCCGTCCGCTGTGATCAAATGCGGCACCCACTTCGACAGCAGCTTGCGATGCCCAAATATTTTAGTAAAATTTTGAAGACACTATCTTCTAATAGACAAATGATGTCAGCTATCTCACGCAACTTAAGTTTAGTTTATTTTCCGAAACAACTTCCGATTGATCGAGTTTAAATTTAAAATACCAGACAATAATAGTTGATATACCTGGTCATTGCCATTCTTTGGTTCCAACAGAATTTTTTCTCATCAAAAAACCCACGATATTCCTTTCTATCCATTGTCAAGAAAATTATAAACCGGATCACTAAAACGACGGTAACTTTTAAACTAATGGTCAGAATGCCATTAGATTTCAACACTACTGTTTAAAGATTAGTAATAGAAAATTACGTGGGTCTGTCAATAATATTGCCATATATGTGCCAGGCCGGGGACTTATTGAGTGATGTGATTTTGACATTTTTAAAAAGTTTAACCATAACTTTTTAAAATGCAGTAATGTAATTTTTATGACATACATGTATAATCATAGTAATCTGTGGTTACTTATTATTGCATCTCCAATTTATGAAGCCTTATTTACTACACATAAATTTTAATGGTAATGAGGTTTATTAAAAATGTCAAATACATTTGTAATTATACTTATAACAGCAATATAAATAAAAATATTTTTTACTTTGACCTTTAATAATCAATAAAACCACACGAATATGTTTTATTTTAAATATCTGCTTACCTAAATACATCTGACTTTAGCGTTTCACAAGGTTTTCTTCTAAACTACAACTAAAACTTTTCGTTCTGTTACTTTAACAATTGTTTCAAAGTAATACTCATATTTATTTGTAATTTCAGTTTTTTTTTATTATATGCATAATGAATTTATTGACATCAGCTTTGGTCCATTACAAACTGGATTTTTATCTAATTTAAAAAGTCTTATTATGGTTTGAAAATCACTGATTTTTTAGGACAATTTTGATAGATTCTTTTCTTATTCCTGCAATAAAATACATACATGTCATGCTAACTAGAGTAGAGTAGAGAAATGTTTAGACTGTAACTTACATACGTTACATCTACATAAAGAAATATTCTATAAATGTACAAAGAATACATGATAATATATTAAGACTAACTTAGAATTACATATGAAGACAGAGGAAGAGAAAGAATGAAAAAACATGTTTTACGCGTAAGGAAGCAATTTTACACTGAAGGTAACACCAATGTATACAAGTTGATACTTCAACAGGTGGTGCCTGTTGAAGAATCAACAAAAGATTATACCCGAAAACAAATCTCGATTGGCTTCCCATATGTATAAAATACTTTTAATATCATTTAGTGTAGTTATAAAATTAAGCGAATAAATAAATAAATAATGTATTAATAAAACTTAAAAATACAATCACAAGTGGTTTAAAATTAAAATTATCACAAAAAGCTAAAAGCTTCAGTAATAAATAAATAAGTGAATAAATAAAGAAAAAACTTGTAAAAACAAATAAATAAAAATTAAACTAAATAAGATGAGTATAAAATTTTAATATAAAACGTTCAAAATATCATCATATGTTCAAAATTAAAATCAGAATTGTTAAAAAGAGCATTCAAGTTAAAATGAAGTATAAAAAATAAATAAATACGACACTTCACATTAAAATTAAAACTACTTATGAGATAGAGATTGCACATGTTAAAAATTCATCAAAAGAATAAAAATAGTTTTTGATTAGAAATAGTAATGTTATTTTCTTGAATTGTTTTAGAGGCAATATCTTTTAGGCATAAGGTATTTTTTTTTAAATTTTATAGCCCAGTAGTTAGTACTTATAAACGATTTTCTAAGTCGTATTTTATTTATTTGTATATTTCGTTTATACCGTGTTGCGTGAGAGTGTTTTAGATTGGAGTATTTATGAGGATTTTTGGAAAAGTGCAACACACATTGTATAATATAGAGGGATGGTTCTGTTAAAATCTGCAAACGTTTAAAAATTGGCTTACAATCATCTCTATATCTGGCCTCTCCAAGTATGCGAATAGCATAACGTTGGCTATCGATAAACTTTGAGCTAGAGACATATACTTCAAAATTAAATTATAGCCTAGTAATGCTAATGAATATCTGAAGGCCTAAAATACCATTAATATAGCCATAAAGAAGACAAAGAAGTACAATTATTATTTTTATAACTACACAATGTATATACTAACTTCAATAAAGATGTGTTATATCTCTTCCATTAATAGCTAATATTTTAAATATTAATATTAAGTATATATAATGCTTAATATTACGTTTATTAGGGTCTGTAGGATCGCTGGGGAAGTTCGATTGCGTATAACTCAAAATGCAAATCTTGAAATATAATCAGGGCATATATGCACTAGGGTATGCAGATGACCTAACCATTCTAGTAAGCGGGAAGTTTGGGACCACTGTATCAAACTTGTTGCAGAGAGCACTAAATAATACACAAGGAGACGAAAACCGATGTCATAAAATCACTAGGTATGTATGAAATGGAAGTCCCAATCAAAAATACCAGATTGAACTTCAACTTCCACCTAGAGAGCACCAGCAAAAAGGGCAAGCAAGGACTTTTTGCAGCCAGAAAAATGGTAGGACGCATATGGGGACTGAGAGCCAGTATGACCAAATGGCTATACACTGTGGTTATAAGACCTATAGTGACATACGTGGCGCTCGTTTGGTGAGAAAAGACACAAACCAAAAGCGCAGAATCAAAACTTTAAAGTGTGCAAAGACAGGCATGTTTGCTGATCACTGGGGCAATGAGGACAGCGCCCACAGCAGCACTGGAACAAACATTATCGATACCACCACTACATTTGTTATGATGGAAGCTAGACAAGCACTTACATATAAATAAAATAAACATAAATGAACACACTTTAAATGTGGGGTTATTAAGACCAAAAAATTGAAATCAGTACGAGAAGATGCGACCTTAAAAATGAGGTCCAATTTCACTAAAATCGAACATCCATCCCACAGATTCAATAGAATCATACCACAACGGAGTCGATGGACAATTCGTGATAACAGTTCCGAAATAGCAGCTATTGACTGGTGTACACATCACGTAATGGAGCCGGGATATAACAAAGGACCAATTACCATTATTACGGACAACCAGGCAGCCCTGAAAACGCTAGCCTCGCCGATAGTTCAGTCCAGTCTGGTTATGACCTGCATAAACAAGGTGGATGCACTAGCAACATCAAGAGAAACACCGGAGCATAAAAAGGCATGGCATAACCAAAAGGGTATGAGGCGTACGAAACTATTCCAGCATACTGATGCTGTTAAGACTGAGCAGATTGAAACTAAGAAAAATCACAGGACTAGTCACTGGGCACTCTGACCTGAATAAGCACACACATTGGATGAAAATTGATAAAAGTCCCCTATGCCATGGGTGCCTGGAAGAAGAGGAAACACCTACTGTGTACATGCGAAGCATATAAACGAGAACGCACAGTGAAGCAGAACAGCTAAAGAACATCCCCTGACAGAAACTTCTGAACTTCATTAAATAAATAGGAGTACACATGGAGTAAAACATCCAGAGGCGCACAACAAGGCCACGGAGACCGCAGAGCAGGGACGCTAAGTGACACCACCTCATGAAGAAAAAAAGGATAGATAACGATTCCATAAGAGAAGTTCCATAATAAAAGTGAGGTATCAAGATAAGTAAATATGCTGGCTCATTTTTATTCGACTAAGAAGAGATTTCATATGCATAATATCTCTAAATCTACTTTTTACTCCATCAAAATATTGCAAAATAAGTAATATATCATTTAAAATTATAGAGTAGGTAATTTTATTAAATGTTATAGAAACGTTCAAATGCATATCCCATAGTTTAATTTTGTAGACCATTTTTATAAGTATCTCTTAATAATCTAGTAATTATAAGCGTTAGTTATTTAAATTAATTGTAATTATAATAGTAAATCTATTACACCTACCAAAACTTAATTCATGTTAACATGGATTTAAAAATACTTCTTAAAATAGTGTTTGTAGTTTCGTCCATAAGCTATTCATTATCAATATGATTGAACCTTAAAGCCACTACTTTGTGATTTTGAAAAAAAGTTTCAGAATGATCTTGCGGCCTTGTAAAGATTGAAACCGGACACGGAGCAAAAATCATGTGCGATAACAACAAAGTATACTTATTAATATCTACCATAAACTTTAAGTGTTTTTTTTCAAATTCTTACTTTATATTGTACCACCAAGTAAACACCACATTCAAGACTGAATAGTTATTTTTTATATATGCAATATGATATTAAATAACATGTAGTTTCCTATTGTTTAAAGAAGTTTTATTTGCCTCTAAACACATATTTTGCTTAGATTTTTTGTTAACTAATCAAATAGACATTTAAACATGCGTTGTTTTTATGATGTTTAATTTCAAATTAATAATTTCTTGAGGGGTCTTATTAATTTTATTGTTCAACTATGTTTGGGATTAAGAAGCAGAATCAGATGGATGATTAATCATGAATAATATATTAATGAAATTAGTGTGCTACTAGAAAAAAAAGATAACAAAATTGAAATTTTGGTAAACGTTATAAAGGGTTTTCCAATAAGAACTTCTGAACTTTGACAGTTGATAGAAGCCATATTTTTGAAGCTACAACTGTCTAATTGACTGTCATTTATTCAGTTTATTGTACCAAATCACCATGAATGGATATAACATTAACCAGTACGTGAATATCATAAAATTGTTTTATTAAAATGGTATTCTGTTCGGGCAACGATCAGCGCGCTTTGTCCATTTTACGGTCGGCATAATCGTCCTACTGAGTCTGTCTGCTATTTTCTTCAAACGTCATTTATATTTTTAAAATATACTTATATATTTCCCAAATTTCCTAATTAGTGACATGTTCAATCAAAATCATTACTTTAGAAGTGAATCATTTCAAATTATATGTGACTATTGTGTTCATTCAGTTACAATATTATTTAAATTATTTAAAATGCATTATTTTGAAATATTTCTTACTGAGCCTCACAAAATATATCATGAAGGTGACATCTATTATCAAAAGGGTTGCACTAGATTGATCTATGTAGGATTTCATTATCATCGAGTATTAAACATGAAAATGCGAGCGAGCGATGACGTTTATTTGTAAAGCAAAATACAAAGGTGATAATAATAATAATATCCTTTATTGGTGTTGTTGAGCGAAAGCTTTACTCAAGTCTAAAATACATAGAAATATAATTATATACATTTTTGAGTAGACGTATAAATAGGATAATATTATAGATACATTTAACTTATAGAAAAAAAATCACTATACATATATATTGAAATTAAAAGTAAAAATTACACATCACAAAACATTACAATTTAAAAATATTGTGGTTAAAAATTTAATTTAAAATATCGAGAAGAATATTCATATTAGAGCTAGTAAATTGTTCAAATATGATAAACAGAACTATGCAGTGATATGTTGATGTGAATTAAGAAAATTATATTGTACACTCTTAAGAATTTTGAAAAAGCCGTTGTGTTTAAAAGTCTTGCTTTTTAATTGCTTCATTAGCAGGTTCCTTGTCAGGAGGGGCAGTTTATTGAAAAAGATTATTGCATAATATTTAGTTCCATTTTGTGCTTTTGTTAGTCTAATTTGATTTATTTCTAGTATTGTACATGTAAAAATTCTGCTTAATATAGTAATTTGTGTGATTTTTAATATGATAACGATAATTTAACTGCCTTTCTTTGTAGACCGAAAATACGATGAAACGCGAGTATACCATAACGAATTCTTGGTTCAATCAGGCCAAGATAAGCCGTTCTGAGTGCTTATAATGGTAAATTATTAGCAATACTTCTCAAACATTAGATATAATTTTCGATAAGTTGTTTCTGTATTCCTCCCATTTCAATGTACTATTGATTGTTACTCCCAGGAATTTCGTACTATTTGCATGTACATTTGATCTACACAAGGAGAATTGCTATCGGCATATAGTTTTCAGTATCATCCACAGCTCCGTTTTTTGTGAGTTGGAATAATTTTCGCTCGTTTTAATATATCTGGATTATATGATACCATTAATATGTTTTGTGAGAGGAGGAATCAATATGTCTTGTATGAATTTTACGTGCTCCATTGATAGTTCAAATACATCCGCAAACTTATATTTATTTTTTAAAGCTTTGCACTAGATTTCTCAAGTTTATAACGACTACGATGATGAGATCCAATATAGATTAAAACCAATCCTTGGCTGTTGATGACAAAGGAATAAAAAATCTAATACTTACATTATTATCATTATATTTTTTTCTGTTGACAGTTCCCTCTATTTATGACATATCTCAATTTAAAGATATAGAATTATAGAACAATATAACCAGTAAACCAGTAGATTTAAATCCCAAGTCTTTAACCTGGTCATTCTTTCCGAGCTACAGTCTTTGACAAAAAACAGAAATAACGCTTGCAGTCGAGATCGGTTCTTCTGCAAGGAATTGAAATTACCTAGTTCGTAAGGTCAGTGGTAACTCTAAAAAGCTCATGAATGAATACCCAACTTCTGTTTAGAAGTTCGTTCGGATGCTTAACAACAATTAAGCAATTCTAGGTGTCTACTATACTGGACCAATATATTCAGAGTTCGATAAGACTGAGGTATTTGCCGAGTTGGTACTCAGTTGGTAAAATATTTGACCCTAATTATGAAATAATTGCTTCTGTCAAGATATACCTTAATAATTACAAACCTAGGTGGAGCTGTCATTCGTTCACCTGCAAATTTATTTTCTTGGATATCAAACAAGGCAACATTTATAGATAAATAGATATGTTAAAACACAAAATTGGACTGTACTCAAAAAATTACTTTTTAATTCAATTTTGAACCATACTTATTCTAAAAAGGATAAGGGCTACGGTAATCAGCTGTATTTGGCTTCATTTAAATGATGTAAACGTTTTTACTTTCCCTATATACGAGTATTGTTTTCGTGATTTTGTTTAAAAATTTTTTTTTGCGGAAATATGCACTGATTTCTGAAAAAAATTGTGTCTGTGTGTATGTGTGTGTGTCTGTCGGTGGGTGCTGTATCTCAAAAACGAATGATCCGATTGAGATGAAACTTTAAACTTAAGGTTTACAGGTTTTGTGATATTTTTCTAAATATGAAAAATTTTAAAAAAACGGATGAAACAAAAGTTAAAGGCAATGAAAAACTGAAAAAGTTTTATTCGAACATGTTTTTCATAAAATTCTTAAAAGAAAAATAAAAATTAAAAAATTTGACATTTTTTGCAATTGCTAATAAACTGTTGGAGTTACATAAAATGTATATAACAAATAATTGTAGAGAATTCAAAAGTGCACAAATTATTAAGAATAACATTTTTGCGTAAACTTCATAGTTTTCGAGAAAAATATAGGGAAAATACTATGATGGCCACATCACCATTTTATAGTTCCAGCACGGTGCTGCGAATCATTCAGTTAATATTATAATGTATATTCTTGGTGAAATATTAAAGAGGATGGTTATCATGTTACCCTGATTTAGCTTTTTTATAAGGTTTTCTAAAGTCGGAAATCTATCTTGGCCAATAAGTTGCCAATGTTCTTAAAGGAAATATCGCCAAAATCCAAGATGGCATATAGAAGACATGGAAATAAAGAATTAACTAATTCTATTAATTTTAACATAGATCCGGTGTTAGTGGCAAACCTTTTTTATTAACCTTAATGTACTTAAGCTACTTATTTTATTTTACTATTCATTGATTGAACTACGATCAGAGATTAACTTAAAGTATGATATTAACATATTTAGTTTTATGTAGTTGTCAGTTATTTTTAACATTATTGAACATATGGTTATCACAATTGCATTCAAAATTTAAATAGAAACGGATGTGCATAAGCATTCGAGATAACTGCAATAAAAAGATCCGTACTGACCTAGGTGTTTATGCTCGCATATCAGAAATCGCTATCAGTTTCAGACTTATCTTCAATTTATTGTTATTACTAAGCAGCGCATTAAACTGCTAGTACGATAATACCGAAATTTGTCCATTACTCATATTATCACGACCTTCTACGTAAACGGGGGCAGATAATTGGAATTAATCAATTTTCGGATGCAGTTTTGTTTGTCCGCTCAGGAATTTCTTATTTTTATTTTTAGTTGTCAAATCGATATATTCATAATGTTTTCAATTAAATCAATACGTATGACTAATTATTTTCACATTTCGAAAACAAAAATATTTTTGTTGTTTTTATTTTTAAAATTATTTATTGCGTGTTATAATTATTTAATCTTCCTTCAACTTACAATATTTTTGGAAGATTAAGTAATAAGATATGATCCTTTATTTATTTGCGATGCCTACGTCCTAGTTATAAAAGTTATATGTTCTACGATAGTAACTGTTAATGTACCAGCAGAATCTACTGTTGTATACGATTTTAAATGTTCCTTATACTCTAATTAATAATTATTTGTTGTCCATTAATTGGAATAATGTTATTTTATGAAATTTTGTTTGATTGTTTTAATCAATTTGTACCTTCTAGAGTTATTCATGAATCTGAGTTTCCTCATTGGTTTAGTTTAGAACTTCGAAATATTATTCGCAAAAACAGTGAACCCCATTGGAGATATAAATTATGAAATACGCAATCTGATTATTCAGATTATCTCAGAAAGAAATGTCGCTTTCTAACTTAAATTTGATATCACAATTTTATTGTAGAAACTGATTGTTCAAATGTTCAGTCCTTGAGAACCCAAGTCATTTTTGGAAATTTGTAAAGTCTAAATCTACCACTGGGAAACTATTATTGTCCATTTTTCTTGATGATAAACATGTCAACAATAGTAATGATATTGCTATATTTCCTAAATACTTTTCTTTTATATATAATGACAAACATCAAATTTTATATGATGTGAATACTGAATCAAATCGTAATTTATTGGAAATACGAATCTCTCCTTCAGTGAATCAGACCACATTGCTGAATGTTGACATTAATGATAGTACCGGGCCCGAAGGAATGACACCAGCAATACTTAAGTTATGTTATTTAGCATTGTTTATACTCCTTCATATATTATTTTCTATGTTATTATCTCAAGATACATTTCCTTCGATATGGAATTCTTCTTATGTTCAGCCTATATTTAAAACAGGGAGTAAAAATAACATTAAGAATTACAGAGCGGTCTGTATTATTTCATAAATTATTTGAATCAGTTATTATTAAGGATATTTCAAAGTTATTTAAAAATATTATAATTCCACAACAGCATGGTTTCATGAATGAAATATCTGCTGAAAATTTTTTTTTCTTATATAGTAACTACATCTTAAATTCATTTGAAGCCAGAGCTGAGGTTCGTTAAGTACACATAGATGTCAGGAACGCCTTTGATATTGAACTTTTATTATTAAAATTGAATAAGTGCGGCATTTGTTTATATTTTTGAAGTACTTAAGATACAAAATATATACTCAAAATATTATATTGACTGATTGAGGTTGTAGGCACTTACTTCGTGATACATTTTAATTAGATGAAAAATAAAAAATACTTTTACTTAGTTAATATCACAATGTCTATTAAATAGTGACTGCTGTTTCGATCAAATAATGATCATTATCAAACTATAAGTTATCATTAATTGCTCTAATTGTATATTATTTTTATCATTGTATAAATTATACTTATTTGTGTAAATTTATGTCCCTGTTATATGTATATTTCTCTGTAATTGGACTCAACTATCTGTTGAGAAATAAAGGCTTATTATTATTATTATTAGATCCATTTTAGTGAGATTAGGGAGAATCAGAGAAGATAAATGTAAAAGAAATGTTATAAAAATCAAATTAATCAGAGTAATTAAAGATATGCATACAGATGTCAAATACAAAAGAAGTAACTATAACATGGTTTCATAATAAAAATAGGAGCTAAACAAGGATCTGTATACCAGCTTTCGAACCATAGGTCAGGATAAGCGAAATTCAGTCCAAGTGTCTAAAATTGACAACATATGACACATCACCGTAATCAGAAAAATAATCTCTATTCGAAAATGTAAAAATCTAATATGGTGCCCATAAGAAAAAACAAAGTTGATGATGTTTATCAAAAATTAGAAGGTCTATTTTTTATTATAATATCGCGACATTGTAGAGCGTACAAAGTGGTAATGATAAAGTGTTAATTTTTTTGAAGTATATCTTCAAATAGTTTCGCAAAAAAATTAAATCGTTTTTTGAAATTTCGATTTTTTTCGGAAGTAGTCGGAATATTATGTTATACTCCAGATTGGGCAACGTTGCCCTAATTTATCTTTTCAAATAACCGAGATCGCCATGCTTGAGCGCCAAAAACGGGCACCCTATATACATGGGGCTGTAAAGTCGACTCCAGGGTAGCGTAAGTGAAGAGAATATCGAGTCATGTAATGAAGTTGTGTAGATTAGAGGATGAGAGACGTGGAGCAAAATAGCATGTATGAAAAAGTGGAGTTAACGGAGTTTATAGTCAATGGATTGTTAGATCACAGAATAAACTTAGCGGGTTGGGTAAGAAAAGGAAAGGAAGAGGAAATTCATGAAATACAGAGATTGAAAGGAGTGGATACAATGACATGTTTGAAAGATGGCAAGTGCACGAGAAGCTGCCAATTTACTTGAATAACAGTCAGCTGGAAAGAAAAAAGTCACCTTGACAAAAGCTAGATGTGGGTTAGGAAATAGAGGGAGAGAAAGCTGAATGTCAGGAAAATGTGTATTATGTATGAGTGGAAAGGATACTTAGAGGCATTTGGCAGAGGAGTATGTGATAAATGGATGGGAAGAAACAAAAGGCTGAATGGATGAGGGAAAATGGCGCCGAGGTAAAGGCTCTGAGAAATCGGGGTAGGGTAAAGAAGAAAGAAAAAAATAATTATTTTATTATTGTATTACTAAACTAAATATCTTTTATTTAAATAGGTAATTGTGCAGGCTTATACTTTGTGATATATTATATACAGGATGAGTCTCTAACTTTGAATAAATTCAGTAACTCATAAAATTACTATTTTAAATTGCTCTCAAATATGAGATATGACGTCATAACCTATTTTATAAACCATAATTTTTTAACACTATTCTTAAAGAGTATATCAAGTTACATATGTGTGACAAGATATTAAACTAACATTATCAAATTTGAAAAATTAATTCAACTTAATAGTCTTTCTTTAATAAATGCTCGAAATGTTATCCATTTTCTAACTAAAAATACCCTATGTAACTGAAACTCGTTTAGAACATTTTTAATTACTTCGGGGGAAATTAGCCTACACTCCTGTCTTATTCGTTCTTTCAACTCCTCAATATTTGCCGTTTTGGTCTTAAAAACTTTGTTTTCAAGTATCCCCATAAAAAAGTCATCTTTTATCAAACTGTACAAACAGAAATTCAAGTTAAGATTTTGGAAAATAAACATACACAGTTATGAAAACTGCTATAATGCTTATAGTGGCAGAATAGAAAAGGCCGTTTAACAAAAAATAATATACTGAATAAAATTATAAACATAATTATGAAGGTTAATTCGAAAATGACAATAGTAAAACTATAGATTAATTGATGAGGCTGCCATTTATTGAAAACTCATATTAATTTTTAAGCGTTCAAATTATGACAGTGTAATTACTTGAAAAATTATTAGAAATATATAGAGACAATTATTGACAGTGAAGGAATAGAAAGGAAAGCTATACATTATTATAAATCATTCGGCTAAAAAACAGTATCCTGGAAATAAATACAGAAATAGAAAGATAAGACTACCTAGATAATTAGAAAAAACACGAAAATATTTTCGTAAAATCTACAACAAATGAGTCTTATTTTAGATTTTACGAAAATATTTTCGTGTTTGTTTCTAATTATTAGTGAATTTTCTACAACGTAGATAGTAAATGAAGCCAAACTGAATAGTTTTTCAGGAATGCAAATCTTTATTTAAGTATTTACAACTATAACATAATATAGATATTACATATATTATATATTGTAAATAAAAATATCTCTGGTTATTTCCCTTTTTCTTCACCTCGAAATTGGCGGATGTTTGGTTCCATCTCGAGATATTGGTATTAAAGGATAATGTGTTTTCTTGTTAGTAGTTAGTAGTGTGATGTCTGTTTTATATTTTTTTGTTTAGGAATATATTTTTAAGTTTTAGTTTGAAGGTGGCATAATTGAGTGTTTTTATATATTCCTCTAAGTTGTTGTACTGTTTTATGGATTCTGTTGTTGAAGTTTGTGAAAATTTAGATATCTGGAATTTTTCTGTTCGTATGTCAGTAGTAAGTTTGTTGGTCCAGTTTCTTTGTTCAATTTATATATTATTTTTAAAACTTTGTTTTGTTGTATTTGGAGTTTAGTTATATTTTTTGTTTGTTTGTGTCACCCTAGACATTAATTAAATAATTGTTTTGGATGTGTAGAGTGCGTTATATATTTGATTTCTTGATGTGTTTAGAATGTAGTTCTTTAGTTTTGTTAGAGCTGCTATCGTTTTAGCGTTCTTTTTCTTTTATAGGTTTTAGAGGTTTTATATTGTTCCTTGGATGTTGATTGTTAGTTTGGTTGATTGCTTTTGGTCGTTAAATGTTATGAATTCTGTTTTCTTTTCATTTATTGTTAGTAGGTTATTATAATACCAGGTTTCTAATGTTTTTATGTCTGTATTAATATTTGCCTCTACGCCTTTCTATGTATTTCCTGTGTTTACCATGCAGGTGCCATCCGCGTATATGTGTTTTCCTTTTAGTTCTAGTACCATTATATCATTCGTATATATGAGATAAAGTATAGGTGGTAGGTTTTCTCCTTGGGGTGTTCCATATCCTGCTTTTTCTGGCTGATTTTCTGCACCGTTTACTTTCGTTGTTTGTGTTCTATTTGTTAGGTATGTTTTTATTAGGTTTTGTTCTTTACCTCTTATTCCTATTGCCTTCAGTTTTTCGAGTAGTTTTAGTTTTGAGATGGTGTTGAATGCCTTCTTCATGTCTATGTATAATGTTGTTACTGTTTTTTTCCCAAGTTGTTTGGTTTTTATGTAGTATATGAGGTAATTTATTGCTGATACTGTTCCTGAGTTTTGTTGAAAGGCATATTGTTTTTTATATATAATTTGGTTTTTAGTAGGTGGTCATTTGGATTTGTATTCCTTTTTGAAAATTTTGTTTAGTGTCGATAGCAGTGTTATAGGTCTGTAGTTTTCTGGGTTTGTTTTATCTCTTTTTTTATGTATTGGTATAATGGTAGATTTTTTCATATATCTTAGGTATTCTCCTTTGTCGATTAATAATTGCATATTATTTTTATAAGCATTTTTATTGGTATTAATGTATTTTGTTTTGTTTTATGATAAGGTTCGTAGTGTTCGCCACAGCCTGGTGCTTTATTATCTTTTAGTTCCATTATAATTTTGTTTAATTGTTTGTATGTTGTATGTTGGAGTTTCATATCCTTGATTTGTCTTTTTGTTGTTGTTGTTTTTGGTGTAGTTTTTCCTGTGTTGGTCTGTTTTTCCGCTAGTTTGTTTCCGAAATTTGCCAAACATATGTTTATTTCTTTGGCTATTTCTAGGTTATTTTTTGTGATGTCCCCATTTTTTTTCGGAATTGATTCGATGTCATTTTCTTTTTTATTTATTTGTTTATAAGTTTCCATAATTTAAATGGGTTATTGGCATTTTTTTAATATATTTTTGTAGTATTGTGTTTTACTAATTTTGTTGTTCATCTTTTTTGTATGCAGTATTCTTAATTTATTATCACATTTGTTGGATTTCGTATAAGTCTTTTTTGTAGTTTATTTCTTCGTTTCATTTGTTTTTTTGATTCTTATTATATCTTGTAATTTTTTTGATAATTGTTAAAAATTATTTATTTTATTTATATTTATTTTTTGTATTTCCTTTGTTATTTGTGTATAGTCCATTTTATTTGTTTCAAAATTTAAAAACATCTTATTAAAAATTACTTTTTCTTCGAATGTAACAAAGCTAGAGTATTTCGTCGAAAAATCTATTCATAAATGATGCTTATTCTTTGTTAGTGTACTTTTTTTGATGGGAAAATGATAATGTTGACTATAGAAATTTACGTTACAATTCAGCCAATAATACTATAAATTATTTCAGTTCGTATTTTGGCTTCAGAGTTCAAAGACTTTGATTGTTTCAAGTATTTATATTATAAATCGATTTTGGAATAGCTAAATATTATTTATTCTTCAAAGTACCATAGTATAATTGAGTAGAGTATACTTAATAAATTCGAAACATTTCTTTTCAATATGTTAATTATGAGTCCCTGTAATTGTTACTAACTGAAGGATAAAATTAAAAACACAGAACGGACATAGAGAATAACATAGTGAATAACATAGAGAATAATAAATGATGTAGTGATAAAAGGTCTAAAGAATGGATAACAAAAACTGAAGCATGAAGAATTAATACGCAAGAATGTCAAATACATAAACAAGGGCATATAATATGTATGTATATAATTAATATGATCAATCTAATGCTTACGGATACGAACATGAATATTGAAAAGAAAACATCAGAGAAGAAAAAGCGGGTCTAGATGAACAAAAGTAATAAACTAGAAATAACAATAGGCACATAAATCCTTAGGAGTTATGGGAGAAAAGAGGTAGAACCAGTAGAAGAAATGAGAAAACTAAAAAAATATATATTGGGAATAAATGCAAAGAAATTTGGAGGTTATTGGGTTGCTACACAGAAAGAGCAGGAAGATTGTGGATTATTTTAGCTTTAAAAAAATAACGACTTAACAAAGACAGGATTAAACAATGAAAGCATGTTAACAATAAAAATTTAAATAGTAGAGGAAGAAAGGTGGACAATAATTGTTGTGTAGGAGTTAATGAAGATGCAAAGAGAGAAGTTAAAGATGATTATAACGAGACGAGATGAGGAAAAAGAAAATATAATGATATTAGAAGGCCGTAATGGAAGGGAAACAACAAAATCAGCGGTTTATAAGACTCATTTAGAATATAAGGAGAAAATATTAAAAATAGTAATAAAGAACGAATTATTCAGATATGTGTAGAAAAAAAACTTAATAACAACGAACTCAAAATTCAAACACAAATACATGCATAAATTTACGAGATATCAGTAATAGATTACTATCCAATCAGCAAAAATTATTGGAATAAGGTTAAGAACATAAAAGTAAATGAAATAGAGAGTATAAATGGATATGGCATGGAGAAGAAGAGAAGAAAACAAGTTAAAGTAATTATAAGTGGATATAAAATAAAGTAAGCACAAATCACAAGAAATTTAGAGAAAAATAAATGAGAAATAACATAGAAGGGAAATGGAAGAAATTCAAAAGAATTATACTGGAGACAATGAAGGAGTGCTGTAGAACAACAAACATAGAAAATAATGAAGTAAAGAGAACTGAATAGTGGACAGCAGATATAAATAAGAAAATATAAGACGAAACGTTAAATGGAAAAATAAACAATTTTCTGAAAATCTAAAAGTTGTTAATACACAAGTTTACAAATTCGGATCAACTTTTGGACCCGAGCAAATACGAGTTATTTTATGACATTTATATCAATTTTTGCAGGTATGTATTTATCTAAATGCTAAATTTTAATTCAAAAATAATTAAAATTTATGAACACATTATCTAGGAAATTATTTTACATGATGGCCTTCGCCTAATGCGATTTTTTTATATAGGTTAACCCAAAAATTGAGATAGAACCGCAATAAATTCCTCGAACACACTGGATGTACGTACATATTAGATGATTAACGAATATTTATGATGTTTTATAAACCTTTGTAATTAGAAGTATGGAATATGGAATAAACTAAAAGAATAACGGATTACGAAGAGTAACGAAGAATACAAAGAAAAATGAAATAGGCATACCCATAAATTATGAATTTATACTGAATGAAAAATACGGAGAAAACAAAAAACTATTTAATGAAACAATAAAATAACTGAATCAAAGAAAAAGAATACAACATTATACTTTCAATACATAGGAAGGGAGATGAAAGAAATTATGAAAATTACAATGGCGTCACAATAACAATACAAATCATTACTAAGAATTTTAAGAAAAATGCTTAGAGATAAATTTTGAAGAAACAATAAAAGAAAAAGAATGAAAATTGAATTATAACAGCCGGCAGAGCTACTATTTATAAAATGACATTACAATAATAGCAGTAACAAAGGAAGACATACAACACAATATGAACATATTAAATAATGAATTGACTATTTACATAAAAAATAAATCTTGAGAACTGAAAGACCATAATAATTGCACAGGAAAAACAGTATAAAATAATCATAGAAGAAGAGAAATTAGAAAAAGTGGAATTCTACACATGTCTAAGAGAAATAATTAATGGAAAAAACTATTTAACCTGTTAAAAAACACTTGGGGTAGAAAATATACGTAAAAGGAAATAGTTTAAAAAAGTTATAAATCTACCCTGGCATACAGTAGCAAATTATGTCTAATGAAAGAAAAAACAAAAAAGGGATGAAAGAAATACTACCAAAAAGAAAACACTCGACGCTTATAATAATAATAATTATTATTATTATGTACTTTTTAAGTGGAATACCTTGATTGATGTACATCTTCACTTTGGTAATATCTGTATACATAATAATATCATTAAGTAAATATTTAAAATTAAAAAATTTTAATTTGGATTTAGATATTTTTTTAGAAAATATTTAGATAATTGTTTAGAACATATCTATTTGTTTTGTATAATTTTCAATTGAATTTGATAAATTTTGTTTTAATAATTTAAACTGAAATATATAATGTAATACGCTATTAATTATTTTAAATGCCACCAATTTACAGGCACTTTAATTATATAGATATCTTAAAGCAAGAAACAATTTATCTGCTTGAAAATATGGAGCACGTCCTTGGACACTTTTCGTATCTGTGCTGCAACAGGTTGCAGTGGTTGTCCTCAAATGTCCTCGGTCATTGTTTTTTTCGCGGTAACCTTTGATCATCACCAAAAAGAAGAAATGGAAAATTGTTAGCATGAACCGTAAACAAATCAGACCTTTCTGCGAAACCGGCAAATAAATAATAAGTTGAAAACCATGACCACCGTAACTGCATACCATTTGTTTTTGTTATTAATTTATTTTGATTCCCGCGATCTCTGGTCGGGCCCGAATTACAAAAAAGAGCCAATTAAGCGCCAATTAATCTCTCAATTGCGAATGATAAATAATACGTTCACCCTTTTCCGATAATAAAATGGTCAGACGGTGCACCGACACTCTCCGACAAGATGCAAGGTTAGAGGTCATGGCGAAAAATTAACGACCAAACACTCGCACAAAAAAAATTAATTAACAATCATTACTTTTTCACCGTCTGCCACCTTCAAGGAGTCATTGCCTCTGTGCGATGAAACAAAGAATTTTGGAAGACCTCTAAAAATACCGGCCGCACTGGAACCTTGAATTAGGTTAGTGCATCCATCTAATTCCATCACATCACTGCAAAAGAAAAATTGCGAGAAGAGAGTCCAGGATGCAATTTATCAATTGGTACTGCCCAAGATGGAGTTGAAAAAAAGCAAGGAGTAGAGGCTGGATTAAAATTAATTTTCGCGCCGCTATGAGATAAATTGGTGTGACCCAGATTATCGTGCTCTTCGTTTTTTCGGGCCTGACTTTTTATTTTCACTTTTTGGTCCTTCAATTGTCCGTGCGGCGAAATTTATAACTGGACGTCCCACACGTTTGCATAACGAACGGAAATTATTATTCATTGCAGTAAAGCGAAATTATGCACCGCCCGGCCATTGATTGAGAAAGCCAAGGGCTGAATATTACTTCGTGTCCCATATATAATTATTACTCCGCAAGATACTGAGATGCTAAAAAGATATCGTTATTAATTTGTAAATGAGTAAAATTATATGAAATTAAATAATAAATCTTAATCACATGACAACATAATAAAAATATTTAGGACTTATTTCCAAAAATATTTGTAATATATATAAGAAAATCCTATTTGAAGTAAATGTAAAAAAATATTGTCTTTATTTAATTTATGTTAAACATATAACAATAGTCGAAATATGAATTAATTCCTTTAATTGCTTACGAATAATACGCACGAAATATTAATGTTAATAGTCTCAAATTAATAAACTCTGTATTATTGTCTATATCTATGAAAAGTGATTAATAGTCGTTGTTAGTAGAACACCAGAAAAGTACATTTTAATTATGTCATTTTCAAATTTTACATCTTTAAAACTTTTAAAATTCTTTTGACCATATTTGGGTTACATTTTCTAACTATCAGCTATTGTGACTAGACCGGGACCATCGGATTTTTCTAGTCCGATGTCAAGCGTAATTATTGCCAAGATTTGGCAGATAAAACGGATTTTTTCTATGGAGTTTTATATACAATTAATATGGCATCTATTATCTAAACATTGCACCAACTACCGACTATTATAGAGAATTGTCACCTTTACATTAATATTGTTATAATTATATTATCTACCATACCAAAATCAAAAAAATTCTATGAATTTTCAAAATGTAATGGTAAATTATTATTTAATATTAATAAGAGAAGCTAAAATAGAACCCTGAAAAACCTTTTGAATAAATCCAGGACCAGACTGTAATTTTAATATTTTTACAAACATGTTTTATTTTAATAAAATGTATTAAAATCCTTTAGTTCGTTGTAGAAAATTAAATAATAAATTTAAAAATACGAAAACATTTCGTGAATCTACAACAATGAGTCTTACTAAGACTACAAAACAAATTAGCTAGAGAAGTAGTTGTTTCAAATTAATTTGTTTTGTATTCTTAGTAAGACTCATTGTTGTAGATTCACGAAATGTTTTCGTATTTTTAAAATGATTATGTTTTATTTTGTTTAGTTTAGATAAGTGAGTAGCGCAATTAAAATAATTAAATGAATGACTGTTGCTATTATTATTAATTTATGTCAAAAGATGTTTACAGTAATAATTTGTATTTTGTATAATTTTAAAATAATTATTACAAGTTTCTAAAAATTATTATTTTATATATAAATGTATTATAATTATACCATATCATTACTAATATTGATTTCAAATAAATGAAACGAATGTGGACATTTAATTAAATTCTTATGAAGTATTAATAAGATTTATTAATTTTTACAAGACCAGAAACACTTGTTGAAGAGAATTTCAGAATGTCGGGCAAATGGCCTATTAATATTGCAGCGGTTCATCGTATGCTGATGACGTGGATTTTTCTCACACATTTCAAAAAGCGGTCTGGGCTGATGGCCTCCGTATAAATAAGACCGCTGCCGAATATGGACCTGTCGTTCTAGCTGTTGATGGTGAAGATGGGTGTTCTGTACGATAACGGCACCTCAAGAAATTGACCGAGCGCATTGCCCACAGAAAAATCAGTGTCTATAAACCAAAGATGAATTCGTCCTGGGTCAGTGTCAGTTTTTCACTTCGCTGCCGATTTTTAATTATCATCAGCAGCAGTCTAGCCGGTAGTTGTGCTAGGTTAGGGGTCATACTCCAGCCGAATCCAATTCCTGACCTAACACTACAATTGGTGCAATACCCCGCTTTGGTCCCATCATCGTGCCGTCTAACTAGGATGGAACTAAAATAGATCATCATAGACGACAACACGAACGGTCCGTGCTCGTGAGGCCACTTGTTCGAAATGCAAGGTCAATGTCGAATGTCGAAATCTCTGTCCCGGTGCCCCATTTATTAGATCACTAAAACCAATCAAAGGAAATTTTGGCTGCACCACTTGATCGAATTATACCGGCCAATCTTTTATCCAGACGTGCAATGGACTTTTAATAAATCCAATATTTATTTATAATATCCAGAAATCAACAAAATAAATATTTTTTTTAATATTGTAATATTCCATTCTATATATTAATACAATTTTTGATCCAATAATTGATTGGCCATTTTTTTCTGAAATTAAATGCACATTACTATTTACATACTTTACATTATTTCAATTTTTTGATATACAAATAAATTGTTGAATGTGAAAATAGCATATATAATTTAGTTTGCACAAATAAAATTCTAGGTAAAAAAATGATAAACACAAATTTTTACTATTTCATAATGTTTTACCAAGAGATAAGTAAGAAACATATTCAAGAAATAATACAATATTTACAATAAGGTAAATTAATTTAGATTTTTCTTTTTACAATTTGTTTTTTACACATTTATACAAATTCGTTAATAAAGTCTATTAACTAAGTTCTAAAATAAGTAAATCTAGAGATTCTAAGTTATTGTAGCTTATCATTAAATGTTTCGCCAACTGATGGATGAGTAAAATGTTCGTTGTTTAAATGTCTTGTATGTAAGTAATGAGCTAAATGATCAAAATTTAACCTTATGTAAATTATGTCATAGCCAAATAAACAAAAATGTACAGGGTGTCCCGTTAATGCGGGGAAATGGCTGGACCATAGATTCCTGAGGTCAAAATATGATGATTAAACGCAACTTATCTATATCCAAAAATTTACGGTTAAGCCGGAATTTATCTTCAAAGTTCCAAAATTTTTTATTTCTTTTGTTTATAACAATTGAACGCTTCATTCAATTTGAATGAAATTTATTATTAATAACTACCACAATATTATACATCATTTCAGTTATTATGGCCATTATTAGTTAACAAAAAGTATAAAAAACTAAAATATTTTTTTATTGGTGCATTAAATGTAAACTAAAAAAATACTATTTAAAATACCATTTAATTTAAAAACTTTTTTGTCTCTTAATAATATTTGATATCTTCTACGGTTTTCCCACAAAAAAATAAAATATATATTTTTTATCTAATAAAAACAAAATCTAGTTTTCCATCGAATCGAAAATAAATGTTCTCCGTGGCTGTCTTTGTTTAAAAAGTGTAAATTATGTATAATAATAATTATTTAGGGTCTTTTACTAATTAATTTTTAACTTTATTATAGTTCATAAATATTCATATTTGTAGCAAACAGATAATATTAATTAATATTATTTAATTTTTATTCAATTGAGTAAATTGAGGGCGTAATGAGTATACTATATTCATATTTTTGTGCAAAAACCGTACAAGATATCAAACACTAGAGACAACAAAGTTTTTAAATCAAACGCCCTTTTAAGTGGTATTTTTTTTAGATTTTATTGGATGCATTAATAAAAAAATATTTTAGATTTTAAGTGGTGGTAATCCGGTTTTTTATAATTCCTGTCCATCAATAATTTCCATAATAACTGGAATGATTTATTATATTATGGTAGTTATTAATAGTAAATTTTATTCAATTCGAATAAATCGTTCAATTGTTATAAACAAAAGAAATAAATTCTTTTGGAACTTTGAAGACACTTTGAACTTTGAATGGGACACTAAATAATAATTATTATACATAATTTACATTTTTTAAACAAAGACAGCAACGAAAAACATTTATTTTCGATTCGATGGAAAACTAGATTTTGTTTTTATTAGATAAAAAGATATATATTTTATTTTTTTGTAGGAAAGCCGTAAAAGATATCAAATATTGTTAGGAGACAAAAAAGTTTTTAAATTAAATAGTCTTTTAAATGGTATTTTTTAGTTGTCAGTTGATGCACCAATAAAAAAATATTTTACTTTTTAAGTGGTGGTACTACTGTTTTTTATACTTCCTGTTAACCAATAATAGCCATAATAACTGAAATGATGTATTATATTGTGGTAGTTATTAATAATAAATTTCATTCAAATCGAATAAAGCGTTCAATTGTTATAAACAAAAGAAATAAAAAATTTTGGAACTTTGAAGATAAATTCCGGCTTAACCGTAAATTTTTGGATATAGATAAGTTGCGTTAAATCGTCATATTTTGACCCCAGGAATCTATGGTCCAGCCATTTCCCCACATTAACGGGACACCCTGTATATTCGGAAATTTTACAATATGTATTAAATGCATGCATAATATTTTTTAATTAGTTAATTGTTTAATATCAATGGAAAAGCAGTGATTTATTAAATTATAAAAAAAAAATAGTTACATCTTTCTTTTAGCAAATAATTTGCAACACAAAATTTCGACTGTAGTTTGATTGATAAGGACCTTAAAAATATAAAACTTTAGTCTTTGTATCTCTAAAGTAAAGCATATATAAATTTATTGTAGAAAGAAACATAGTAATATTTTAATATGAGTTACTTCATAGTGCCAATAGCAAATATAATTACTTTCCCTATATAAAATATATAGGTATATAGGGGAAGTATTGTTTTCGTGCATGAAAATCTGTGGAAAAGCTTTTGGTGAACATTTAAAAACCGAAAGTTGGTGTTTACTTTAAGCGTTTATTTGTTTTTTCTTAATATTTTTCTAAATATAAAAAATATTACAAAACCATTCAAACAAAAGTTAAAGAGAATGAGAAATCGAACAAGTTTTATGAAATCATTGTTTCTATAAAATGTTTAACTTGCAAGAAAAAGTTTAAAATTAAAAATTTTGATATTTTTTGCTCACTGCTAATAAACTATAGGAGTTACATGAAATTTATATAACAATAAATTGTAAAGCATCAAAAATTGTGCAAATTATTAAGAAAAGCCTTTTTGCGTAAATCTGATAGTTTTCAAGAAAAAATGTAAAGAAAATACTATGACGGCCATATCATCATTTTTAAATTTCTCTACATTATCCAACATTTAATTAAAACCCTTGCTTATGATTTACTTAGGGTGGAATTGAGGCCATCCGTACACCCTACACATATTTAGTTAATTTCAATCGCTGTAGCTCTATTTGTTTCCAGGATATACTTCATACTTTTGTGTTGGTGGTTTTAAAGAAGTTTAAAGCAGTGCTGTACCTGTAGTTTAAATGTTTATGTATGTGTTATGGATTGGTGGCCACTATCCCACCCTTCAATTATTATATTACAAACAATTGTTTTTTCAATAGAAAATTGTTAAGGAGAGAATAATTAGGTAATTAATTAAACAAACCTTTTCTTTTCTAAATCACTGGATATTCAATTAAGTATTGGGTGTGTTATATATGTTGGAGGGTAGGATAGACCCACCCTACATGTATTTTTTACTTTAGTATCACACTCTACAGGGATTTCCAAAATTAAAAATATGCATTGATGTTTTAAAGAATTTTGAAGCAACACCAACGGGAGAAATCTCTTAAAAGCTTTTGCAAAAGAAAATATCCGAGGAATTAATTCAGTGTTCACTTTCTTATTAATCAATAATTATTTACTAATATATGGGGTGTGTTATAAAAATTTCAGAGTAAAAAAGTGGCCACTCACCCACCTTACATATATTTTTTTAACATTAGTCACTCCCTCCATTTTTTTCCAAGGAAAACTTAATTTAAAATAATTTATAATTTAAAAAAAAATTAACTTTAAGTTGTACTTAAAGTTTAAATGAATATATAGGATGGTCGGGTGTCCACTGTCGGACCCTCCAATTACTATTTTACAAACAATTGTTTTCCGAATAGAATGTTATTAAGAAAAGAATAATCACTTAATTAATTAATCAAATACCTTCTTATCAATCAATTGTTATTCAATAAAATATCGAGCGTGTTATATAAATTGGAGGGTAGGATAGAGACCACCCACCCACCTTACATATAATTTTTTAACATTAGTCACTCCCTCTTAATTTATTTCCAAGAATAACTGCCCAGTTTGTGATGATGATTTTCAAGAATTTTAAAACAGTGTTCTACTTGTAGTTTTAATGTATTTGTAGGGTGGGTGGGTTTCCACTATCCCCCCTCCAATATTACAAACATTTGTTATTCCAATAGGAAATTGTTACGGAAATAATATTTAGGTAGTTAAATAAATAAACACTCTGGTTATCAATAAATCGTTATTACATGAATTATTTGGTGTTTTGCATAAATTGGGGGGTGAGATAGAGGCTGCCCACCGACCCTACATATATTTCGTTAATTTCTATTGCTGACTCTCTATTCGTTTCCAAGAAATTCCACAGATGTTTATTATGTTTTTTTTTAAATATTAGTATATATATACACTTAACCACGACCACAAGGTTAAGTGTATATATATAGGGTGGGTTGCCACTATCCAACTCTCCAATTACTATATTTTAAACTATGATTTCTCAATTTAAAATTAGGTCATTAATTAATTAAACACTTTCTTATAAATCACTGGATATTCAATGAAGGATTGGGTGTATTATATAAATATGTGGGTGAAATAGGCGGTACCCGCCAACTCTGTATATATTTCCTCAATTTTAATCACACACTGCCTATTTGTTTCCGAGATAAACTGCAGAGTTTGTGTTGATGATTTTCAAGAATTTTAAAATAGTGTTATACCTGTAGTTTTAATGTATAGGGTGGGTGGGTGGCGATTATTCCATCCTCCTTACTATATAACAAACAATGGATTTTTCAATAGGTAATTGTTTAGGAGAGAACAATTAGGTAATTCCTTAAGTAAACACTTTCTTTTATAAATCACTCGATATTAAATACAGTATTGGGTGTGTTATATAGATTGGAGGGTACGGCAGAGAACACCCACCCACCCTACATATATTTTTAAACTCTCTCTCAATTCAATTTTCAGAAAATTTGCAGAGTGAGTGTTGATGGTTTTAACGAATTTTAAAACAGTGTTTTATTCGTAGTTTTAATGTATATGAAGGATAGATGGGTGGCCCCTATTTCACCCTCCAATTTTATTTTTTTAACATGAGTCACTCCCTCTCTATTTATTTCTAAGAAAAACTCAGACTTTATGTTGATGGTTTTAAAGAATTTTAAAGCAGCGGTGTACATAAAGTTTAAATGTATATGTAGACTTTGTGGGTGGCCCCTATCCCACTATAATATCACAAACAATTATTTTCTCAATAAAAAATTGTTAAGGAGAGAATAATTAGTAATTAATTAAACAAACACTTTCTTTTATAAATCACTGGATATTCAATATAGTATTAGAGGTGTTATATAGATTGGAGGATAGGATAGTGGACACTGTACATTTGTTTTTAAATTTCAATCGCTCACACTTTATTTGTTTCTAAGAAAAACTGTAGAATTTGTCTTAATAGTTTTAAAGAATTTTAAAGCAGGGTTTTTCCTAAAGTTTAAATGTATAAGTAGGGTGGGTAGGCGAATCCGTCACTCTCTACAAGCTGATAAGCTTTTTATGAACATAAACCAGAAGTGGACGTTAACTCAAGGCGTTTTCTGATTTTTCTCGATATTTTGATAAATTTTAAAAACTAACTTGTGAGATAAAAGTTCATACTAGAAATTAAATTGCCAATGTCAGCCTGAGGGATTGCATCCAAATCTTCTTGAATTCGCATCCTAATAAAGTGAATGGGGGTGATTGAAGATGGACCAGACTTCTTCCATTGTATCCCAAACGTGTTCAATAGGTGATAGGCCTGGAGAACGAGAAGGCCATGGAAGTAAATCAGCTAAAGCTAGTTCCAGGAATTCCATAGTTACCCTAACTGATATGGCATTAATGTTGGTTCTAGAACTGTGTTAATGTAACGATTTGCGTTTAATGTTCTTGGAATGAACACAAGAGGAGACTTACTTCCATAACCGATCGGCCCCCTATACCATCACTCCGCGTGTAAGAGTTATATGGCGTTTTACTACAAACTGTAAATTTCCTCGTTCTCCTCGGCTGGATTTATATTTTATTATTTGTCATGTGTCAATTATCTTTCGTCATCTGTCAACCATTATCTGTCATATTAA
This sequence comes from Ontholestes murinus, assembly GCA_963969525.1. Lineage (NCBI taxonomy): Eukaryota > Metazoa > Arthropoda > Insecta > Coleoptera > Staphylinidae > Ontholestes > Ontholestes murinus. The sequence goes on from OZ018396.1 coordinate 28,720,148, forward strand.
TATATGTCTCAACTGTTAAATGTCATTTTATCTGTCAACTATCATCTGCTAGCGATCTATCAGGTGAAAATTTAAAAACGTCTTATTTTATGTCAATGTTAACAATCCGCTATGATCTGTTCATTGTCATTTATTATCTGGCATATGTCATATGTCAATTACCATCAATCACTTGTCATCTATCAACCTTCATTTGTCATAAAGCAGCTTATCTGTAAACTGTTCTTTGTCACCTCATCTGTAAACTATCATCTATCATAATACAGCTGCCCGCGATCTAAAATTAAAAAAAAAGTAAATTTGTAAATTGTTTGTCATCAGTCATTTGTCAACTGCCACCTATCATCTTTTACTCATTACATATTAATTGTTAACTTTCAAATATGAATTATCAATTGTCATTTGTCAACTATCAACTGTCATTTATTATGTCAGTTGTTATTTTTTGTATAATAATAATGTTTATTTACGGAAGCCATTTAAAATACAATTGCTGATTAAAATAACAATTACAATAGAATAATTAAATAGTTAAAATAACAATTACAATATAAATAATTAAAAAAGTTAAAATAACAATTACAATATAAATAATTAAAATAGTTAAAATACATAAAAAAACGAGCATAACGACTTAATTAAGTAATCGACGCAAACTACTGATCGAGTCCGCAAAAAAATCAAAACGAGTGACTGTGTTAGAGTGCCTTAAAACCCTTGTTGCAGCCGAGTGCAGGGCATAATTGTGAGCTATTTATCATAGCTCACAATTTTTTTCTGAACCTGCTCGATCTTCTCTTTATCAACCTTAGTATAAGGGGACCAAACACTGGAACAATATTCAAGGTGTTTGCGAACAAGAGCATTGTAAAGCAGAATCAAGGTGCGATAGTTGCGAAATTCATTCCCATTTCGTTTAACAAATCCTAAAAGCCGATAGGATTTGGCCACAATGTTAGTAATATGAGTAGAAAACGATAAATTCGAATTCAAAGGGTCAGCAAGGTCTTTAATACAATCTACTCGTGGTAGAAGTTCGCCGAAAAGCGAGTACGCATAACTCATAGTAGATACACGCTTTGAAAAAGTGATCACCCTGCATTTAGTAAAATTAAGTTCAAGTTTATTCTCATTACACCATTCGCCGAATGAGTGTACATCAGTCTGGAGTAACTCAGCATCTTCCATTGTGCAATTTTTTAAAAAAATTTTCATGTCGTCAGCAAACAATAAACATTGTGCTTTCGTGAAACAACTTACCACATCATTTATGAAAATGTTAAAGAGGAGTGGACCTAGATGTGATCCTTGAGGAACACCGGAAGATACCACTATTGGACGAGACACACAGTTACCAATTTTAACATATTGAAGCCTATCGGTTAAATATGATTTTACACAGTCTAAAAGGGTGCCATCAATGCCGAAACGACGTAATTTGCGAATTAAAATCACATGATCAACAGTATCAAAAGCTTTTGAGAAGTCAGTGTAGATAGAATCTACCTGACATCTCTCTACAAAAGCATCCATGATATAAGACTCGTAAACTAAAAGGTTCATCGAAGTCGATTTACCTTTGCGGAAGCCGTGTTGATACATAGATATTGAAGATTCGCAAGAGGCTGTTAAGTGAATGGTAAGCAGTTTTTCAAATATTTTGGGTACAACAGATAATAATGATATTGGCCTATAGTTGTCGACATGTTTTTGGTTGCCGGATTTAAAGATTGGCGTAATGAATGCGCACTTCCAACATTTGGAAAAAGCCCCCATAGAAAGAGACATGTTATACAAAAGCCACAAGGGACGGCTGAGTGCAAATACGCAGTTCTTAAGGAAAAATGCAGATAGACCATCGGGGCCAGGGCAGTTATTTGTCTTTAATGAAAGAAGTTCATTCAACACATCTGAAATATTTAAAACTGGTGGTTTACATGCATTAATAATGGTGTTCGAAACCAAAATATTATCCCCGACAGATACACTAGGTGAACGGTGAACACTACCGAAAAATTGAGCAAATTTGTCAACTACTTCATCTTTTCTAGAAGTAATTGAATCATCATCAACAAGAGTCGTAGGTATTACATCAGAATTACGCTTGGATTTAACGTAACCCCAAAACCCTTTTGGATTATTTTTAATGGAATTTTCAATTTTAAAAATATGATTAGAATAACATTCATTGGTTAATCTCTTACATTTATCACGAATACTACTAAATTTGGAATAGTCTGAAGGACACCGGGATAACATATACGACTTATGTAATATTTTCTTCTAAAATACAAGATTCTTTAGTTCAGAACTTAACCATTTATGAAATCGAGAAGTTTTCGTTCGTGTCGGGCTAACTTTTGGTACATGCAGATCTAATATGCCAAAGATAGTAGAATAGAATAGATCGCAGGCAACATCAATGCTACAATCTTCAAATATAAGATCCCACCGTACATTTAGAAAAGCGTTGTTGAGTGATGTATAATCCGCTCGCTTAAAGTCGTAAATAAGTGCGTCCTTATTGTTTAGCCATACGTTTTTATATGTATTTTCCAACTCCATGGTGATATTTAAGGCTGGATGATGAGCATCACAAGGTAAAATTAAAGACAAGGACTCGGTGAGATTTAATTTCCGTGCAATTTCGAAAGGCACAAAGACAAGATCTAACATAACAGAATTAATTTTATGTACATGATTTATTTGTTGTGAGTTAATATAACCAAATGTGTTAGATACTATAGTTGCTTTGGTACAAGTGGAATCAGTTCTAACACCATTTTAATCATTAAAATATGAAGCAGAAGGCAAATTCTAATCACCAAACATGTATAATTTGTTAAAATCAGAAACTGATTCCACCGATTCACAGTGGGATTGATAAATTTCACAGTTCGAGTTGGGTGGAATGTAAACAGCCGACTATAATTTTGTAGCTACCGATGTTGATGCATACGTATAATTCTTGGTGAAGATTACTTTGACTATAAACTTATAGACAACTGCTGTATATCATCTCATGTCAATTATTATCCATTATTTATCATATGTCTCAAATTTCTGAAAATTAAAAAAAAGAATGTTTGCCTATCAGTATCTGTCAACTGTCAATTGTTACCTGCCAACTAATAATTGTCATTTATTATCTCTCAATTGTCAACTGTTATTTTTTATTATTTATCAGCTTTTATTTTTCATGTGTCAGTTATCGTTTCTCATATGTCATATGTAAAATATCATCCATAAAATGTCATTTGTCAATTGTCATTTATTACCTGTCAGCTATTAATTATCATCTGTTATCTATCAAGTGCCTGAGATTTTAGAAAATTAAAAAACACGTCCGAATTTGTGTCTATCGGTATCAGTCAACTGTCAACTAACAATTCAATCAACAGTCATTTATCGTGTGTTAATAAATATGAAAATAAACATTTGAGTGTTGACTACCCTTCTATAAATTATTGACAATTTTACAACCATTATGAGCAAAAAAACAAAATCTCGATTCATCGTTAAAGAAAACCTGCCTCAATTGATCGACCCATTGTCTCTCATTGCACTATTCCAGACCCCTTATGGCGAGGAGTTAAGAGCAAACAAAATCAATCCAGGACAGCGACGAGAAAGAGAGCTCAATCTTCACGTTCTGTAGTGTTTCTAGGGCCAACATCGAGATAATGTACTGACACTTCTACCAATTCGTTGAGCAATCTCACGAATTGGCAAACCTGCTTCTCTGAGCCCGATTACTCCATCGGGTTCAAAATCGCTTAATTGTTGAAATACGCCACACTGACGAACTCGTGGCATCTTTTAATTTAAATTCGAACCCATTAACTGATTTGCTTACTTAATTTAACAAAATAACAATACAATTCCTTTCACTTTTTATACACTTTATATACTTTTTAAGGTAAATTGATCAAAAGTTTTCTCGACGTTTCGGCGACTTCACATTCGCCATCTTAAGGAGTCTGTTGATATCTTGAAATATTCAATTAAACAATTTAACCGAAACGTCGGGAAAACTCGAAAAACTCCACGCGGCACAACACCCGAAAAAAGCAAAACCAGATTACACCCGCGAAAACCTAAGATGTCACATATATACAATAAATTTAGGGGATAAAACAGATTAAATGTTTTCATCTAGAATATATTAGTAAAAAATGTTCAGATTGTTAGGTACTTTACATTAGATAATCTGGTTGAAGCTTTAAAGTACGATTGAAAGAATATTTGCCCTCTTTTTGGTTAAAAACAATTCCGTCGGCAAATTTATTAATTATTTATCCTAAAATTCACAAACCAAGCTTTAATTCGGAAATTTCATTAATGACCTGATACACCTAAAATATTTTCTAAACTTGTAAGTAAATAGTCTTTAATATATCATACTAGTATAAGCCCTAGTTTTAATTCACTATTACTTCAATAATTTTTACCTATTTTCAAATCAAACGAAAATAATTTTATACAAAAAATATGTATGTAAATTAGATAATCTTAAATCAAATTGTTATCTATTGTGTATTTGCAATAATAATTAAAATTTACACAACATTCTATGGCAATATTTATAATTTTTAAATAAGCTTACATAATTACAGTATTCTTAGGATTGATTGTATTACATGAACAAAACTTTAGATTTAGATGTTATTTAATTGCTGCCAAAACATAATTCTGGTAATGTTTTTATTTCTAATTTCCAAACTATTACAGCTCTAAAAATTTACAGTACTTTCAACTCATTATAGCTCTTTTATCCATCCCTCCATGAAGATTATTCTTATATCACATTTACTTCGTTCTTTCAACATTTACGATAGCATTCAAACTTTACTCCTCCCAATCAACACCCGCCCATCTTATTCTATATACCGCTTCTAATTATATTGGGCAATTGGCTGCCCTTTCTCATGCGCCGCTCTCAGATGTAGAAACACCTCATTTCTCTTCCCTTCGTAAAACCTCTCTGTGGCTCTGACACCAATTACCTGTCTTACACCTTCTCATCCAGCCAGTTCTTCACAACCGTCACTGCTAATTTGTATCTGGTGTTCATGACCAACACCCCCCTATTGTTATTCATTTTCCCTTTGTCATCTCCCAAACCATCAGGTCCCGCTGATTTCCCACGTTTTTAACTCTTCGAGAGCTCGTTCCACTTCCTGCTATTCTCCCTACCTTTTCCGGTTTCCCACTTTTTTTCTTACATTTTTTAGCCCACTTTCCCAGCTTCATCTTCGTCTGCCTCGTCCTTGCCCCGCTCTTTAGTATTTTCCATATTTCCGTATCGAGTTTACACGTTATTAGTTACTTCATTTTTCCTAGCCCACTCTATGGTATCTTTTCATCCGCTTTCCATATACTTCTCTTATCCCCTCTTTCCTCTTCCTCCTCCTTTTCATTTCTGCACTCTTTATCAAACCACCCGATCTCTCCTCCTTCCTTTAAATTCCTTCTCCTGCTACACATCCAACTCTTCCATTGATCCCACTTCCTCCACTCCACTTAATCTCCTTCAGTTTCTCTCTCACCCCCCTCATTGCCTTTCCCCGTTCTTCAGCTCGTTTCCCTTCCCTCTCCTTTTTCAAATACTTATTTCTGCCTTGAGTCTAAACCCCTCGCATCCTCCACCTCCGCCCTCTTCTCCTCTCCCCTAGAAAACCCCCTCACTGTCATGTAATCTATCAGTAATCGCCCTCCGTACATTCATTTAGTGTCTTCCATCACAATTCCATCTTTCTACCCTCTACGTTCACATATTTATCCTAGAACTTCTTCTTTACCTCTTCATACTCCTTGTTAATCCATCCCTCTAATTATACTAACCTCGCATTGAAGTCTCCCTCCATCACGCACCTTTCTCCTTGGTTAGTCTTATTTTTTATCTCATCTCTTACCTCCCTTTAATTCTTGTTCACATTCACTACTCTTACAGTTATTCAATGCCTTCCCTGTCCGTACCTCACCCACCCCACACCTCTTTCGCCCTTCATAAACTCCATCTCCTGCCCTTACTTATCCCAACTATCATCCCCCTATTTTCTATTCCTTTCTTGCCTCATTCGTTTTCCTTCTGAAATTTTACACCTTCCTATACCTCCAGCATCAACCATGTTTTTACTGACCCCACTAAGACTTTCCTTTCCACCCACTCATAAGTTCTTCTCCCGTGCCCTCTCTAGTTTTGGTTTATATCCCAGTCACGTTCCAAACTTTGATTATTAACACCTCCTCCTTTAGTTTGTTTTCTTTACAAGAAAACATAACACAAAATACATACACAAATATTAAATCACTTTCAAATTTGGAACATAGATCTTGAAGGTGGAGTTCACAGTACATCGTGTTCCTCCACTCGATGCATTACACTTGTTAGTTGCTGTTGAAACTTATAAGCGATTGTAGCCACTGAGTCAATATTTTGGCCATTTTACATTTTACGGGCTTGTGTCATTTAAATATTTTGTAATAGTTATGAAACTGGTGACTAGTTACTAGTCTGTTAGGTTTTGAATTTATTTTATATGTGAGGCTATAATAATATTACAGAAAATTTGCACATGTTTACCTATTGTTCTATTTATTTGTTTATTTATTCTTTGTACATTTTCTTAAATACAGATTTAGAAGTAGACAGAAGTACGGGCGGAGTACATATTTAAATACGTTCTTTCATTTAAACTCGTCTTGTACCGTCATGTTAGGAAGTTCTATTCTATATCTCCCCCTTATTATTCTACCTGCCATAAAAAACTGTATTTTTACTTTCTATCTTTAGGATACGAATATGACTTGATCAAATTAGAGAAAAAGGTTCTTCTAGAAGATGTATAAATTGAAAATTATATTATTCTATCTATAACTAAATACTGCAGATCTAGATTAATAATATACCATCGATATTAAAAGGAAACTACAAATCAGTTGATGACGAGAACCTCTTGGAAACATATATAGACGGTCAGAAGAGAATCTGATTACAGATAACTAATAATCCAACTTCAATGTTTCAAGATGTCGGCGAATAAAGAAGTTGCTAAAGATTATATTCAAAATAATTTGTGTAACGTGCAATACAGTGTACTATCCTTCATATCTTGAGTAGAAGAAGAAGGTTGAAATACTGGAAATAAACTGTTGCAAAGTACCTGAAATGTCACCTAACCTCGCATCTGTGAACCCAACCTCAGGTATGCAATCTAATGATTATAAAATCACAATGGATATTGAAATTAAATATCTGAAGGAAATAATATCTACAAAAGATATTCTAGTAAATTAATAAAAAGAGATAAAATAAATCTAATGAATAACACTATAAACCTGCAAGAAAAAAATGTAAACAGTGTGGCCCGTCATCCAATAAATAATAAAGAATTAATGATTAACGTAGGCAAACAAACTAGCACCACTGATAATACAACATTTTGTACCATAAATGCACACTCTGTTGTTGGGTATTCAAATCAAGAGGCAGCAGTTTTGAAGTTTAAAAAAAAACGAAAATCTGAGTACAGTTAGTAAAGAAAGCAAAACTAATGAAATCAAGATACGAACGTTAAAAGTTAGATCCACTCCTGAAAAAGGAGAAGCTGATTGATTATTTAAAGAAATGTAAATTTAATGACATTCCATGTGAAGCTGTTAATTCTAAAAGACCAATGGAATATTCATCTTTCAACGTAGAGGTGTCAGCTGATACGATTGATGAAGTGAAAAACCCTGATGTTTGGCCGGAAAATGTTCGCATTAATATATTTTTTTTTTTTAGGAATCCAGATAAAACAGCAGCCGAAATAAAAATATTATATATAAATATACAATCTATAAGAAACCAAATTCTGGAAGTTGAGGCTTTTTAGACAATAAATATTATAATTTTGTAGCAGTAACCGAGCATTGGCTCTCCGAAGATGAACCAAAAATTTGGACATTTATTTTCAACTGCATTTTATGTACGCATTACAAATAACCATGAAGGGACTATCATTTATGCAGATAGGTATATTTCTTTATCAAAAACTGCAATGGGCGTTTCTGCCGATAAAAATAGTGAATTGTCATGTTTATTTGTACATAGCATTAAAACTTTTATTATTTGTGTATATCCTTCTCCCTCTGGTAATAAGGATATATTTATTACTTAATTATGTGTGTTTTTTGCTTAAATATTAACGGACGCAATGTTATACTGGGTAGATAGATAGATAGATGTTGTATGGGTGGCACCAGCGCCTATTCCACCGCGACCTTTCCAGGTCTATTGTGGGTCCCTGTTTATCTCAGATGACCAGCTATAGCATTGTCTCTTTGATTAGTCCTATTAGCCCTGCCAGAGGGGCTTGGGTATAAGTCTCCGCGCTTGGGTTTGTAGTGCCTAGCTTTTGATATCTAATCCTTACCCCTAAACCCCAGTGGCATAGGATGTGGAACGAGTCCTCTTCTTCCTCTAGGCAGAATCTGCATGATGCTTCTTTCACCAGGCCTATTTTGCTCATATGTTTGTTGAGCTTGCAGTGTCCTGTTATCAGGCCTACTATTGTTTTGACCATTTTCCTGTCTTGTTCAGGAGTTCGGTCGTGAATTTTGGCGATTGTTTCTTAAGGAACTGTTACGCCTGTCTCTATCCTGGTGAGTTCGTCCACCAGGTATGGGCCTGTGTCTCCACCCATTTTTTTATGGATCGTTTGACTGCGGTTTTGGAGATTCCGCAAGAGGTTTCCGGGCCAATTACTGCTTTTGACGAGCCTTGTTTGGTCAATTCGTCTGCTATGTCATTCCCCGGATGTCCTCCGTGTCCTGGGACCCATGTGATTGTTACTTTTTTGTGACAGCCAAGTTGGTTAAGAGCGCGTATACAGTCCCACACTAGCTTAGATTCGACCTGTGTGGAGCTTAGAGCTCTTAGTAGCGCCTGGCTGTCGGAGAATATAGCAATTGACCTACTTTTGGTGTCATGTCTTGCTATTTCTCTTGTGCAGTGGTATAGTCGTCCCAAAGATATTTGGCGTTTATGACCTTTTACCACTTGACCGCCTTAATAAGTTTAGGGCCATCATATCGTAAAACCAAACCCATAAATATTCTCGGTCTGGTCAGGACCGTATTGTATAATTTTCTCCAAACAAATGTATGCATTGGGGCAGCAGCACCCGGAGTTAAAACGGCCCCTTAAAAAAAGTACCGAAACCGGGCCTGGGACAACGTTAGGGGAATCCGCTGAGGACCACCTATTGGGGGCGGGGGATGAGAGTTTGCGGTCGGTCCCTCATAAAAATTAGTAAAAGTTAAATACCATAAAAGGTCATAAACGCCAAATATCTTTGGGACGACTATAAAGAGCTATCGCCTCTGCTTGGAACACCGTGGTGTCCTTGGCGAGACTGACAGAAATCTTTGTCTCGGGTTTTGTGCCGTATATACCTGCTCCTACCCCTTTGTCGGTCTTTGAGCCGTCCGTAAACCAGCATGATTCTGCTTTGGTAGGTTGGCCTTCGACACAGTCTTCTCTTTGTGGGATACTGGGTAGTGATTTTAATGTTCATTTTGAAACAAATGGATACCGTGAGACATACCTAGAGGATAATCTTACAACTTATGGTTTGTATAAACTTGTTGGTTTTAATACGAGAAATAATAATTGCATTAATAACATATTAACAAATATAAATATTGCACTAGTTAAAATTGAATGCAGCGAAATCTCTTTATCAAACCATAGAATAATATCAATGTCTGTGGCAATACATAACCACGATGATAAAACTGAACCCCTTACTTACAAGCCAATAACACCAGTTGTCAAGTTTCATTATTTTAAAGTAATTGAAACAGCAAATTGGGATTTTGTTAATTATATTCGCAGAAATATACATACTAAATGGTAAACATTAAATTAAATTAATTTGGTTGCATATACTTAACGTCTGGAATAACTTTTAAATTTCTCCTATCACCTCATCAAATTTCCTTTTCCATGGTCTTCCTGTTCGTTTTTAGAGCCACTGCGAAAGACCGCGCAGTAAAGATTTGTGCCCCTATGCCGATACCTAATTTTGTTCAATGACTATATCTTCTTGGTAACCTATTTTAAAAAAATCACTAAATTGTATATAAGGCTGCCTACAGTTGATTATTTATCTGTTTTATATTTATATTGTCTTTTACCATTAATAACAGAATATCTTTTATAATATGTACAATATGTCAGATACTGTCTGTGCTATTTGCTCTCTGGCTGTTGACGCTGATATTTTAAGCTGCTCATGCTGTTCTCGTGTTTTCCATGGGAATAAATGCGTTCGATTCAATAAAGGGTAAAGCAGAAAATAATACGATTTTCCTGTGAAAATTGCTTCCAGCGTATTAACGAAAAAACTAGCGGAGCACTCGATAAAATTCTAGAGATCTTAAATGAACCCCCGCACTGATTAATAACCTTATGAGAGTCATAACGAGTACAAATTGCAATAGTAGAATGAGTACGCCACAGTTAAAGTCAAACCCTAAAGTAAAGTTCCAACATTTCTACTGGTTCGGGTGATATTCCTTGTGCTAGTACAACACCATTAATCGATTGCACTTATTCACCCTCGCCACGTAATATTCCACATAAACCGAATCGAATCGGTAAAAGTAACAAATATACATCAACTACTTCTCGATCCGAAGCTGTGGCTAAAAAACGCGTACCTATCGAAACGTCGGATGGTCAGAATACCTCCGTCGCTCAAGTCGCAAAGTTGCAAACTCAACGGAGGCCTATTATTATTGGCAACTCTACAGCTAATCATTCTCCTCTGTTATGCTCGGCGGAAAGAAGACAATGGTTGCATGTTGGAAGAGTGAAACCGGGTATTACTGATGCTGATATTATTCAGTATTTGACTAATGTGCTCAACATCGATAATGCTAAATGTTTTCCACTCACAAGTAATAAGGATTCCTTTAAAGTTGGTGTTACGGAATCTCTAATTCAAGACCTACTTGATCCTAACGTATGGCCTATTGGAATTGCAGTAAAGGAGTTTTATCCTCGAGGCCCAATCTACAAGAAACGTTTGACTTCTCCTCCAAATTAGTTAAGTCATGTACTCCAAGACAAATGGTGGGCTTCTTGTTATACTACCAGAATGCGAGAGACCTGCGGACTAAGCTAATAGATTTCTACAGCTCTTGTTTATCTGAGAATTATTGTATTTTGGCTCTAACTGAAACGTGGCTATATCTTCTATCATGGATAATATTATTGGAGATTTTAATTTGCCAAATATTAATTGGGTCGAATATTCTGATAACTGTGGCCAAACTCCAACAAATTTATGCTCTCCATAAGAAGTATTATTTTATGATAGTCTGGGAGCTATCTGTTTAAATCAATTTAATTCAAATCAGAATGAATATGGAGTTTCACTAGATTTATGTTTCTCCAATTAAGAATCTCACCAGTGGCTACTTGTCCACCAATAATTTCACCTGATAGGTATCATCCCCCTTTGAATGTCTGAATAAGATATTTGCGATCCACTAGTATATAGTATTCATTATAAGCCTGATTTTAACCGTGCTAATTACTATAAAATTCATAATTTCTTGGCATGTGTTGACTGGCCTTATTTCAACAATTGTTCTGATGTTAATACCGCTAGTCGAATATTATGTGATATTCTTTATTTTGCTATAGATTTGGATGTGCCGAAAAAACGTGTTAATTATAATTTCTACCCGATTTGGATTTCCAAAAAACTCATTCACCTGATTATATCTAAAAAGGAAGCTCACATAAAGTGGAGGCTAAAATCTGATGATTTCGATTATAAGTTATTTGCATATATCAGAACACAATATAAGTTGAAAACTATGTTATGCTATAGAAAGTAGTTAGATAATATTGAACAGTCAATCTAGTCTTTTGTTTTTTAATTTAATTTCTGAAAATCAGCATGGGTTTACGCTAGTGGTTCCACGCAAATGAACTTATTGATCTTCACGGATTACATAGTTCGCGCTCTTGAAAGCGGATCAGAAGTTCATTCAATTTATTCCGATTTTAGCAAGGCTTTCGAACGTGTAACCCATTCGACACTAATACTGAAATTGAAAGCCTATGGTATACGTGATCCTTTGCTAAGGTGGCTCGAGTCGTATTTAACTGGTAGAGTTCAATCTGTTAAGATCAATGGTTAGGTTTCAAGTTCATTTCACGTAACTTCCGGGGTTCCTCGGGGGTCTAACTTGAGACCTCTGTAATTTACAATATTTATTAACGATATATATGATCAACTCTCCTGTCCACACTTATTATTCAGACGACCTAAAAATATTTTTAGAAGTGAAAGATGGTGCTGAAGATATTGAGGTTCAACGTAATTTAACCTTAATTAGTGAATGGTGTTTATCCAATGATATGGTTCTGAACGTAGAAAAGTGTAAATTCTTGTCATTTTCGCGTTGTCAAGACACGATTAATTTCATTTATAGTCTGAATAATATCCCGCTATGCAAGGTACCTACAATTCAAAACTTGGATGTGTTATTAGATTCTAAGCTATCATATAAATTGCATATCGACCACATAAATAACAAGGCTAATAAAATGCTTGGGTTCATAAAGCGGTGCACAGTCGAGTTTAGGGAAACACGCGCGATTCTAATTCTCTACAATACCATAGTCGGATTCCATCTTGAATATTGCTGCCTTATTTGGTCATTGACTCATATAGTCAGATTAGAGTCTGTGCAAAATAAATTTGCTAAAGTTTTGTCCTACAAATTACATTGCTTAGGAATCTGTTTGGCACCCGAGCAATCAAATCACTTGATATTCGTGGGAAAGAAATGAATCTCTTATGTTTGTTGTTAAACGGAATCATCAATTCAGAGCAATTACTAAACCTTATTAGCATTAACGTACCTTCTACGTAAACAGTTTTGTCTATAGATTTTGTAGGAGTTTCTTACTCTCAATTCAAATCGCAATGTATAAATATGTGTACATATGTACGAGTTTACAGAATTGTATTTGTATTTTTAACATATTGTATTATTTTTAGGTTACCATGTAAATGCTGTAGCATTAAATAAATAAATAAATAAATTAATTAATTAATAACTTAGCAGTTGGTGTAGACTTATGTTATAAATATAAAATGGTTTACGAATGACGTCAGAAAAATGAGAGAAGAATTACATTTCATAAATGATTACTACTAAAAGGATACTTTTATTAATTAATTTAAAAACCACATAGCTGAAACCATTATAAGCATTTCACCAGATATACCTCGTAGTCTAAGTATAAATATTCAGTCTTCTCTAAGTTTTGGGTTTACTGAAACGACACCTATAATTGTTAGAGATGCAGTAAGAGAACTTAAAAATAATAAGAGTGTTGATAAATTTAAATTATTAGTTGAACATCTAAAATACATCATCGATCATCCTCTTACTAAATTAATAAATGAATATTTAAGAACAGTAACATTTCCGGATATTCTTAAGTTAGCAAAAGTGATACCAGTTTTTAAATATGACGATGAAAAGAAAATTAATAATTACACACCTATTTCGATATTACCTATCCTATCAAAAATAATTTAAAAAAATAATGTAAATTCAGATCAATACTTATTAATAATTAATAATTTGTTCTCAGATAGTCAATTGGAGTTTAGGAACAATATTTAAACAACAGATGTTGTTATATCATTAAGTGAATATATTATTAATATATTTGAAAATAAGAAATTTAGTACACTCTCAATCATTGACCTAAGTAAAGCATTTGACTGCGTGTTGCATCATTTACTTTTATCTAAATTAAAAGCGTATAATTTCAACCAAAACGCATTAAAACTAATGAAATCATATTTAAATAATAGATACCAGTCAGTTTATTATAATAATTTGTTCTCAGATTTGTCGTCAGTAAATTGTGTGGTGCCACAGGGATCTATATTAGGACCCCTATTATATTTATAAATGATCTTCCATCTCAGTCTGAAATAACAAAATCAATTTCGTTCGGAGATGACTCCACTTTTATTGATATAGGGAAACAATTGAGGAAATTGAAATGAAAAATACTATCACAATGGGTATTGTTTACTGATTGGTGCTCTGAAAATAAGTTGCTCCTAAATAATAATAAAACTAAAAAATACCCTTTCCCTTAAAAAAAGGCTCTGTTAATGAAAGCCACTGTTTCCTGGCGCTATACATATATTGATTCTAAATTTAATTGGGAACAGCATGGTAATCACATAGCCAAAACATTGGCTGTGAATATTTATTGCCTTCGTAGTATGTATGGAAAAGTCGGTGATAAAGTTCTAAAACGCGCTTATTATGGTCTTATTAAATCTCGACTAAGATATAGTCTTTTGGTTTGGTCACTCCTCTAGTAGACATAGAATATTTAGACTTCAACGTAGAGCTGCCACACTAATATGGTGCAAGATATAGAGAAGATTGTAAACCTCTATTTAAAATACTATATTTTTGTTAGATAGTACATCAATTGGTTACAAATTATCTAAGAAAACTTCCGAGAAGTTTGTGATCGGTGTATTAGATACAAGATTTAAGACCTTATGAATCCACCCTAACCAAACCAACATGCATATTCACTTGAATGCTTGACAGAAACAACTCTTCATTGTTTGATTACTGGATCAAATGTCATCACTTTATTATTATCGAAAAAAAAACTCTTGATGAACCTTCTTTGGAAAATTTAGGAAAAGCCATAATAGTTTGGTACTACACTCTAGCTCTATAAATGGGTATGAGCCGAAAAGTGAATTATTATCCCCTCTTTTGATGAACTTTCATGGATAACCTCTAAAAAACAAATTAAAATAATCTTTCCTGCCTTAGTATATTATGTTCTTAATACAAATGCTTTAATAATTGTGTTTTATAATTTAATATTGGTAGTAGTATTGGCCAATATATTTCGTATTACTAAATAATTCGTTTTTAGTTTCAAATTTCAATACACACTTAAATATTCCATTTGAAACTACTTACTAACTGTCTTTTAATTATATTTTTATAAAAAATTAAATATATTTTTACTTGAAAAAATAATATTACCAATCGCTAGGGTATTTCTCAATGATTTCTTGTTTCACCCCAGTTTTAGAACAATTACGAAACGATCGTTTCCGTCCATCTAGAAATAAATTCAATTCAGCCTATTACCTAAGCGTAATTTTAGTAGTTATTACTTATCGGTAAGAATAATTTGCAAAATTATCGAGAAACGAAGGAGAAATAAAAATGCAGGTTGTAACAAAGTTAATTAATCGTGTGCGAGAGGTGGGTGTGCGTTGCAGTTGCAGCCATAATAATTCAGGTGGTGTCGTATTGAAAGGGGTTAATTAACGCAAATCCATCTTTCAGCTCTGCACATGTTCGATATTCGATTACAGTGTGTGCGTTACTTAGGTCTCTGGGACATGCGACAAGTATTCTATTACCGGAATTACGTGTGCATCTACTAGAGAACAAAAGAAAACGAGGAGGGGACATTCTTAAATGCGGATTTGTAGCAGCAAAGCAACTTCCATATATGGCAAATTGTGATGCCATCATTCTATAAAGCTATTATTTAAAAAACCTAAAGAAGTTTCAAGGTGAAATAATATGTGATTACGTACTAAAACAAGATATAATTATATTGCTAAACATTTCTGTTGGCTCATCTACACAGTAAAATTAGTAATATGATTATGTATTACATCAATAGAAATATAAATATTTTTCAGAAGAAAATAGATAATTGTAAATCACACTAATGTACTATATGGCAATTGACGCAAGTGCAATTATAAGACTGTTAAAAGAGAAAAACATTAAAGTGATGTGAGAGTTTATTAATAACCTCTAGTTGAATAGTTAAAAATGGATAAAGCTTGAAATGAACTATCAGTTAAGAGGAAATATGTTAAGGTTATCAACATTCAAATATTGCAGAAGAAGCATATTAATACCAAATCTAAAAATAAAGATTTATTTCTAATTTATGTATTGCTAAATCAGATGCCTCTTGGATGTTCTTTGCCTTTTATAATTTAAAAAAGATATATAAACTAATCCACAAACTAATAGACATCATTCTAGAGACAAGGCTTGGTAAAATTAATAATTGAAAATAAAACATATACTTTTTTTATCACTTCTTTGATCAAAACTTGAATTAAATAAATTTATCATCACGAATGACTTACTTTACGATTAGCTAAAATACTTGTATGATCCTATATCCGTAACATTCTATTTAGCGTATTCTATGATTAAGTTTTTTAGTCTTCTATCATTGTGCTCTATATGCTACTATTTTATTATAAGATTCGAAAAAGAAAAACTGTCAAAATTACATATATTCTTGACAGCCTACTGCGGCGACTTAACGACAATGGCTTCCACACCATAGGATATGAAAATGGCATAACCATCCTGCTAACAGGCAGATTTGAGACGGTGATATGCAGCTTGAAGCAGAAAGACCTCAAAATAATTGAATACTGGTGTAATGACCAGTGTCTGACCATAAAACCGCCAAAGACTGAAATGGTTCTCTTCACAACGAAAAGGAAACTAGGTAAGCTAAAGCTTCCTAAACTCCTCAAAACCCGGTTGACATTATAGTCGGAAGTCAAATACCTGAGATTGATCCTCTATGGCAAGCTAACGTGGGAACCACATCTCAAAATGAAATGTAAAAAAGCATGTGTCTCCCTCTGGAGAGCTGTGGGGCAGACATGGGGACTATCTTCCAAGACAGCACTTTGGCTGTACACAGCGGTAGTGAGACCAATGCTAAAATAGCATGCCTCAGCACATCCGGGGCAATGCGAACAACACAACAATGGAAGCAATGCTCTGCCTTTCATCTATCGACTTATACGTAGAGGAGATGGCCACGGCATGGATCGGCTCTCAGTGATATCACGGACGAGCGACCGATCGCGCCGACACCGAAATGCCTCACTTATATCCTCAAACAGAACACTCTCAAGGAGCTAAAACAAAGTTAGGACAACACCTAAGGCTGCAGACAGGCCAAGGAAGCAATGCACTCACCCAATCTGAAAACAGCTGAATACTATCTGCGACTGTCCCTGGGGAATCTGCGTCTTATCACAGGTATCCTTACGGGTCACTGTCAGCCAGACCCATAGAAACACCTGTTTACTATGGGTCTGGTGGAAACCCCCATATGTAGAGCTTGTGAAGAAGGGGACCAGAGTGGAGTGGAATATGTGTTAACCACCTGCCCAGCTCTCGCCCACCTTAGAGAGCCCATGCTAGGGGGCTCTGGCCGAACATGGCCAACATTAGGGATACCCCTCCAAGTGAGGCCTAGGTGCTCTGGTCAATGATTTGATCACCTTTGGCAAGCTGGATCCAGATCCAGATACATATGGACCACCTTTAAACATAAAACATTATGATAGCACTAATCTAAAAGTAAACAGCAACTTTTAAAGAGATTGAGAAAACAAATAACTTTGCTTCAAATAAAGAACTGTTCAAAATTGAAAAATGATATACTAAATCAGTGCAGGAAAATTCTTCATTAAAAAGTTTTATATATTAAAAGCAAAATAAAGCATTACAACAGAAAGTCGATAAATGTAATTCCAATGAATAACACAATAATAGCGGCGAGTAATATAATAAATTTGAAGAACTTAAGAATATTATTTTATAGAACCTAAGCTAAGAGAGTCATAGATATAACTAAAGCCAACAGTCTAAAGAGTTCACCAGAAAAATGTGTACCCTAATACGAGAAGAAATAAACAAACAAAAAAACAAAATACTAAAGACTAGCAAATACAGGGTACTCCAAAATAAGAAGGGGTGTTCAAATGAAAAAGTACGAAACGATACTGTGGGTATAAATGAAGTATTTATTGAAAATATATACTATAGGTCTGAGCACAACATTTCCATTAATTAACGAACCGAATAATTTTTCGCCCAAGCTGAAACGCTGCCCTCTCAGATGTTTCTTCAGGGGACAAAATACATGGAAATCTCAGGGCGACATTCCGGGCTGTAGGGTGGATGGTCAAGTTGCTTCCATACAGTTCCGCCTATGTGACTTTGGAGACATAATGGAGTAAAACCACACCCTTCATGAGAACCCCCGGACTTTCGTTGTCGATGGACCTGCATAATCTACATGTGGTCCCCTGACATTATATCGGAATCGACCGCCTTTTAACTCAGGCGACGAACTTTATAATGTTTTTAAGGACAGTGTCTCGTCACGACCATAGGAGACCTGAGAATACGAAATAACGAAATCCTTCGGCTAGTAAATCAATTGAATCCTTGTGCTCAGGCTTCAACAACGCATTGAAATTATTAAAATTCACTACAGAAATGGTGCAATTTTGCAGTTACAGTTCGCCAAACTAAAGCACTTTTGGGTCGTCGTGAAGCACCTTCTGGGACAGCAATAGTAAAACTGGTTAAAAAATTTGAGCTGTTGGGACAACTTAGTGAAGTGAAGAATTGAAATTGAAAATCCAGGTTTGTCGATTCCTCGTCAATCTTTGGAATTAGACATTCCAAAAACGACATTTGTTTTGTGTGGACTGGATATGATGTCAGTTAATCTTATCGGATGATTTCGTCGTTAATAATACTGCAGTTCTATTTTAAGGTGTTTATTCCACTGGTGGTAGTTTAAGACTAATTTACAACTATTTTCTATTTACAAAATAAAGATGGTGGTGCGGGCGTACCCGAAAGTGACCGATGGTTGTCGGGGGGGTGGGACAGCGCTCCAACAACATTACATCGTATTTTGCATAAAGACTTAGGTTTGAAGGCTTTTAAAATTCAGTTTACACAAGAACTCAAGCCGTTCGATCACCAGCAACGTCGTTTCTTTGATGATTGGGTCCTTTAAATGCATCAAAATGATCCGGATTTTCACCGAAAAATCATCTTCAGTGATGAGACCCATTTTTACCTCGGAGGCTACGTGAATAAGCAGAATTGTGGCATTTGGGGCTCGGAAAATCCAAGAACTCTCCAAAGCCTCTCCATCCTCAACGTGTCACTGTTTAGGCTTTACACTTAAAGTTTTATTTTTTCAGATGTTTTTCTAAATATGAAAAATATTACAAAACTTTTTAAATGAATGTTGAATGGTTAAAAATCTGAACAAATTTTATAAACATAAAGTTCTTGTCTTGCGAAACAAATAATTATATTTTTGGTATGAACTATTAAATCCTGAAGCCGGTTTGAATTAAACGTTTTCATTTAAGTTTTGAATTTTAGAGCAACTGATTTTTCGCATCACGTAGTCATATTTTTTTGGATTAAGCGAAGAGTTAAGTGAAGATGATGTGAATAACTTGATTAAAACCTTTCTGCACTATTTTATTTGTTTACTAGAACTATTGATAATAGTTATTTTGTGTCCGAAATATACATCTGGTCACAAATGAAATAGTGATGAAAGGTTTTAATAGCGTAATCATACAACAAACGGTTCGATAAATATAGAATTCATTTTTTTAATGTTTGATTGATAATAGATATAACTTTAAAATTTGCTATTAAGAGCTATTTCTTTCAATTATGGTGATTAAGAATATTCTAGAAAAATAACACGAAAATTACTTTTGTATCATTCAATGTCTGTCGAAGTATTAGCTAGAGAAGTAGTTGTTTCAAAAGTGATTTGTTTCTTGTAGTCTTAATAAGACTCATTTGTTGTAGATTTTACGAAATAGGTTCGTGTTTTTTCTAATTATTCGATTGGATTACTTTCTTTGTCATTTTTTCATACACAATTTAAATTTTATTATAAAAATTATGCCTTTTCTCAGTTCTTTTTGTAAACCTTATTGCTGTTTTTTTTTTCAATGGTTTCTTTATTTTTCTTGTTTCCATAACTATAATGTGTAAAATTTATGAATTATTAATATACTTACAAATTAGGCTACAATAAAATCAATAAAATATGTTTCTATTGCTCAATAGGAATTTGGGGTAAGATTTAAAATTATAGATCCACTACAAGTTAAAAAAAGTATCTTTTGAGCAATTTAAAACTTACGATTTCTTTATATCATGAATTTATCAACAGATATGACGGACCTGAACAACTATTTTTTTATAATAAAACTAAATCTTTTTTGATTGATTATTGAGGCACTTAGGCGTTGAAAATCCATTTTCAATACTAAGATAACGACACTGTATACCTTATATTTTAAAATCAGACAGTGTCGTTATCTTAATATTAAACCTTTTTTAATATCAATATTAATAAAATTGCTGACTTATATAAATATATACCTACATTACACATTAGTTTTACAATATCCATTTTTTTCAAACAAAAATTAGAGAACAACATCAGTACGTATCTAAAGGCTTCCGTTAGCTTTATGGATCAATTAATTTCGTTTGGAGTTTACCAACAGCACTACAATAACGAGAGTTAAAACTTAGAATCTGCTAGTAATTATCATTAAACGTTCGTTTCCTGAAAAATTATATCGTCTTGATTCATAAATTTTCACTATATGCAATGAAAACAATAAAGGGTTAAAATTAATACTTTCGCTGCTACATTCTTGATGGAACATAATCTCAGGAGTGGGGTTGTATGAGGGTAGATTGAAAAAAATCCGGAATGAGCAAGAAAACGCAGTAATTAAACAGGTTTTTATTTTTATTTTTCAACATAGTACCCTTGCAGGGCGATACACTTTTCCCAGCGGTGCTCCAACTTTTTTAAGCCTTCAGAAAAATATGATTTCGGGAACTCTGCAAAATAAGCTTTAGTGGCGTCGATGACCTCCTCATTTGACGTAAAGCGCTTGCCTTGCCAAGTCTTCATGTTTGTGAACAAAAAGAAGTCGCACGGTACCAGGTCTGATCGTAGCCCAATTCAACCAATTTAGCATTGGCGATTCGGGATGAATGGGCCGGCGCGTTGCCGTGGTGGAAGAGCACTTTTTTCCGCTGCAAATGAGGCCGTTTCTCCTTCAATATGCCGTTGAATTGATCCAATAAATCGCTGTAGTATTGTGCCGTGATAGTTCTTCCCTTCTGCAAAAAGTCGATGTGTATCACACCTTGCGAATCCCAAAAAACGGTGGCCATGACCTTTCCAGCCGATGGGACAGTCTTTGCCTTCTTCGGAGCAGATTCGCCTGGAGAAATCCATTGTTTCGACTGCTGCTTGGTTTCTGGTGTGTAGTGGTGGATCCATGTTTCGTCCACGGTCACGAATCGGCGAATAAAATCCGTTGGATTATGCTTTAACAAGGCCAAACACTCTTTCGAAGTGGTCACACGATTTCGCTTTTTGTCCATAGTCAGAAAACGCGGCACCTATCGCGCCTACAGCTTCCTCATGCCCAAATGTTCGTGCACGATATTTTGCACACGTTCATATGAGATGCCCGTGGTCTCTACAATTTCTCGCAACTTCAGTCGTCGATCGGCTAACACGAGATCATCTTTGTCGACTATTTCTTCATTTGTGGCCGTTTTTGGACGTCCACTGCGTGGTTCATCCTTGGTGCTCGTACGGCCTCGTTTGAACTCGCTCACCCAGAAACTAATAGTCCAAAAATGAAGGTGTGGATGTGCCATGAACTTTCTGCAAAATATCTCGAATCTCCGTCGCCTTTTTCCCATTCATCCAGAAATGTTTGATGACTGCACGAAATTCGTTTTTATCCATTTTTGCAAAAGTGCCTGACTTGCTTCACAAGATATCCTAGTAAACAAAAACGGAACGACACACGTGTCTGAAAATTTGACAGCTTACCTAAAATAGGTTAGCCTTGACAACCATCATAACAATTTCGCGATACGCGCGCCATCTCTTGCCCATTCCGAAAAAGTTTCAATCTACCCTCGTAAATGAAAGACTTGTGTTTGTTCCATAATTAATTAAGTGATGTCAGAAAACTGATAATTTAATTATGAAATAAAACAAGTCTTTCATTTACAAATCTACCCCAATAAAGGGTTAGTTTGCTCTGATCTAATACCTTGGTATCTTGAATTTATTCTCTTAAAAAAAGAAGACGTTTGATGTTTAGCAATTTATACTAACAGATAATATTTAGGTTTATAGAGGTAAAAAATTTATTTAAATATTTAAAATGAGTGGTTTTTAGAATTGGGAACACGCTTGTTTTTTTATTAATTTAAAATTAACTTTATATGTTTCATAATAAGTTAAATAAAACAAAACAGAAAAAAAAATTCCTAAAGGGGTAAAAAAATTATAAAATTTAAAAAAATAAAGTTGACGCGAAATCGCCAGATTGTAGATGGCGCATTTGTTTACTTTGTTATCTGTTACGAACTGTCATATCAGTTCATATGGCGTTCATTGGGCATTAAAAAAGCGTTGACATTACAGTTGAGAACAAAATAAGTGTATTTTGTTTCTCTGCATTTAATATTGATCCTAATTTATTATTTTTATCCATGTGGAAAGGGTTATCTTGTGTAAATAATAAATTTATAAAATAGCTAGACTACATGGTGATTATTGCATGAGGTTTAGTAAAATTACAATAAAAAAAATTGAATTATAAATATTAATAAATTGTTTGTAATCCCTCTGTTTATTATTAATTTTAATACATTTATTAAAGTAAAATTAAAAATTATAAAACAGTGTCTAATAAACTAGAAAAATCATTGTTTCCCAAAATATCTTTGCCATTCCTAATAAATTCATAAAATAATTTTCATCGTAATTAACTTTTATTATTGTTACTTTATTGTTGGATTCGAATGAAGGATCTGCAACGGATAAATAACTAATTTTTAAATTTAACATTACCATTTGTAAATGTAATTGTGCTTTGCACACTATTTATTTTTATATTTAATTGTCTCTCCACGTCATTGCGAACTTTACCTTTATATTTTTTTACCAAATATATCTATACTTACAAATCTGCTGCATTGTAAGAATCATTTTTATTGATAAATTCTATTAATATATATGCGTTGATATTGGGCAAATTACCACTGTATACTTAAAAAACTGTTTATCTTGCATTATTTTAAAATAACACAATGATTTAATGAATAAAATGTGATTGAACGACCATAGAAAATATACTTATAATACTGTGTGAACGACGTCTAAACACAGCGTTTAAATCGTAGCAGAAACAATGACGTCGCGCGATCTTCGGTCGACTTCGTGGCGAGATTTAGATTTTTCGATCTATTGTACTTGATTAAAAAAAATATTAAAACATTGAGTTTTGGTTTTCCTATTAACAAGAGCCAATAGTGATTGTTATAAATATTGCTGTTGAAGTTATACAATTAGGTCAAGAAAGAAAAAGAAAACTGTTCATAATGATAATTAAGAAAACGCAAAGTAACTTGAGAAGAGAATTTTTATAGAAGTGCAATCTGGGTAAAATTCTAAGCTTTGTTGGTATTAATCTGGTATATTATCTTGGTTTATTAATATATATATATATATCATTTAAATGAATCGTGAATTTTATTAATCCTAATATATATTGGAAGATTTAATTTAATATTAATTTAAACAGTACCTTAACAGAGCCAATACACTTTAATAACTTAATACTATCTTTTAGTGCAACAGCTATCATAAATTATGCAACACGTGTAACAGAAAACACAAAAACACTGATTGATAATATTATTAGTAATACGGTAAGCGATTTCAAGGCATATGTGTTTGAAACGTATATATATATATATATATATATATATCACCATTATGCGCAAAAATATTCTTGGCCGCTTGTAATAAAAGGCAGTGCAACTTTTGAATTTTTGAATTTTTCTGTAAACTGGAATATTATCTATATATAGAAATAATAATGTAGAAGAAGCTTGGGTAAATTTTATGAATATTCTCAATGTGGCACTTACTACAAGTTGTCCTAAAGTTACTCGGTCATCACTGAAATACAATAAAAGGAATTACACTCCAGTTCCAGCTATTATTAAAACCTGCCTGATTATCTATCCGTTGTCAAATGTTATAATACGGATGCAAAAAAGATATAAGATCATAAAGAAAGCGTACTATGTGATGTAAAAAGGAATGAAGTTGAAAATAAAATACTATACAGTGATAATAAAAGTAAAACTGCTTGGGCCAAAATAAATAGTATGGTAGGAAAATTCGGCACCAAAGCCAAGGTAACGAAATATTAAAAGGAAAACTAAATGAGCTAAATAACTATTTTACTGACTCATTTTATATTTCTGAAACCAGTAGCAGAATCCGAAATTTATAATATTATATGTCCTCTCAAAAACAAATCGTCAAGTGAGTACGATGAAATCACAGCATCATTAATAAAATCTTACATCAAACAACTCATTGGCAATATAAGTCTTAAAAATGGTATATTCCCTCAATGTCTGAAGGAAGATATCATAATACCGGTGCATAAAAAAGGCGATCCAGGCAATTTTAGCAATTACAGACCTACATATAACTCTTCTGACTGTAATTTCTAATATACTAAAAACAGTCATATCTAGTCAAAGAATGAATTATTTTATAGCACATTCCTTTCTCAATAATGCACAGAACGGATTTATACAGGAATGGTCTACCAACAGTGCTATATTTGATTGTATAGCCAGACATTATGGATGCTTTGGAGAAATCAGAACTGCCTTTAGGTATTTTTCTTGATTTGTCCAAGGTTTTAGATACTGTCAATCATGAAGTCTTGACTGGCATATACCATACATTAATATGCTCTTACTTAGAAAATAAAACTCATAGAGTAAAAATAAATAACTAACCATCCGATTGTAAAATAATTAATATGGAAATACCGCAGGGTAGTATTTTAGGTCCAGGTATATCAAAATACCTTCTTAACAACCTATGCCGACGATACTACCTTGCTTATTTTTAATTCGGGCGCAGCAGAATTTGCTCTTAAAGCGGAAAAAGTATTTGATAAAACCGAAGATTGGATGAACATGAACAAATTATTGATAAACACAAAGAAAACAAACGTGATGACCTTCAGTTTAAAAAATAAGCAAAATATTCCAAGCAACATAAAATTAAATAACGAAAATTTTCACGCACAAACTAAAGTCAATTTCTTAGGTATGGTAATTGACAATGATTTAAATTGGTCTGCTGACTGTGAGTACTTGCGATCAAGATTAAATGCGGTATGTTATTCTTTTAGAATATTAAAACAAGTTTTAGATGCTAACTTATTAGTAACAACCTACAGGGCAAACTTTGAAAGCATAATATGATACGGGATAATCCATTACGGATCTTTGCTAAAAATATATTTATAATCCAAAAACGAGCGCTCATGATCATATTTAACCTAAAGTCGAGAGATAAATGTAGAAAAGCGAGATTATTAACGTTTTACAGGTTATATATTCACGAAGCCTTAATTTGCCATGCTCAGAGAACTTCAAAGAGTTTTGCAAAAATCGAAACAAATAATAGTCGTACATACAAGCATGGTGCTCCAAATGGTGAATCAAAATTAATCCTTATAAATCCCAACTATTCATCCCCACCATAAAATAATCCCACATATAGCTGTAAATACCTTGGCACCCTATTTGATTCAAAACTCTCCTTTAAACTCCAGGCAAAAACAATCAAAAATAAAATCAAACTCAGCGCTCGGCATTTGAAATCATTAACTTACAAACAGCAAGGAATAACAATAAAGACTGCAACACACATATACAAATCAATATGCCGACCCTTGTTAGATTATGGTACAATCCTTTTCACACATATCCGACCATCCATCCTCCACCAGCTTCAAGTCGCCGAAAGATCCGCCCTAAAACCTAAACTTCAACATCCTTCCAACCCACTCCATAACTCCTCGAATGATCTTTTGTACGAAACCACCTAAATCAAACCCATTTCCCAACGTATATTAAGCCTAAGCAATAAATTTGCCAACAATACCCACAACCAAATTCTGTATCCCTCGAAACCCAAATATGCGAATCATCAGGACAGTTCAGCTAGCTAGCAAAGATACTTTTTTTCTCTCACATAATTAAATTAGATTAAGACAGGGCAGAAAGACCGCAGGTCTATATCCCAGAAGTACTAACACCACTTATTTGTTTCCATTTTGAATGTTATTGTTATTATGTTTTGTCCAAATAAAAATTATTGTATATATATAGTAGTCTTACGCCTCAAGGTTTAGTGAGTTACATCTGGCGGGTCACTAAAAATGTGTGGTCTCGTCTTGTTAAGAAAACACATAACATAGAACAAAAATCCTACGAATTAAAATATCAATATATATAATAAAAAATTTAAGTAAAAGCCTTAATAATTAAATTAATTAAAATATCAATATATATATAATAAAAAAGTTAGTAAAAGCCTTAATAATTAGGAGCAGTAATGCTGCTAAGCTTAATAATGAAAAAATACAAAATAAAATTGAAGCAAATTGAAGATATATACGAGATCATTTGTTTACAATAAAAAATCGCAAATAAAAGATTAAAATTTGAAAAGAAAATGTACTGTGAATTTATGGACGTGGGTAAAAATATTTGATCGAGTACCTTTGTAACATTTACTAAAGAAAAAAAAAAGAAAATAATAATAAGAGTAACTTAGAGCAGAAAGAGAAACAAAATTATTCATATTAGGACATACAGAATTAAAATTAATAAAAATGGAAGAATGTACATTTGCTGGTGATATAGTAATAATAAAGCAAACATCGAGAATGACTTAAAAGAGAACTTAAGTAAGTGAAAGCAAATTACGAAAAAGAATATTATACTATTTAACAACAAAAAACTAAGATAATGGTCATACAAAACGAACAAGGAAGCACAAACATTAAAATATATGGAGTGAAGAACAACTCTTAAAAAACGAAGTCGTTTTTGATGAAGGGAAAATACAAGAAAATAATTTAAATCAGAATAGTTTGCAATAAATAATTTATTTAAATGAACAATTAGGTATAGGTAACAAAAGGAACAAATATGGACAAATATGGTAAGCCATACTTACACTGAATTCAAAAATTCACAATGTTCTAGCCATAAATAGTAAAATTATTTGTGTTTAAAATGTAGTGACTTTTTCAACAAATCTCTTCCATTGAGTTCTATACTATGCCATATACATATGTATGTGAAATTAAGTTATTTAATCAAAATAAAAAAGTGAAGTATAAGCAATAGAGAATAAATATTTTATAAAGGTAAGAGAGGTAACCAAAATGGGTAGAAATAAAAATAAATTTTATGATCTGAACTAAACATCCAGTTAATTGAGAAACATATAGAGCAACATCAACTAGAATACTGAGGATATATGCAGATAATGGAAATCTAAACAAATATTGGAAACATGAAACACAAGAAGAAAAAGAGGAAAACCAAACGATATATACAATAAAATAATACAAATAACAAACAAAAGAAGGCTTACTTAGTAACAATGACTCAAAAATGATACATGCATATTGATTATAATTGTAAATAAGTTATTCAATTATAATTTATTTCTAGCAATTTATTGTGATGCCAAATAAGAAAAATAAGATCCTAAAAGCAATGTAATAACATACATGGGTACAATTGCCTTTATTTGATATAAAACTAAAGTTTTTTAATATCTATTATAAATTACATTGAACACATACTGAATAAATCAATATTTTCTCATTTGCTGTTCTTAAATAATATTACTGTATTTTACCTCTTCCTATAAAGTATTAAAACATATTTATACATTTTGTTGTTATATATAGAATCTGAAAAATGTAACAACTTATAGAATTACGAAGAGATAAATAATTAGTATTTTGCTAATTTTATAGATATAGACGTTTGTTTGCACTATATATAGTTGAATAGTTTAGTATTGTTAATATAACAAATATTTAAAAAATTAAAAAAATATTTATTTGCATATATTTTTTTATTATTATTTCGTATTAACCTGAACAA
Source organism: Ontholestes murinus (assembly GCA_963969525.1). Classification (NCBI taxonomy): domain Eukaryota; kingdom Metazoa; phylum Arthropoda; class Insecta; order Coleoptera; family Staphylinidae; genus Ontholestes; species Ontholestes murinus. The sequence goes on from OZ018396.1 coordinate 28,748,174, forward strand.
AGTATATTTATTAATCTACCTTATTAAAAATGTATCACAAAGTAATGATCAATCACATTAACATGAATATTTCCATCTTTAAAAGTATAAAATAAACGATGCAAACAATTATTCTATTCCATTAGTATTCTATATCATTACACATGAAGAAAATAATGTTATGCGGAAATATAATTAATATATGTAATACTTGTTGATGTCTCTTGGAACATAGCCTAATTTTAATCCTTTCAGGAGCATTTTAAATTACTAGGGTTAAATAAATTGGTACATACTTGTAAACCGATTTCCATAACCTTCAGCTTCTTCTCGGCCATCAGAAAAGTTTGTCACGTTAAAGAGGTCGACACATAGGTGGAAATAATCAAGGAGTTTTCGCCATATTTCAAAAATCACGCCATACTGATACAAACAAATTTAGATATCAGCGTTCATGAGCGCTTTCGCCATCTGACGGCCGTTGACTTAAATTATGAGCCGTGAGCATTATTACCAGCGTAACGTTTCCCTGCTCAAAACTTAGTTCAGCTACTAACCACTGGAAAAGAAATATTTAAATATGAATTTCTTTAAAGTATATTTCAAATAATTGTTTTTTACGTTTTATTTAGAAAATAGTTTATATAAATGAACAAAACCGGTAAACTCAGGTACGTAATTATTTTTCGGTTAAAATATGTAATTGAAAACGAATTCTCTATTTATAGTTGCTTTTTAACTAAATTGCTCGTGAATAATTTTTCAATGAACCATGCTCACAGGCAGTGCCGTTTTATCCATTAGGCATTATAGGCAACTGCCTAGGGGCCCTGCCACGTTCAGGGGCCCCTGTGCTACAGGGAAAAGAATAGGCAATGTTTCTTAAACAGTAAAAAATTAATTTGAAAATTTGCTCTGTACATTACATCGACGCTATTTTAGTACATTTCGGAACGCATTCCTTATTAGATATTATTATTATGATTATTATGATAGTTTAAAAGTTTATAACGCAGTAATATAATTGCAAGCAATTTTATCGCGGTAATTTAATTAAAAACGCTCAAAACTCTTTGTTGTGAATGCACACTTACTATACTGGTACCTACCAAGTATGTATATTCTATGGCCAAGCTACTTTCATAAGGTTGGCAGTACTGGTTCGTTAGCATGACCGGGGAATTCCCCGAGTCGTTAAATACGTATTGTATGATGTGTCATAGACATTATTTTCGAACCATTTTCAATTAAATCGTTCAATTTTTACTTCGTGCAATTCGTTTGCAAGTTTCACGGCTGTGAATAAAAAGAGAGTTTTACAATTTGTGTTTTAAAAATTACGAATTTAAGGATAAGTGTTGGATATTTATTTATAAAGACTGCAGAAGTGCTTCAGGCTTTGTGAAAATCGGTGAAACGACGGGTTAAAAACAGTGTAGTGGAAACTAAAGTTTCATTAACTGAAGTTAAAATTACTTTACGTAAGTTTTATTATTTTTTACATATTTTATTACCTGATACAGGATTTGACAAATGTGAAGTGTCGTTTTATTATTCAATTGGATATTTTAATTAATTTCTATGTTATTAAATATTTTTACTTTGGGTGTTTATTAATATTAAGCAGGAAACTATTATTATTATTATATTGTTTGAGCTGCTAAGGTGAAATTTTCTTTACTGTTTTAAAACAAAAGATTATTCCTTTCAGGAACAAAATGTCGGAGGTACCCGTAAAGAAAAAGCATCAAAGTGGTTCCGAAAAACGTAAAAAGCGGCAAGAGCAACAAAATAAACTTAATGAACAATTAAAGAAGACACAAAACCTTTTCGAACTCGGATTTAGTCGCGAATTAAAGGAACATCAACCTCATGACACTCCAAGTACGTCTTCTACCAGCCACAAGATGGAAGTAGACCCAGTAGAGGTTCCTTGCGAGCCTTTTGAACAGATTGGCCAGGATCAAGAAACACCTACGTTAGTCAGTGCAGAGGAAGGTGAGGCCGAGACAGGGGTCATACATCAAAACGTAGTTCATCTAGGGGTGGAATACCAGAATGACATTGGCTTATGGCAAAATATTACCAACGAAATGCAAGATTTTTGGTGTACTAGAGACCCTAACGAATGTCAACACTTTGATTGTAATTTTTCTGCTTCGGCCCGACAGTACGACGACAGTAAAAGATTTTTTTCTCAGTCTATGTTTTTTCGGAAACACATCAGTGGTGGTAAAATCAAACGGGAGTGGCTCATGTATTCTCCGTCTACTGGAAAAGTATACTGTTTTCCATGTATCCTTTTTGGTGAAGCACAAAACCGATCACAATTTCAAACTGGATTTTCTGATTGGAAAAATGCGTTGCACCGAATCCAATCGCATGAGAATAATGCAACTCACCGAGTATGTGTACAGACACTCATAAGTAGACGACGCATTCACGGACGAATCGACACTTCTTTAGAGATTACATTTAATAAAGAAAAAGAATATTGGAAAAAAGTTTTAGAAAGAATAGTCTCTGTGATAAAATTTTTATCATCCCGTGGATTAGCATTTCGTGGTGACAATGAAATTCTCGGTTCTCAACATAATGGCAATTATTTGGGAATTTTAGAGTTAATCGCAGAGTACGATCCTTTTCTTAGTTCGCATTTAGCAAAATATGGTAATGAAGGCAAAGGAAAACAATCGTATTTATCTGCAACGATTTGTGAGGAACTTATTGAAATATTGGGAAATAAGGTTTTAAAATATATTGTTAATGAAATTATTGAAGCCAAATACTTCTCAATAAGTGTCGATTCGACACCTGATATATCACACACTGATCAGTTGACTGTAGTGCTGAGATATGTTACGTCGAATGGAGAAGTGGCTGAACGTTTTCTTAAATTTCTTCTCATACAGAACCACAAAGGGGAAGAACTAGCCACCGAAATATTAAATTTTTTAAGCCAATATAATATTGATGTAAGAAATTTGAGAGGTCAGTCTTATGATAATGCGTCGAATATGTCTGGTCGTTACAATGGTCTCCAGGCGCATATAAAGAAAATAAATCACCTCGCACACTACGTTCCCTGTGCAGCGCACTCACTGAATTTGGTTGGAGTACGTGCAGCGGAAAGCTGCGTTGGAGCAATCTCATTCTTCGGATTTGTACAGGCAATATACAACTTTTTTTCGGCATCAACTCATCGCTGGGCAATTATGCTCGAAAATCTTGAAAAACGTGATGAACGTAAGCATAATTCGTCATTGGTTCTGAAAAGTGTATCCGATACAAGATGGTGTGCAAGGGCCGATGCTACTAAGGCTTTGGCAACTGGTTACAACAGTTTTCAGAAAGCTTTGCAGTCTATTGCTAGCGATGAGACTCAGACATCACAAGCGATTCACGAAGCTAAATGTCTATTGAATGACTTAAGAAAAAAAGAAAATGCTGTAATGGCCGTATTCTGGGCTGCCATACTAGATCGGATCAATGGTGTCAGCATATCTTTACAAAAGAAAACAATTGAACTACGAACGGCAGTCGATCTTTTAAAATCGCTTTTAGATTTTTTAATTTCACAGAGAGATTTATTTGACGACTACGAGACTAAGGCAAATGAGAAAACTGATACTCAATACAGTGATGAGAATCAGCGTGAGCGAAAAAGGAAAAGGCATCACGATGACGGATCAGCAGAAGAAGTTGTGCTCAGAGGAAAAGAGAAGTTAAAAGTTGATACATATTTGCCAGTACTAGACATGTTATTTACAGAACTGTCGCGGCGCCTAGAAGCTTACCGGGAAATAAATGATCTGTTTGGGTTTCTAACAGATTTCTCGACAAAATCGGACGCTGAAATTAGACAGGCTTGTACAAAATTTAAGGATCATTATTTCGAGGACATTGAGCCTGAGTTTATAGACGAAATGGTGCAGTATAAATACTTCATCTTACAATTAGATGACGCCGGACAAAAAAATATGCCAGCCGAGGAGTCTTACAAACTGATTATTGGTAACATGGCACAGTCAACTTTCCCGAATGTAATGACAGCTTTGCAAATATATAGAAGTCTAATGATTACAAATGCCACTGGTGAACGAAACTTTTCCAAATTGAAATTAATTAAAAACTGTCTTCGTTCAACGATGTCTCAAAACCGTTTAAATTCATTGGCTATAATGGCAATTGAAAATGACGTGTTGGAGAAGATTACCTTTCAGGATATCTTGAACGATTTTGTATCAAAAAAAGTTAGAAGAGTTAATATTTAAGCTATGTATGTTTTTTTTAAATGCATAAATAAACATTCTGTTCATTTGATTCAACATTTTTATTGAATAATATGATGATATACCCAGGTTAGTAAAAAACGGTGTAATTTTGAATTGGCCCTGGATGAGCATTGCCTAGGGGCCCCGACAGGCATAACCCGGCCCTGCTCACAGGGCGTCTTCACCCACAATCCCCCTCATTTCCAATAACGCTAAGAGAGCCCGAAGGGGCAAAAACGATGTGGGAAATGGCAGTAACAGTAACTCAAGTCGGTAATGTGTGTACATTACGTTTCGGTCCATCGGTCCATATATACAATGATCACTCGATATGCGGTGTATGGGGGGGCTGAAAGGGGGGGGCTCATAAAGCAACGGCAAGCTGTCCATAATGAAGATAACTCGAAATTGGGGAGCGGCGCCAGAGGTCGTTTCTTTTTCTCTTTGGAAAAATTATCATCGCCGCCGCCGAAACAATCGATTGATTGGTTATTGGTAAGTGTATGTGTGTACGTGTTGTTGGAGAAGAAGAAGGCAAGCGTGGGGGTCAAAGGGGGACCGGTTGGGAAATAAATTTTTCGTGGCGTTCGCATGGCGCCTCTGCCCACGCGACACACGCTCACGCACGCAGAGCTAGAATCGAGGTAAGGTGAGACCGAAAACTGAAGTACTAATCGAAAAAGATTATTTCTGAAGCGGCGTACGACTATTTTGAATTAAATTAATAGCAGACCATTATCATAGATGCAGTAGCAATAGTTTTTTTATTTATAACACTGCCTCCGATATTCCGAAACACTATGTTCGTTGTCAGGGTCGAACATGGGTAATTAACATTTAATATGTTCATTAAGTTACACTTAATTATAGATCATCTTTACGTAACTCGCTAATTAATATGATCCTATAATATTAAAGTTAAACTTTGAAAATGATCCTAACCGATCGAAACACGTGTCAGGCAACTGAAAATAAAATTATGGAACAAAACAAGTGTTCTACTTTACCCAATTTGTCATATTCGTTTCATTGAATTGTCTCTTTAGGATACAATTTTATATCTCTATTGGTTTAAAATGTTGTTGAGACAACAAAATAATGTTTTTTTTGTTAAAGTTATATTTTCTGTACATCCATAACATCGTAAATGTTTTGGTCTTTGTTGGAAAGCAACATTTTGCTACCAAATCATTTATTACATTATGGTTGTATAGATGGCTTAGTTGATCAGCGTCTTCAACAGTCTCGGATCTGTCCACAATTATAAGGACTCCCGCATATATTACTTTGAAAATGTACAAAATATTTGTACATATAACAAATAAGAGTATACCTAGGATATTACTCTGAGAAATACCTGAATCAACCAGGAGTAAGCTTGAAAAATAATCACCGTAATTAACAAGTTGAAACCTATTGAAGATACATGATTGAATTAGCTTATGACGGACATGTGCAACTTCATCCAGACCGCGGGCCGGAAAACAAATTCAACCTAAAATCGCGGGCCGGACCTTTTATTTGAAGTTATAAGGAACGGAGAGATTCGTAGTTTGATTTAAGGAAATCATATTATATTTATTACGTTTTAATATTCCAAAAAAAGAAATGCAAATCCCAACACTCAGAGTGTTCTCCAATTGTGAGTCTGTTAATCTTGTACGTGTTTTGATTTAACAAACTTCATTCTCGAAAATAACTGCTCAGATTCGTATGTACTTCCAAATAATTACATTTTTTCTGAGCCAAAGATGCGAGATTTGGAAATTTATCGGTTGGTAAATATTTTTTTATAAAAATCGGTTAACGGCGTGTCTCTAAATATCGCCTTAAGATCAGATTTTCTTGCAATTCAATGAGTTCTATTTGCAATGAAAATGGAGCTTCTTCTATTTCCACATCAAATGGGGAGGAAAAAATATACAGACTTGCTCCTTGGCAGCGAAAATCTTTAAAATTGGTGTTAAATTCATCTCTTAAAATTGTAACTCGTTTGCAAACGTTTCAAAGTTAGCATGATCTATAAGATTTGCAAGATTGGGAAAATGGTAGGTATTCCCTGTTTGGAGCTGATTTTCCCAGAGACTTAATTTATTTTGGAATGACTTGACGTGACCATACACTTCATGTTCTTGGGTTTACAACTTTGTATTTAATTCATTCATATGACGTGTTCCGCAGACCGAATTCGTGTTCTTTAGCTCTTGTACAGGTTTTTCTTTCATATCTATAAAAACAAATACCTCATCTTTCAAATCATGAAATCATTTTAACATTTTTGCTTTACTTAACCAGCGCACTTTACAATAAAATGTAAGATCTTTAAACTCAGACTGCAGTTCTTCCAAAAAGTGCTCTTGATTTAATGAAATTTATGCAAGAAATGACTGTTCGATCAATTTTGCACACACATTTTGTTGATGTAAAATGCAGTGAAATACACTCAAATAGTCAGTGTCAAAATTCCTACTACATAGTTCCAATTTAATTCTACTGACAACTCCTACATTAGGATGAACCATAGTTAGAGTACCATCAGTAAACATTCCACTTAGATTCGCCCATTTAAGCTCAAATTGATCAAAAACTGCTTTTACTTCGTCGAAAATGTTTTTTCTCGTGTTATATCCTTCATAGGTCGAAGAGCCAGCAATTCTACCATGGAATTAATTTTGATATCAACTCCGCGAATAAAAATAGCTAATCTTGCGGTATCGGTAGAATCTGTGCTCGCACGAGAGCAATTGAAAATGCCTTAAACTTCTGCGACGCACGTAACTTAAGGTTTGATTTGGTTGGCCATATCATCGATACGTCTTGTTATAGTCCAGCAAGAAAGACTTATTTTTTGTATATCGTCGCTCTTTTCAGGACACAGTTCTTTAACGACAGCAATAAGACACTCTTTAACAAAATCACCTTTAGAATAAGGTTTAGAATGCTTTGCAATTTATTCACTAATTATAAAACTTTCTCGTACAATACTATTGCATAAATCACTTTGTGGAAAAGATAAACATTTTTTCAAATTTATTATTTTATCTTTTCTTTGTTGCTCATTGAGATTACCATAACTAGAATGTTTTGATGTAAAGTGGCGATTGAAATTAAATTATTTTACCACTTATATACCTTCGAGGCAAATTAAACAAATAGGGTTGTTTTTTTGCATAATAAAAAAGTAATCGTTAGTCCACTTATCGTGAAAAACACGTTGCACATGCCTGGCTTATAACTAGCCTCATCGAAACCATAGCACTCCAGTTCACTTCAATAATAAAGTCATACTGAACTCATCGCACTCGTATCCAGAAAGCAGCTTATTAATAAGCGTCGCAATAGCACACGAAATAGATTTACCATAGCTATATCCGATGCATTATTAAATATTAGGGTTATAAAATAGAAGTGTTCAAAGTGAGCACCATTTACTCCTTGACAATAGGCAAGTTGTTTAGTAATTTATCACTTTATATATAATTTTCAGAGGCTTTTGGGTTATAATTTCAGCTAATTGTTGCATATTGTTTAGTATGTTTACGTAAGACTTGGACTTTAAACAACCATAGAAAATAGACTAGTGCTTTAAAGTTGAGATTGTTTGAAGGCCAAGTACCTTTTCTAAACCGATGTTTCCCAACATGGGCACCACGCCCAACAGTGGGGCAATTTGATTGTTAAGGGGGGCAATTTGAAAATAGAGTCGATACGAGTTTAACCCTTTTGCTCAGGGCCATTTAAACCCAATGCTAGATTTCTCTATTTACTGATCATACTTCAACTCATAATAGTATTCTTGAGGCTAGTTATCAAATGTCTTTATTGATTGCTAAATCTGGACAAAATCATATTATAGGAGAGAATTTAATAAAACCGTCAATATCAGCATTTCTTAAAAAGGTTTTTGAAAAAGATGACAAAGATGTAAAAGCTGCACCACACAATAACAATACTGTTAGCAGAAGAATAGACGAAATGAGTGAAGATATTAAAACAACTTGTTGAAAAGCTGACAAGAAAAAATTCTTAGTGCAAATGGATGAATGAACATTGAGAGACAATGTTCTAAGTGAAGTACTGCATTCAGTAATAAAGTGTATCCATTTTTGTTGAATTTGGTTCTCGTTTATCACGTGGTGAAACATTTTTAATATTAAAGGTTGTTTATAGAAAGGCACTTGGTTGGTTTCACAATTTTTACGATTTATTCCGACTAGTTTCGATTTTTAAATCATTATCTACCATTCCTAGATAATGATGTAAAAAACAACCCTTACTAAAGTGTATCAATACTATTAAAGCTACTGTCAAATGCAAGCGCCTCTTCAAGCTATTTTGTGAAGAACAAAATACAGACCATGTGAGACTTTTCTTCACACAACTGCTTGAAAAGACTTATGGGACTGTTTCAAAAACGAAGATATTTGGTTTCATTACCCTTATTGAGTTATGTCAGAAAAATATTAACAAAAACTTTGAACATTTTCATTGGCTCCAAAAATGTAAAGTAAATGATACCGCTATACTTGTTATTCTTGATTACCTGAAAATTCAGTTTTTGTTTAAATGTTTTGAAAATGTGTATCTTAAATGATATGTTTTAGGAAGAAATCACTTCTTAAGTAAACAATTTTTTAAAATTAAAAATTATGTATATGTTACACAGGGGTACATAAGAATTTTAGAAAGGCTTAGGTGGGGCTTGGCACAAAAAAAGGTTGGGAAACACTGTTCTAAACCATCGGTGATGAAATTTTCTATTTAAATGATATCGAACAATGCAAGCGAAATGGGACGGTACCAGGTCTTGCTGAAACCAGATTTAATTTTTCAATAGTTCAATAACCTCCAGCGCTGAAATTACTTTTGTGCCGAAAGACTGTAAATACCTTTCTCAATTATTATTCTCTAATTATTCTTATTAGATAAAGGATTTTTTTTTGTTGTAGATACGAACCCAAACGTTCAATTTTTGTGAATGTTGGATACAGGCCATTTGTACTTAATGAGGATTACTTTGAGATCAGTAGACCATTGTTGTAAGCATTTTTATGTCAATTATATATATCCATAATAGTTTTACAAAATGCACATTTTGTTTTGTAAATTTTTGACTATTTGGATAAACATCACATACTTCTTGATGCATTATTCACCTGCCTTTATACCCAATTATCATTTATTATTTTTCTCTTTCACTTGATTAGGCCATTCTAGATTCAAATTAAAATGCTCACACTACTTACTTATTTTGGCAACTACTATCACTGCTAAAACAAATTTTATGGACTACTAAATATCATTAGTTTCTTTACATTCTTTAGATACGTATTTTGCTAATATACATATAGATGACACTGAAATAAGAACTATTTTTTTGAATTCGCAATAAAATGATTTATTAAAAATTAGATCTGCAAGAACTTTCTTGATAAGGAAAATACTAATAATAATGCAGTGTGGGTGCATCAAGTGGTTCTGTCCACATGGGGGAGTGTAGCGTATCCTGGCTAACCCTGGCTAGGTTACCCTAGCTTTTCCACCCCTGTAGCATATATACCATTGGTATAACCTATAAGAGGTGATCCTGTCCCTACAGAATATGCTGAATCTAGAAATGTAAATCTCATCTAAAAATTGGTAATACAAGGTGTCAATAGTACCGTGTCGAGGGATTGATACGTGACTTGGTTTCGAATGGTGTTCTTAAAATACCTGTTGACTTCCGATTGCATTTAGCCTTCCTGCTGCATAACACCACTGCAGCATGCAAGCATTATTTCATTGTTAGAAGATGTGATGATATAAATTTCTATTAAGTTAATCCTTTTGCTATTTCGAAATACATATATCATATTTTTGGCACCGTTGCAAGGATAAAAAAAGGTAAAATTACTTATTGTCGAAGCGATTAATAATAAGCAGTCAGTTAGACTTTTAAAGTTTAGTAAATATCTAGAGTATACTGTTTTACCAAATTGACAATTGACAGTATATACTCAGTATATTGCAATGCTTCAAGTGTCCGATCAGGAGCGCCACATCGTTTAGATGTGAAAATCCAGCCATCTGCGTCTGTGGGAAACCGGTACATGAAGGTGCTGTTTGTTGTTACGGAGGTAACCACTTAGCAAGATATAGAAATTGTCCATTCTTAATATTCTAAAGGTCAGGGAAAGAAGCCAGGAAAAAAATCAGTTACTTCAAAGCAAAGAACCTACAATTAAACAATCAAACGTAGAGAAAATAATCTCCGAGCTTACTCCTTTATATATAACTAAGTATCAAGAAAACTTATTAGATAAAAGAGGTGAAACATAGATATGAATAACAGGGATGTAGTTATATGAAAAACTTAGAGTCCAGCAGTCAAAACGATCTGGTGGCTGTATCAAAGGAAAGATAAGAAAACTCTAAGCCAATACTTTTGAGGCTGATAATATGCAAGTAAACCCTGCATTCCGTTCCCAATACTGGAAAATATTAATTTATCTGCAATGTTCATGTTTTGTCCAATATTATTATTTTTTCCATCTCAATAATTATTTATCCTCATAAGAGATGTTATACCGTGACAACACGCCAGGGGAGGAGTAGGCATATTTCTAAATGAAGGGGCTATTTACAGAAAGATATAATTAAGGACAGATCTTCAAGGTGCCGCTTATAGAGTGAAATTTCCACTAGCCATACCACATATGATATGTACCTTCTAAATAGAAACTGGTAGGTTACCTAAACTATATCTATTGATATTGGAGGGACCATCGGCTGCGAACCTAGAGGTAAACATAAGATTTTTGGTTACGACAAGAACCATACTCCTAAACACCGGACAGCTGACTCATTTTAATGCCTGAAATGGGTTTTTCTCAGCAATAGATCTTCACCTAAGTTTGCTAAATGTCTTCTGTGGCAGATTATCAAGGATATGTATGGAAATGATCACTTTCCGATCATATTGTCAACAAACATTCCGAAGCCAATAATAATAATAATAATGATTTATTTAAACAATACAACGAAGATCTAGGCGCTTAGATCTAGTAGAATGAGGTAAGTTTCAGAAGGATGTCACGTTTTCTGATACACTTGAAGATATTTTAAGTGTAATTGAAACGACAGATGCCTAAAGAAAAGACACACTATCCACGGACAGCGCCTACTATTTGCCATAGGCATATATAATGAAGGCAGTACAATCACTGAGCCTAATGAAGAAGCGGAAGCATTAGCAACGCACTTGTACAGCACATGTAGTTCTTCAAAACCTTGTTTATGTAAGCCAAAAGTCCCAACCAACTTCTCAATAGATTTAGATCATTATTAGGTATAACCGTTCATGTATTATGAAATGCTAGTAAAGACTCTTTTCCTGGCCGCTATAACATGCTTTTCAAAAAAATAAAACCTGGTTTTATAAGTGGATTATTTATCAATATGGAGAGAAGCAACAGTATTGCCTAGAAACGATCCGAATCTTGGTACTAGTTATCGCCTAGATTCTTTGAGTGGTTGCTTGAGTAAGAACCACACCAGTTAAAAGTCTCTACTGTGATTCTGGGTTACTACCAGTAAAATACAGACGCCATCGATTGGCCTTGTGATACGAAATGGCAAGAATATTGCCTCAATGGCCACAATCGCTTGATGAATATAGTCACCAGCTGCGAAATGTATTGGGTCGAGTGGAAGAACACAAGAAATCGTGAACTCGGCCTTCAGGATCAATGTTCCAAATTTTAAAGTGATTCAGTGCTTCTTTGTATGTATTTTTATATGTTTTGTAATAGATCCTGTAAAGTAAATAATATATAATATTATAATATATACGAAGTCTACTTAGTAATCCGAAACACATCAACATAGACGTATCAAATATACAACATGTTGCATATGGCTTAAAGTAATGATATAAAATCAACATTACTTTTTAGGTGCGTTTATATTCTACCAAAGTCTGCAAGAGAAGCATATGAGTCACACATAAAATGTTTATTTATCATACATGCTCATTGGGCTGAATCAAATATCATCGTTATGGGTTATTTCAACCTGCCAAATCTATAATGGATTGCAAATGAAATCTGTAGGATTTTTTCTAATCAATACCAAAACCTGCTCAAAGAGTGAAATTGAAAGTTTAGTTTGTGATACATATGCGTTCAACGAACTTAATATAGCATCAAGAAAGATACAAAAAGAAAAAAGGTTAAATGAAAATAATTTTTAAGTTTTTATACCACTATTTATTGTATAATATACACAAACAAAGTTTACAATATATTATCAATTTTGACACAACTATAGTTTCGACCTTTGCAGATCAAGTGTTGAATGAAGAAGAATACAGGGTGTTAACAATTTATAGGTGAGGTATGAATTTTTAATGAACCTAATTAGGATTGAGATTTATTACAATGAATTAACTAAATATGCCCATCGGATTAAGGTGCGGTGTTTTCAGAAGAGGTACATGTCATTGTAAGAGCTTAAATAATGGCGAAGAAATTAAATCCGTCTGCTCATTAAGCAGATTAGAATTAATGTTCTTGCTTTGGCGGTATATCTCTAATGACTCCAAAAGATTAAGCCTTTGGCCTTTATTGCAAAAATGTAAAAGTTTTAAATTATCCATATGTGGAAATGAATGATTACACTCTAAGAAATGATTTGAAAAAGAACTTGTTGTATGTCTAAGTCTGAATGCTCTATAATGTTCATTGTATCTCTTTTCAAAACTCCTCCTGTCCTACATATGTGCTGTTACATTTGGAACATGAAATTTGGTATACTCCCGATTTTTTAATAGATTGAATTTTGTCTTTCGCGTTAAAAAGTATATTTGAAAGTTTGTTCGCTGGTCTAAATGCAATTTGATGATTTTGTTTTTTGAAAATATTTGATATTTTATTTGTTACGCGCCCAAAATAAGTGAATGTTGTAAATTTTGTGTTCGTTCGGTCTAAAATATTAGGATAAATATGGGCCCTTGTTGATTTGTACAGTTTTTTGTGAATTAAATTTTGAATAAGATTAACTGGGAAACAATTCTCCGTTGCTATTGATATAATTTTGTCTAGTTCTGTGGTTCTACTTGAATCAGATAGAGGAATTGTGAATGCTCTTGTATCATGGAGTGAAATGCTGCTAACTTATGGGATAGAGGATGATTTGAATTATAAGGAATTAGCAGCATTTCACTCCCTTACCTCGGTCTCTTGCACAAAACTAACCTTGGAAAAACAGGTCGAAACAGTTGTCAATACCTTTTTCTCTAAACTACAAACTCTTTCCAAATTTAAAACAACCTTTTGGTTTTTGGAAATTGAGTCAATATTTTGGAATACCGGTACACTATCGTTGTTAATGTTTCGCGATGGATGTGCGAGATTTGTGATCAACCGGCCTGAGATACCAGAAGATACAACAAAAGCAGAAATCATAAAATCGAATGCAGTACCTGCTGTCAAGATGCTAGGGGATCAGACACCATCGCAGGAACTACGCAAATTGTAACAACTTCTAGAGGATGGTTATGAAGAACGTCTTCAGCGTTTTTAAATTTTGCTCCGTACAACAAATCTGTCATTTGGCTGATATAGTAGACCAGATTCATCAATCATCGATAACTACATAATACAGTTACAATAACAAATAACTGTTTTGACACAGCCGTCGAAAAATTACTCACGCCAGGCAAGGAGTCAGAAATACGGAAACGAGCACATTATAGTAAACTTCCATATAAGTTATGCAACGGGCAGCTGCAGGTTTAATATCGACCCATTGTCCTGCTATCGCTCCAGGTCTCTTGTATTTCGTACGCGACACCAATTCTAGGACTAACTTCTTTAAAAAAATATGAATAGTGAATACATATTAAAATATACAACATAAATAAAACACGATAAATAAAAAACTATTATTAACAAAGACTTTAAACAAGTTTAAATATATACAGATTAAAATATATGGTAAAAAAGACTCATAATATAAATACTTAAAACAAGTTAAAAGTAAGTTACACTACAACAAAAAAATTTACAAACTACATATTAAAATATGGGAATTTTGATACACAAAGACTTTAAACAAGGTAAAATATATATAGTTTAAAATATATGATAAAAAAGGCATATAGTATAGAGACTTTATACAAGTTAAAACGAAGTTAGAATACAATAAAAAAATAATCGACATACTACACTGTAAATCTGAGAATTTGTTGGACAATCATAAACATTTTAGAAGGCCTTTTCTCTGAGGTAGGATTTAATCTTCGCATTGAAACGTGAGTGTTTTGATATCAAGAGGAAGGTTATAGTTTAGTTCCATAAAAGTTGACAGCATTTTTGCATCTTGTGATTCGATGCCGGTCTTGATAAATTAGCTCCCTGTGACGCGTATGATGTTCATGAGTAATACAATTATAAATATGCCCGCGTACATATCTAATGCATTCTAGTACGTAGATACATGGCAAAGTTAGGATCTTGGACCGTATAAATGCATGTTTGCAATCCTCCCGATATCTAAGATTATTGATTATACGACTTTGTAAGCCAAACAAACGAATTATGATCGCTCAGTGTCCCCATGAAAGGATTCCATAAGAAATATGCGAGTGAAACAAAGCGTAATACGCTGTATTCAGTGCAGTTTGATGTTAAAAATTCCTATGATTCCTCAACAAGAATGTGATGGAGCAGAATTTAGATGATACGTTGGTACCATGCATGTGCCAATATAATCGTGAATCCAAGTGTATTCCCAGAAATTTTGTAGAAGTATCAATATAGTTAGTAGCTCTCAGTGTAAACATTTGTTTTACAGTTTTATCTGCATTCAAAGTTAGTTTGTTAACACTGAACTATTTTAGCACTTGATCGTTGATGACATTAAACCGTCGAAACTTAAGTCGTGCGTTTTTGTAATATATGTATATATATATCAAATTATAATGAACCAAGTATACATCTACACACCATTTATTGATTATAAAAAGGCATCTGACTCAATCCCACACAGCTGGCTAATTGATGCCTTAAAGGTCTATAAAATTTGCCCTGTAATAATAAATGCTTTAAGCAAATTTATGAACAAGTGGAAAACAGATGTCCATCTATACAACGGAGACACGTATTACTGCAAAAAACATAAAAATTGAACGAGGTATATTCCAAGAAGATTCTCTTAGTGCTCTGTGGTCCTGCCTTTCAATTAATCCCCTCTCTAACATTTTAAACCAATTAAACAAAGGTTATAAGTTGAATCCCAACTATAGTATATCCCATCTCATGTATATGGACGATATAAAACTATATAGCGGTAAACGTGAGCACTTGGATTCGCTACTCCATAACACTGAAACATTCAGCAGAGATGTGGGCATGACTTTCGGCATAGACAAATGCCGAATACAAAATATCACGAAAAGAAAGCTTAGAATGATAAATTATGAAACACAGGACTAAAATATAGTCAAATGCATGCTAGATGGAGATACTTACAAATATTTGGGTTTTCAGCAAGCTAGAAGAATAGATAATAAAACAGTTTAAATCGAACTAGAGGATAAATACCTAGAAAGAGTAAAAGTAAAATCTAAAACAAAATTGAACGGTAAAAGCATAATAAAGGCAATTAACACCTACGCTACACCAATACTTACCTATTCCTTCGGAGTAGTGCACTGGACGGATACAGATATAAGCAGTATACTTACCAATGCCAGATTCCACCATCCTAGATCCGCAATTGAAAGATTGAGCCTGCCCAGACGTCAAGGCGGAAGGGGGCTTGTAGATCTAAAAAATTACTTAGTAGGCAAAAAAATAACTGATACGGGACTATTTTATCCAAAAACAAAATACATCTGCATTACATAAATCAATAGTAGAATCTTATGATAATTATACTCCCTTAAACCTATCGCATGAAGTACCACACGTCGATACAGATACAGAAGCATCAAATGCATGGCTAGTGGAGGGTACCCTTTTTTCCTGAAACTGAAGGTTTTATATGTGCTATTCAAGATCAGGTTATACTTACAAGGAAAAGTACATAATCAAAGATGGCACACAAGACGATAGGTGTAGAAGATGCAAGCTAGCTACGGAGAATATCAACCACATCACATCTGGGTTTCAAACTATTGTACAGAGGAAACTATAAACAGAGACATGACAATGTTGCTAAAATTATTTTCCAGCAATTAGCAATCAAGTACAAGCTAATTGATATGATTGAGCCATACTATAAGTATGAACCTCCTGCCGTCCTGGAAAATAATGCAGCACGTATGTACTGGGACCGCAGTATAATCACGCAGTATAATCCCGAACAATAGGCCAGACATTGTACTAATAAGCAAGGAGACAAAATCAGCACTACTGATAGATGTAGCCATTCCATCTAGTACGAATTTAGAAACAACTTACACTGAGTCCCTAACAATATTGCCAGTAAAAATATCTGCAACTTGAGTAATCCCTAAAGCCCTTAGCAACTCAATACAGACAATGAGAATAAGCGAAAATGTACACATGGAGCTACAAAAGTTAGTAATTCTAAGTACGTCCAGCATAACAAGACGCTTTCTAAACAGCGATACATCACCATAATATTACAGTAGTACACTTACTTCTACATTGGAGTTATCCTGTGGGGTATTTCACTCACCGCCAAGAATTTCTCTCATTTGTCTCAAGTAGTTACTAAACCAATGGATATTTATTGTGTTTCTATTATGGATGTTTTGTTCAGAAAACAGGTTTGGAAGAATTAATTTATCATATTGATAAAAGTGCAGGACTTAGTGTCTGCATTTCTCCATTATGTGAAATAAAGTCAAAGTTAGACTCCTTAAGAAAATTGAATAGTAAACGTTTAACACTATCCGTTACAGGCCTAATTGTTTTTAATGATGCCCCTCTCAGTATCAATGTATTTGTCCAACAAAATATCTAAAATGTATAAAAACCTTTTAAAATCACTGTTAGGAGAATGATACACAGTTATTATAATAATATTGTGCCCCACTTCAACGCTAGTACTCAATACCATACAAATTTGTTAACAACCGTGAATGGTAATTTCATACTCACGTTTGGTCACTCAACATTGAACAAACATCGACCTTGATGTGAATTTTACATAGAACTTCGTGCTTGCACAAATTAGCCATTTAATTTAACTTTTTTCGACATTCTAACATCGCTGTTGACATTTCCTACAACCGATTAATAATTAATGCGTTCGGCCTGGCAGACCTAAATTCTTTGTCAACATTAAATACTATAGCAATTTCCTGATTTAATATCCCCCTCAGATCTAGTTAAACATCTCGTCAAGGCCACAAGTCCTTCTCTTTTTGTCAAACCGTGAAGGTTAGCTTCAGCTAGCCCATGGACAACGCCATTACACATGGTAATGAAACCAATGGTTCTTGGCGCTCTTGTAATGATTATCCTGACTTAAACAAAAGCAAGTTTGCATTATTATTTGCTCCTTTTACACGATTTTGCTTATAATTGCAGTTGGACGTTGTTTTCCAAAATCGATTTGATCAAGACATACTATCAACTTCCGATCAGTGCTAAAAGTATCCAAAGAACAGCAATCGCGACACTTTTCGGTCTTACGAATACACCAGTTTTGGTTTAAGAAACAACTGCTATTTTGCTTTGTGTATATGTTCAACATACTTGTCTTCAGTAAAGACCAAAGCGAATATCTTCGTCACATATTCCAAATTTATAAAATTAGAATTAAAATGAATCCGTATAATGCGTATTTTCAGCGAAACAAAATTAGGCCCTTTGGGTCACGGCATTAGTGGTGCTTGATTGATTGTGATTGATCGCTTTACGCGTTGGTCAGAATTGAAATTTCTGCAGATTCCATTTCCAAAGCATTATCCTTTTTCCTCGACGATCGTCACTTTCCTAGACCCTAGAACTACTTACACTACATTCTTTATTTGTACCTCATTAAAAAAAAAATAGTTCATTTATTGATATGTTTGCAAAATTTCAAATTTTGTAAATATTTCTGCGATACAAGTCTTTTAATTGATTAAGTATCCAATTGGGTGATCTCGAAGAAGTTTGTATAAAATTCGCACCGTTAATCATTCCGGGCGGGCACTTAATTAAAGGAACGCGACGTTTTAACGACGCCCATAAAGAGCAAACGTCTTCATTTCCAGCATTTTACGCATTTTATTCAAATGCCGGAGCAGAGAGAATACGCGTGTGGTCCAATAAACCCGATACACCTGATTAATCCCGAAAAGTTCACGAATCTTCCATAATAGAGCCATTTAGGTGTAATAAAGTGGTGGATTTACACACACACACCATGCGACCTGGGTGTAATTCGAAAAGTTCACACGGATGTGTTTTCTTTTTATTATATTTTTTTTCGATTTGATTGGAGGAGTATGGGAGGCGTCCGAGTGAGTGTGTGAGCGTGTGTAACTGTAATTGATACACTCGCATTGGACCACACGCACGCACACACTCTCGAAGAGGCAATGAAATGGTGGTGTCCACTCTTCCTTTTTTCGAAATGTTACTGCCTAGACATTAACATTTAAATCATCGAGAGCGGCGCGTGCACGTATATGCATACACACATTGTTGCTAATTCTGCCATTTCGTAATTGCATACACGGTGTTGTGGAGAAAAATCGTGGTTCCAAGGCTCGTTAGTCTCGGATTAACATATCGACTTGATCACAGCTCTCTTAATTAATTTTATTGAATTGACAATTAGAGTAGTGCACTCGTGAAAGGTGCAGCAGCCAACATACAAAAATCTAGACTGGTTACTAAATCACTAAATGCTAAACTCCATTCCTGCATCTTATAATAAGCGCCGCACTTTCTCGACGCAGACGAAGAACGGGCCAGGTTCCATTATTTCAACTGGAGAACACCCGTGAAGATGGTAATTAGATACCTAGATTATTAGCCAAAATATTGACGATGATATGATTTTACTTTTTCTTTCCATCTCTATTTTACCTGTAATTGTTTTAGATTAAATTAATCGACACTTATAAAATAGTAAATATAAATTTTACAGAAATATAATTCACTAGTATGTTATAACCTAAATTAATTAATACCAATCTATAATTAGTTAGTTTAGTTAACGTAAAGTAGATAATAATACTATTAGTATTAGTTAGACTAATTTTGTTATAATTGTATTTCTTGAATGACTTTCTCACTTATCACATCATCATTTTATTTATTTACACACATGTGTGTACCATACATATTGCAAAAGACTTTAATTTCAATCTTCATCAGTAATTGTTTTAATTGTTTTACAATTTATTTTTACACGTTTATACAACGTTCCTCAATAGTGTTGATCAAATGATAATTTCAAAGGAGTTTTTGATAACTATTACCAAATTTACAGATCTATTTAGCACAGCGGATAATTTCGGGGATGTTGCAATAAACTTTCAAATTAGTTTTTTTAAGGATTTCTTAATGTAGAAACATTAAAACAAATCAGTATCGTTATTAGTTGAGAGCTCCGAATTAGCTGAATTTCATAAAATCTTAGGTAATTTGGAGGTTCTGCGTTCTAAAAACCACGTACTTAAGGAACGAGTGCGAGAAATCTACTGGCATTTAGATCACAAGCGAGTTCAACTCCAAAAGTTCAACTTGTTCATGAACTTGAGGCCAGGAAGCATCGGGAAAACAATCTTATTATTCATAATATACCTGAATCACAAAGCACTAATCCAGAAGATCGTAAATGTTATGATGAATCTTCCGTCAAGCCACTAATGAAACCTATAGTTGATTCTTTGGCCATCAATCGGTGTTTTTGAGTTCGGTTCGGTCCATTGTCGAGAGCAGATCGTGTTTCTAAGCATTCGTCAAGCAAATCGAGCGCGTATATTTATAGAAGTTTATTGAAATAAAAATAAATAAAACGATTAATATTTAAGTATTCGGTGTAGTGTAGTTACATAGTTTGGTGAAGAGAAGAAAAACAAACCGTGTAGGGAGCAGTCGGCTCCCATGAATGCTCCGGTTGGGTTTCCTCCGGGAAACCCAGTAGCCGAGACACAAACAGATAAGCAAAATAATTTTTCATTTCTACCGGGCATAATATCCCAGTCCATTAATATACTCAATGATATGTGTATGGATACTTTAGAATCAACTATAGATTTAGACTTAAGCAAAAATAAAACATGTGAAACATCACCTAGCGGAATCACGCCGCACGCAGGTGTTTCTGCAGAGGTCACTTCTTTATCCGTAAATTCAGATATAAGTAGATCGATTTATACGGTTAAAAATAGTGATATTTCAAATGTAAATAATAACACTAAACCTAACTATCGTTACGAGGCAAGGGACGTAGGTCCTTTCCAAGTTTATTTGGAAGGAAATAACGCAAATTCGGCTTTAGGAAAGCTACACCCAATGTCAATTGGGAAGTTAATTTTAATAAATCACAGAGATATAGATAATCAAATTATAGAGATTAATGCAATGGGTAGAAATAGGGTAAAAATTGTTTTAAGAACTTTTTTGTCGGCCAACAAATTAATTGAATCAGCATATCTAAAAGAGAAAAATATAACAGCTTACATTCCTCAATTTATGGTACGCCGATTAGGTGTTATAATGGGCATTGACACTTCAATTTCGGAAAAGGAATTAATTGAATATATACAACCACTCTCAGGAGAACAATTTGAAATTTTGCAAACTAAACGCTTAAACAGACGCAAAACTGTCAATGGAGAAAATATTTACATTCCGACTCAATCAGTGTTAGTTACTTTCAAAGGGCAAAAGCTTCCATCAAAGGTAGCTATTTTCCGAGTTGCATGTCCGGTTGAACCATACATTCAAAAGGTTATACAGTGTTTAAAATGTTTGCGATATGGACACATTAGTACACACTGCAAATCTAATAGTAAGCGCTGTATAAAATGTCTAGGCGATCACGACGCCGAGGTTTGTCAAAATTTGGCTAAAATAAAGTGTGTGTACTGTGAGGGCGATCATAGCTCTATCGATCATTCAATATGCCCCGAATTTCAAAAACAAAAATCTATAAAAAATATTATGAGCAGAGAAAATCTATCATATAGAGATGCACTCAATAAACATAAAACATCTTTTTCTAATGCGGTGACTAATGAATCTGCTATGAATATATATAGCTTCCCTTCATTAAATTCTAACCAGTTGGGAAGTAAACTAAGTTTCTAAAAAAAATTGCGGAAACCCAAAAAGTACACAGAAATATTATATCAAGTCCAAAAGTTTCTATTCCTAATGGAATAGCATTTAAGAATAATCTCTCCACAGATAAATCAGAAGTATTTTCTATTCCTACTCTGATAACCGAAATCTGTAATGTTGTTATAAATTTAATAAAACATAATCCGGAGACCCCTGACTATGAATTGGTTATAAAGAATAAAATCGAATCACTTTTAACAAAACAATTAACGCAACACACGACCTAAATATACTTCAATGGAATGCAAGATGCAAGAAAAAATAAAAAAGGTTTTTTAGAACATCTGATGTTTGAAAATAAAATAAATATAAGCCTAATAAGTGAATCGTGGTTTTATCCACATATGAAATTCAATTTTTCCGGTTTTAACGTATTCAGAAACGATAACTTAAATGGAAAAACTGGGGCATGTATTATTTTAAAGAATAACATTCCTTATGAACCGTATGATACATATATTAAAATACCCGGTATAAATTCTATAGGAATATCGATTAATTTTAAAAATAATCAAACAGTAAAATTTATAAGTATCTATTGCAGCCCTAATATTACAATAAACAAACAATCTTGAAAAATGTTCTTCAACAGTATTCAAGGATCATTTCTGGTCGGGGGGGCTTTAATTGTTACCATTTGGCGTGGGGTGATTCTAAGACGGATAATAAGGGCACTAATCTGTTGGAAGTTATTGAAGATAACAATTTTTGTATTTTAAATGATGGATCTCTAACGTTATTGAATCGAATAGACCATGACATTTCTGTAATCGATTTAACAATTGCTTCACCAGATATTGCATTATTGACTTATAACTGGAAAACTCTAGACACCACCCTTGGGTCAGATCATTATGTCATTAATATGTCTATAAACATTAATCCACATGAAAAAACTTTTAGAATGAAAAAAATGTATAATTTTAATAGAGCAGATTGGGATAAATACAGCTCTCATATGTACAATTTAACTCAATTATCTACATCAAACCACGATTTAACTAATACACAATTCGTTGAAAACATACATAAAGCTAGTCAGTTATCTATCCCTACATACACGAACACTCCTAAAAATTCAAAATTTTCCAAGGCTTGGTGGAACGATGACTGTAGGATTGCCATTGAACAACAGACAGAAGCCCTTCGAATATTTAAAGCAAATCCGATACTAGAAAATTTAACCGAATATAAAAAATGAGTAGCCATTGCAAAGAAAGTGATTATCAACAGTAAGAGGCAATGTTTTGCTCAATTCTGCTCTAAACTCAACCGAAATACTCCTATTAACATGATTTGGAAAGAAATAAAAAAAATTCAAAACATTTCTTACGAAAATAAACAGCCAATAGTTGCTGGGAATTGGTGTGATGAACTTTTAAATAAATTAGCCCCTCCTTTAGTAAGTAATGTTAGATTAAAAAATAATTCCAATACGATCAATCATTTTTTAGTTAATAAAATTGAATTGCATGAACTAAATATGAATTTAAAAAGTAAGAAAAGTACAGCGCCAGGCTTAGATGATATTGCATATTGCATGATCGATAAATTACCGATGAACGCGAAAATACATCTACTCCAAATATTTAATGACATTCTATTAAACGGAAGTATTCCACAAGCATGGATGCAATATAAAGTAATTACATTCTTAAAACCTAATAAAGATCCTAAACTAATATCTTCATATAGACCTATCTCGTTATCTTCATGCTTACTAAAAATTTTTGAGAAAATAATAAAAAATAGAATAGCCTGGTGGGTAGAATCAAAAGGACTATTCCCTAAAAATCAATATGGTTTTCGTAAGTTTCATTCAACGCAGGATGCAATTGGCACATTAATAACCGATATACAAGTAGCATTTTCTAACAATGAATCTATCACCGCTATTTTTGTAGATATTGAAAGTGCATACGATAGAGTGGATTTATCCTTACTAACAATAAAATTAACTAAACTCGGCTTTCCGCCATCTTTAGTTGATTTATTATTTAATTTATTTCATAATAGACAACTATACTTACATATAAATGATAAAATATTTGGCCCGCAGAACTCAAACATAGGGCTACCACAGGGCAGCATTTTAAGTCCTATTCTATATGCTCTCTTTTTATTTGATTTAGATTTAGTTTTTGAACCCAGTGTTAAAATAATTCAATATGCTGACGATATATGCATTTATACTACTAATAAAAAAATTAACAACAGCTTTGTTTCATTAGAAATGGCTTTAAAAAAATTCAAAAATTATTGCTTTGTTAATGGCCTTACAATAAGTAATGAAAAATCCCAACTTTGCACATTCACTCGACAAAGATTTGATGCAGACTCTATAACGCTAGACAATGTAATATATAATCACAGTAAATGTGTAAAATTCTTAGGTGTTTTTATCGACAGTAAATTGTTATGGAATAAACATATACCGTATCTAATAACAAGGGCCGAAAAAGGTGTTAATATTTTAAGAACAATATCTTCATGTAAGTGGGGAGCTGATCCAGCAATATCTCTTTTAATATATCGTTCTTACATACGATCCGTAATTGATTATGGATCAATGTATTATGGAAATGCGAGTAAATGTCATCTTAATAAAATAGACTTTCTACAACATAAATGTTTAAGATTATCTTTGGGAGCACTTCGCAGTAGCCCAATCAATTTTTTGCTTGCTGAAGCTAATGAAAGACCACTCCAGATTCGACGAAAACAGATAGGTTTGAAGTTTTTAATTAATACAAGATGTAAAGAATCTAAATTATTACAGAATGTAAATAATTTACATATTTTAGATCTTACCGAAAGTTACTGGATTGTTAAAAAATCCCCTGTTTTAGTGGATTGTTTTCGATTAATTCAAGATAATGACGTTGCAGTACATAACACCGATAGAAATTTAATGTATTCAATACCCTACGAAATTCTTGTAAAACCCATTAGGGGTCATTATCTAGATATGGCTATTAACAGCTGTAAAGACATAGTTAACGTTTTTTTTAGATTATGTCAATAATACATGGCCCAAGGCTTATAAAATATTTACTGATGGGTCTCATTAAAATGGACTCTACGGATGTGCATATTATGACCCCCAAAGGGGTAATAATAAATGTTTTTCATTGAATACGCACATTTCAACTTATACAGCAGAGTTGATAGCAATACTGGAAGCTTTAAAATATCTTATAGATATTGATTTTTCAAATTATACAAATATAGTAATCTTAACAGATTGCAAAAGTATTGTCGACTTTTATAACAATTTTAAATTTTCCTCAAATCTAAATTACATTACCGCCGATATAATGCAACGTATCTGTACATTTAATAAAACTGTCTCTCTTGTTTGGATTAAGGGACACATTGGTGTCACAGGCAACGAAATAGTTGACTCTCTAGCAAAAAATGGATTATACAGCACCAATTATCTTAATTATCCTCTAACATCTACGGAATTATATAATAAATTAAATAAACAACTTGATAAGGAGTTTGATCAGTATATTCAAAATAGAAATGGTCAAAATTTCTACAGAAGTATTGCTCCCATTGCACCGATGTCACCGTGGTTTATTAAATCTGAAAATGCATCTAAAACATTCATAAAAACTATTTGTAGACTTCGTTACAATCATGGATTGTGCCCTTTGTATCTGTATAAAATTCGACGCAGAGATGATCCATTTTGTGAGTGTGGTGAGAGAGGAACACTCGAACATATTATTATGAGCTGTATAAAATACAACGAGAAAAGAGAAACTCTTTTCAATTCGATAAGTGCAAAATTAATATTACCTTGTAACTATATGACAATTTTAGAGTCAAGAAACATGGAGGTTTATACACACATTTTTGAATATCTTCGTTCCATTGGAGTTACGATATAATATAAGTTATGTGCTGAATTTGCATGTGAGTCCTTTGTTTTTATCCCTTTGTGGGTTACCTATTAACCGAGGCTTAGTGTTGTTGTCTAATAAAAATGCCTTGACGAGCCCCTAGGCGAGAAGAGTGTGTTTCCTTAGTTTAACTCCTTGTATAAATGTGGTATGAATGTGATTAATAAAAGAAACAAATAAAAGTTAACAAAAAGGGTTATTAAAATAATTATGTTGGCCAATGGTAATTACACCAAGGCCAGACAAAAGCCAAATAAGAAAAAAAAAAAAATCGGTGTTTTTGCTTAGGTAAAAAGAGTGATCACACTAGACCAATCAAAATTATCTCGAATAAAAATATTGAGGAATAAAAAATCCCTTGCCGGTCCTGCTAATATTCAAGCTGATAGAACTGTTGAACAAAGAACTAAATTCAAAGCGGTATTAGATGATCTAAAATCTCGGAATGATCCTTCGTTATTTATTCGATATGTTAATAATCAGCCAAAAATTACTTCTCGTGCCTCTAATACCCAAAAAAAAACAATAATTACCCAGCAGACTGTCCGATAACAATTTAAATATTTTTTATCAGAATGTCAAAGAATTGAACACTAAAAAATTACAATTTTATAACAACGTAGATTTGTCTAATCATGATTTGATATTCCTTACTGAGATTTGGCTGAGCAAGGTATTTTTAATTTGGAACTATTTCCGAATCAATATAATGTGTATCGTTGTGACCGTCCTAAGAAAATAGGTGTCGATGTGTTACTCGCAGTGAGAAATGTATTATCTTCTGAGAAAGTTACTCTACCAAATATGTCAGCATCATTAGAAATAGTTGCAGTTAAATTAGTTATTCTTTCTAAAAAATCTTATGTTATGTGTTTATATCCCAAAACCTAGCCTTGAATTCTTCTTCTTGAGTTTATTTTTTTATGCTTGCTCGTCCACTGCGGCAACAACCAAACACTCTCATCAACAATTTTTTGGATTACCACGATTTAGTACGAATCAATAATATTCCAAATGATCTGAATAAGATTTTAGACCTTGTTATTGCATCACATGAATTTAAATTTAAACAACGAGATTACGAACCACTTGTACGAAAGGATCTTTATCACCTTGCGTTTAACTTCTCATTGTAATTAAACAACTCGGTAAGAAAAAAAATTTCCACGTCCAATGATTATAAATACAATTTTAAGAGAGCTAATCTTGTGAACTTATACAATAATTTGTCAAGCATTGACTGGAATGTCTTGTACAAATTGAAGAACATGTGATTTCCTGTATGCACAGTTATACGATATTTTCAATGCCTAAATACAGATTTGGTAGTTCACTGAGACGTGAAGTAAAAAGGAAAGAAAAGTTGAATTCCAAATTCTTAAAAAGTTTAAAACTTATATAACATCTAAAATAAATGCTTTTACACGTTGTGCGGGGAATAACATGAAGAAGGATCCTGCTAAATTTTGGAACTATTTCTTGAATGTTGTCGGCGTTAACTTGGTGGTACATTTTAATAAGATAATTAAAACACTTTAACTTGTGAAGTGACTGTTCGAAACTATAGTCACAGCAATAAATATTTTATGTGGTAAAACAAAGTTAAAGTGTTTTAATTATCTTTGGAACTATGTTCACGCAATTAAAACAACACGTATTCCATGAAATATGATATATGAAGATATGTTTGCTTCTCATTCTGCAGGTATTGTAAATGCGTGCGCAACTCATTTTAATTTCATGTATATAGATAATGTTGATAATAATCAATCTGCGCCTAATACTAGTTACAGCTTAAAAAGTAATATGTAATTTCCGAAGAAGATGTACTAAAGCAATTGAAAAACTTGAAAGCCACTTTAACTATAGCTACATCTTATGTCAACCTTTTATTTATAATCTAATTCATTAGACCGGCTTGTTTCCGAAATTACAAAAGAAATTAAAAATTGTACCTGTCTTTAAGTCTGGTGATAGAAATCAAGTAAAATGTTATAGACCTAGTGCCCTTGTCAGTAATTCAGTAATTCCTCTAAGATCTTCGAATGCATAATAATCAACTACATTTATTTTAACGTACGTCAAAGCATTAGCATTGATCAGCATGGCTGCATGTCGGGACGCTCAACAACAACTATTTTATTCAACTTTACGCAGTACACTTCTGAGTTCTTAGACCAGCGATATCAAACTGATGTAATGTATACTGACATTAGTAAAACTTTCGATATTATGCCACATAAATTGATAGCTTTTTATTTGAACGCGATTAAGTTGTTGAGTATAGTGGCGTGCAATCCTTCTCAAATCTTGCATAATATGGTAGACCGTAGGGATCAAACCTTGGTCCACTATTGTTCTTGTTATTTTCCAATAAGATATGTGAAAATATTGATTGTAAGTGTCTTTTATATGCAGACGACATTAAAATATATAGGAGAATAATATATAGGAGAATTACTAATGTTTCCGATTGTAATATTCTGGAAGAAGACTTGATTAAACTATCTGTATGGTACAGTGAAAATAGTTTAAATTTAAATATTACCAAGTGTTGTGTGTTGGCTTTGTCGCGGAAATCTAATTTAATTTATTTTAATTATATGTAACAACAGCTTAACTAGAGTATAAGAATTTAAAGACCTTGGCGTGATCATCGACACGAAACTAAATTTTAGCTCACATATCACTCATTTAATTAAAGATTGTTACAATCTTTTAGGTTTTATTTTACGTAATGCAAGTGGTTTCACTTTTTGTCTTGTTTAAAGCCTGTATTAATAGCAAACTCATGCATTATTTAGTTATATCGTCACCTTATCATTCTAAATGTATGGGCCTACTTGAAGGTATTCAAATGAAATTTCTAAAATTTTTATACTTTAAGAAACACGGAGTCTCTCCGGATATTACTATTTCTTATGGTTCTCTACTTGAAGAATTTGATATCTTTTTAATTTCAACTAAACATAAACATATATCTATCTGTCACTTATACAGCACCGTGAATAATCTTGTTGATAATCCTTGTACCGTATACAAAATTTTGCCAAAATTGTGTCCAAGAAATCCGATGATGTTTTCCTACACTACGCCGAATACGGTGCATCATAGTTATTCCCCACTGTATACGGTGCTTAAATGTTATCACGATGTTCAATACTATGTTGATATATTCGATTCGTATTTTCTTAAGTTCAAAAATATGGTATATAGTAAATTAATTATGAAACGGAACAAGTCGTTAATTTAGAATATAATTTAAAATACTTCTTTGAAAATGACAAGCAATTGTCGAAACATGTCAGAAAACTGATAAATTAATTATGAAACGAAACAAGTCCTTAATTTACAAATCCACCCCTGTGATATATATGTTTCGTGAAGAATGCAGCAGTGGAAGTATTAATTTTATTTATTATGTTGATTCTATCTGCATATTGCTATCCTGAGTGTTCTATAACCAATCTGAAGTATTTTTATTGTTTTACTTGATCTACTTCATTGTTACCTATGTTGATGTTTTTTTCTTTCGTTTCTTGACCATTGTCGCCAATACTTAAATAGCATTTGTTAGAGTTTTTCTTTGCTATTTTCTGTCATAATGTACATTTGATTATATTTCTCCTTTTTATGTTCCTATATCATTTATTATTTGGTCCAAGTATATTATAAATAATAACGAGCTTAGGCTTAGGCTTCCTCCTTGTTTATGTGTACATTTCTTAGATATCTTATTTTCTGCTGTTATCTTTCTTGTTTATATAGACTTAGTGTCATCCTTAAGATTTTGTTGCTGACTTTCATTTTCTTAAGCTCTCTCAGATTTTTCAATTGGTATTTTGTTGAACGCCTTTTTCACACGTATGCTAAGAACATTAATTTATGTATATCCAATGTGGTTATGTAGTTCTTACATTCCGGCTTGTTCTCAGCTTAGTAAATAGGCAAAATCATTGTTTTCATAACCTAATTTTTTTTTTATTTAAGTGTTTCTAATCATTCTCTTATACCTCTTCTACTTCTTGTTCTGATAAGTCCTATATTATTATATCTTCTGTTGCTTAGTTTGGCTAATAGCTTTGATTGAGTAGTTCTTAGAAGTCTTTCAATTTTTTTATTTCACCTTTATTAGTAGTCTTCCTGTTTTATCTTTTATTCTTATAGAATATTTTCTGTTTTTTCTTACAATTTCTTTCGTATTGTTTTTAGAGTATTTCCATATTCTCTGCTTCTTACAAAATATTATTATTTTTATTTATTACTGATTCCTTATCCTGTGAATTATGGTCAAAAATTGTATATAGATGTCATTTTATTATTTAATTTAATGCAAGGGCATTTTGCAGCACAGCAATGCCGGTGTTATGTCGGTCGATTTCGATATGAAGGGTGCTTTAATTGTCTATACCATAATATCCATTGTTGATGGATACATTAATTCTAGTGCCAAGAGAAATCTAATCGTGGCTCATCAACTACAATCTGAAGGGACTTTTTAATACATACGATACTTTCAGTCAAACAAATCTACATATTCCAAATGAAAATCAGTAAATTTGCTTATACAATAATCAATTCAATTCAATTCAATTCTTCCATTCTGTACGGTCTTCGCCATCCTCCCAACGGTTTCTTGGCTTTTTGCCTTCCATCTTGGACTTGTGCACTTTATAATTATTGATACACGCCTTAAAGATGGTGTACAGCTCTTGATTTCGCCAGATTCTGTCTTTATTGTTCTCTTTAATTGGACCCAAAATGCGTTGTAAGATCTTCCTTTCGAATGTGTGGTTCTTCGAATGTGTCTATATCTTATCATATACTAATTATCAATAATTTATAAATGATTGACTAAATATTCTTTAAAGGTTTTAAATTTAAAATATGTGCTTACATCTTTTTTTGTCGCAGGTTAATATCAAAAATGAAATTGCAATATAATTCTAAAATACCGGAAAGATAATTTATTATTAAAATGATTAGATATAATTTATAACTAGAGACTGTTTCTAAATTATCTCATATGATTACATAATACTTCATGTATCTTTACTTCTGCATCTCGTAAATTTAAGCATTTGTCGTAACGTGTGACGAGATACATAATTTTTCTTTCCTGTCAAAAATACCTTGAGTTTTGTAAGTAGATAGAAAAGTGCTTCCCGCACTGAATTACCACTTCTCCATGGCATCGATATGATTGTATGACTGCCGTTATATGTCACAACTCACAATTGTAACTATGAAACTTGTTTTTATTTAAATATTTAGTAGTAACATATATTTTTTGACAAATTTTGTACATATTTACATTGGGATAATGAATAATGAATGAGGTGTTAATGGATTAATTGTTAAAAGGCTACCGACCAGAGGTATTTTTGCCTGTTAAATATTTATTTTTTCGCGCTATAAAAATTAATTAAAGTATACCGGAAAACTTTTCTCTAATAGTTATTGTTTTAGATCATATTTAAAATGAATTAAATATTTTTTGTAATATGAACAGCACAATATAAATTTTTATGTGTGTCTTGTAGACATATTGTTTATGATATGAAAGAAACTTTTTAATTTTCTTTATTTATGTATGACAATGTTAATAACTGTTTATAATGGACTTAGAACAAAGCTATACTCAAGAGCTGCATTGCTCAAAACCTATCGATTTTTGCTTATTTATTTATGTCTTTGTTTGCTTTTTGTGCAAACTGTTTTATGAAAATTTAATGTTACGCCATTTGGTTATGTAAATACACCTGTAAAATTCTAAAACTACCTTGCAAAACAATTTCATTATACTTTAAAAATATAATCGTTTTAGGAAAATCTTTAGAGTATGAAGAACGTTTGAATAGGTATTTTAGTAGAATATCCGGTTTAAACTCAGCCCAATTTAATATCGCCTTTTAAAGAAAAAAATACTGTACCTTGGATAAATTATCTAGAGACAGATAGAAATAGCAGAAAACTAGGGCTAAATTTAGGGATTGGGATCGCTGATTACCTTGCACCACAAAACAAATATTTTCATGAAACGAAGAATATCAGAGAGAATTTTCAAAATTTTAGAATACAATTGTTACCAGATATCCAAATGCTTATAATGCAAATAGTAAATTGATCTAGAATGAAGGAAAGTATCGATATAAAGGAATTATAGGTTTGCTTAACAAAATTGTATAAAAGTTAACAACATGGCATACCACATTCAAAAAACACTTCAGTTCAAAAAAATTGAAGAATTAATGTTTCAGCATTCAAATAGAATTGATGTATGGCTGCACGTTAATAGAACAAAACCAGGAACAACTGAAATAACGTCAAATCATATCTCGAGGATGCATTTTCGGGGAAGGAGTTCATCATTCAGAAGACATCTAATGAAAACATTAACCCTTCTTTTAAACTAGGTATAGATATGGAACTACTAGACACCGTAATGAATGAAGATATCTGGCCGGAAAGAATTCGCATTAGTAGGTTTCAGTTTTTTCGCCGAAGAAAGTAGAAACGTAAAAGTAAGCACAAAATAATGTAAAATTAAATCTATTTCATATTAACATATACAATGTTTGCATAATAAATATAGTGAACTTGAAATGTACTTATTGGAGAATAGTGTTGATGTAGTCTGCCTTAGCGAACACTGGCTGGATCGAAACGAAGCAAATTGTATTAGAATCAATAATTACACTAGTGGCATCATGTTTTGCATGAGCAAATTTCAAACATGGTGGAGTAATCATTCTTATCAAACGAGAAATCAAATTTGTGAACAAAATCGATATTATAAGTAAATCAGAAGAAAATAACTGTGAAATTGCAGCAATTGAACTTCCAGATTTACACTTAATTATAATCACAATATACAGAGCTCCAAATTCAGAATATAATCAATTTCTAGAAATAATGAACAGCGTCCTTTGTAAAATAAACCTATTACATTACAAAGTCATTATATTAGGAGATTTCAATATTTGTTTTAAAAATAGTGATCCTAAATTATCCAATTTTCTTGATCTGATAAATATGTATGGATTGTTCCCTACAATTAATGATAGTACTAGGGGAAATCGTTGTATCGATAATATATTGGTTAATTTCCAAACAGGCTATAAATCATATGTTTCAGAACCTAATATGTGAAATTGAAATTGAAAGGCAAGTTAGTGAACCCAGTAAATAATATCTAAGGCAAATAACATTACTTGGACTAAATTATTTCTTTAATACTATTAATGATGCAAACTTTGACTTCACAAAACATGTAAATTTAAACGTTCATTGTAAATTTGAAATGTTCTCTAACATCCTTGCCACAGGCATGATAAACTTATTTCCCAAAAAACAAGACATACTCATTTCAAAATTAAATCATTACGGCATAGCCGCCAATAGCCTTTCATTAATAGCATCATATTTGCAAAATCGATATCAAGTGGTTTTCTATAATAAGAAAGAATCAGAACTCAAAGCACTACACACGTAATTCCTCAAGGGTCAGTGCTAGGCCCAATATTATTTATAATTTATATAAATGATATAGACAACTGTACAAAAATTCCCATTACTTTGTATGCAGATGATACATTGATTATCTTCAAGTCTTGATATAAAGGACCTTAAAATTTCAATGTCGAATGTGAAAGAGGAAGCAGAAACCAGGTTCAGGCAAACAGATTGTCACTAAATACAGATAAAACAGAAACAATGATATTCAGTCAATCAAAAATTGAATCTAATACAACTTATGTAAAATTTTTAGGTATATATTTGGATCAAAAACTTACATGGAAATACCACGTTGATTACACCGCAAAGAAAATGTCAAAAACCAAAACTTATTTCTACTGCGGAATATTTGTCCAATTGTGCCTTTCAAGATTGCTTTAACTGCATATCACGGATTGATTCACTCAAAATTATCGTATGGAATAGTGTGCTGGGGTCATTCAGCTCATGCTAGGAGATTATTTGGTCTTCAACATAAAGGAATAAGGTTTTTAATGGGGTTGGGTTACAAAACAGATGTTAGAGAACACTTCAAAACATTGAATATCTTGACCCTACCATCACAATATATACAGGGTGTCCCGTTAATGTGGGGAAATGGCTGGACCGTAGATTCCTGAGGTCAAAATATGACGATTTAACGCAACTTATCTATATCCAAAAATTTACGGTTAAGCCGGAATTTGGCTTCAAAGTTTCAAAATTTTTTATTTCTTTTGTTTATAACAATTGAACGCTTTATTTGATTTGAATGAAATTTATTTTATTTATTAATACTTATATAATGAGTCGGTTGAATCTGTTGTTTATTGTCTTGATCACGGATATGGTCAAAATTTGATAATCTTATAGGTTTCAAACCCTAAACTATAACATTCCTTTTACTTTTTTTCTCGCGAGGTTATATTGATATTTTTAGAACTTTTTATTTGTTTAATATCTTTCTGTAATGCAGCAATTACAGCTTTAAGTTCCATAATGTCCAAATCTAATTCAATACATTGTTTGCATTCCAAAAGAGACAAGAAGAAGCATGGAATTTATAAGAACGTAGCCTAAAATAGACAGTAAAAAATATTATATTTATCACCCTCGATATAATGATTTGTAAGGCAACTTGGAAATTTATTATTAAAATTCTAATAATTTTATAATTATATAATAACTTTATAAAATGTTAACATCTTATATAGGAAATTGATTTAATTTTCAGGTAAATAAATTAAATAAATTGCTCGAAGAAATCATTTTTTCTCATGAGTACTTTTAATTTTGACTTTATTTTGTTTAAAGAGGGCAAGTAATTTGTAAGTACTAATAAATAAATAGGTCCTATACAAAAAGCTTATCCCTCGTCTATAGACTGTTTAGTTGTAATTAATGACCATATTGCAAATTTAGCAGCAATGATATAGCTAATAAAATAACATCACGGTATTTTGTATTTTTATTTTACCACAATAACTAGTCTAGTTAAATACAGGCTGTTCCTTCATAAATAAAAAATACACTTAAGAATTTATTTAATTTTATATACCTAGCTTTAAATTATTTAATCTGTTTATATTTATAATGACTTTGAGTTTAATGGGTTCTTGTTATTAGTATTTTGATATGATTTCTATTATATTACTATAATATATCTTAAGGGATTATGCTTATCAACACCGACTTTCCTATATGTGTAGCCATACTATATACTTTTCTCAATATACATTATGTAGCGAAACAATTAACGCAGGATTCCGACATTAAAAACTGTCTATATTCTCAACCAGAGAGTTTCATTTACTATCCTTGATCCGATATTTAATTTATTTTAATTTATTACTACATTAATAAATTTGTTGCATTATATAATTCAATGATGATGTTTACAATACAACGCGAAATATGTAGATATTTTATTTAAAGGCCATCAGTTTGCAGAAGACAACGATGCTTATAATAATTTACGATAGTTAAATAAGACAGACAGAAAAAGAAAGTAGGGCAGAAATAGCCGTGATCAATGGCAGTTTTGGTGGAAATATTAAGTTATAAATATTTTACTGCTGCTCTGTTGAAGAAATATGGTTTATGGTAATAGTACACTGACTAAAAAAAGGAGAGGAAAATATTGTGAATTTATGGGCTTTTAATTGACTTAAATTTGCCGTTTAAGGGCCGACCATTATCTTTATGGTTATACTTTAATAATAATACCTACACAAACAATAAAAACGTAATTACTTTTTTATAACAAACTTATTGAATTTTAGATAAATACAATCGTGCGTCTGTCTTCTATTACATCCCAACGACGCCGCTGTTCCAGCGTCGAGACGCTAGTGATTTATAGACTTTGAAACATCGACAAATCATGTAATTCTTCCGATAAATAAGGGCCTCTTTACGCTTTAAAACGTCCATAACGTCCCTATCCTCACAACAATACAGCACCGGGCTGCTACTTATTGAAAATCCAACCCTAAAGGATATTTATTGTGCACGGACGTAACACGAAACAGGAAAACACGATATTTACAAAAACAAGGCAACATAAATATTTCTTACAAATGTTAGCTACAGAAACTACACACAAATAATATACTATAATATAATATTAACTCGAAAATATCTTGTACATTAACAATTGTAGTATATATCCGTATTCAAAAATTTGAAAACATGGCGATTCTCTGGTAAAAAAATTGGATTTAAACTGTATCATCATATCGCATATTTTCACCTATTTTATAATTATTGATTTTACAATTAATTTTAGTTATATATTGATATATCTCATGTTAAAAAACTCTAATTAACTCTATTTTGCATTAAGGTACAATAAATAAATCCTAACATAATTTTTAATTAGCTTTATAACTTAACAATATTTATTAATATTATACTTTATTCGCTTTGAATTCAAAGTTACGTCCATAAGAAAAGGTCATGGGAATTAAAATTCGAATAACTCTTTTAGTACCTCTCATAATTTAGTCTGCAATTATAATTTTTTGAATTTCAAGTACAAAAATAACGATACCAGTATTAGTAATTGTTTGATAATATATTCAAAATTCATCTCTTGGTCGGAAGGTAGGCCAACAATTAATTCATATTCCTATTTTTTAAATTGGAAATATAGTTTAAGGCAAATAAATGAAAAAAATAATGTTGCAACTCTGCATTGGGAGTTATAAATTTAGTGAGGCTTTATGAGTGTTAGTAGTAGTGTTCGACTATCGACGCCGTTATGTTATTTGTGTAAAGGGTGAGTCAGATACAATTTTCTTTTTAAAAATGCAATAAAATTAACAAAATTAATTTTTTTCCATGTATTAGGACTTTGGTAGTAAGAGCAAACATTCCCATTAATTATGGAACACAACTTCGTTCAAGTGGCTGCCTCGGCTGGCAGAAGCGCATTCTGTCACTCGAATTTTCCAAGACCTTGCTGATGGTTTCGGGCTGTAGATCACGGATTGCTTGGATGATATTGACCTGAAGTGCTTGAAAAATCCATGTCTTCAATTTCAGTAAAAAAAAGTTTCGAAGAAAAATGGTCCAATGATGCCACCACTCCACAATCCGCACCAAACTGTCACCCTCTGTGGATGCATTGGCTTCTCGACAATAACGTGCGGGTTTTCCGAGCCAGAGATGCGGCAATTTTGTTTGTTAACGTATCCGCCAAAATGAAAAGATGATTTTTCGTCCAAAATCGTTGTCCAATTCAAGCTGCGATAAATAAGCGGATGGTCGTGCGCATTCAATTTCTCAGTCAATTGGACCTTGTAAGCGAATAATCCAAGATCTTTGTGAAGAATTATCCTCAGGCTAGTGCGCGAAATGTTGAGATGGTGAGATCAACGGCGAGTTGATGTTCGTGGATTGAGTCTCACACTCTCGGCTACAGCAGCCACATTCCCGTCTGTGCGCACCGTACGAAGATGAGGACAATGAGTGTTGTCCACTAGCATGCCAGTCTCACGAACTTTTTGCACAAATTTGCGTACTCACTTTGGAAATAAGTTTTCAATATTTCCCAACGTTGTTTAAGCGTAAAGTGACTCATTTTGAGCGGGAAAAAAGCTGGCAGTGTCAAAATAAACTATGATTAAAAAAAAACCACTTGATGGCCCACCCTTTATATGCAAATGAGCTTGTTAGTTTAATGGATCGCCTTCGCTACTTTTAAGTACCATTAAATGTATCCCAATGGCAAATAGTATCGGCTACTTATCCAATTGCTGACTCCAACTAATGTTGCTGTACTCTGCTAACATTAGTTTTGCTGCCCCACCACCGCTTTATGAGTATAAAGTTGATCTATTAATTTTCACATGAGGCTGTCGAATATTTATTTATTTATTTTAGTTATTTTTCACTTTACAATATCTGGTTCATATTAGATGTATAAAATTTTTATATTATACATTAACTACAAAAATTTAGGTCACAGGACTTGCGGGTGGAGTTCAGTATGTTTGCCTCCACTCTGACCCCTTCTTCTGCTTCAAATGACGGATTTCTCTATCAGCAAAGTATTTTTACCGCACCAACAATATTTTGGACATTTAATCTGGAGCTATTTTTATGACATTTGATTGTCATATTCCTGACATTGTTGAAACGAGATATTTTTTGTAATAAGTGATGGACTTTACGCGATCTGGTCATTTTCAAGCATTAACTCCTAAACTGTATCATAAAAAACATTAATTATTCAAAAAATAGGCCTCTTCTCAAATTAGCTCATTTTTTCCTTGTTTTATTTCGGTTCCACAGGGGCACAATAACATATTAATATATGCTCTGCGTTTATTTAGAAGCGGATATATACAAGGGTTTTATATTCCGGAAATGGACGATCCATGTGCTACCATATGACAACCTTCATATCTGACGTAAAGCTCTATTTATTTTTCTAAGTAGTGTTACTTAGTAGGTTTTGATGTTCATGCGCCATTTTTGTTATTTTTTGTTAACGTGCAATATTGATGTCAGCCAAGAAATGGAATTAACTGCGTGAATTGATAATGCAAGATCGTTATGTGCCTTATCGTAAGACTGAGACATTAGTCGTGCCAGCATACACTCAATATTGCATAAACATTTGGGTGTCAAAAAAAATTGTTCTATAATTTAACAATCGCTCAAAAAGGACTAATATCGATTAGTGAAAAGAAATACTCAAGAAATACGATTACGGCGCTTTAAAATATGTGTATGATATCGAAACAGGTGATGAATTGTGGATATATCCGTATAATGCCGAAATCAAACAGCAGCCGACTATAAGGGTTTCAAAATAATCAAAATACACTAAAAGATTTGTAAGGGTTATATCAAGATGAGATACACTAAAATATGTTTGTATATGAAGCACCTACAAGCAAATATTTGCATGTTTCTTCCTAAAAAAAACGGACATGTAGTAACTGTACCATTAGTGTATAATGGACGGCCAATTCTGAATGGTATACAACTATTTGTTTGTCATAAGTCTTCGCAAAAGTAGCATAATTCTGAACCAGAATAATGTGACGTTGCACTTATCAGTTCAAACAAGAGACTTTTTAGGAACTAAAAAAGTAGAATTATAATGATAAATGACTTGACACACAATGACTACTTTTTATTCGCACAAAACAAAAATAAATTACATGGTCTACGTTTTTCGACGCCTGAATGTTTTAGATGTACCTCAATTGGAGTGGAAAAAGTCCTTTGAAAATTGTTTGAAGTGCAGAAATAGTGTATAATTGTTCATGAAGAATGTTTAGAAAAACAATAAACTTATTTGCGATGATTAATTTCTTGTTTGTAATTCTCTATCTGTCTGGAGTTAAATATGATTTACAATTTTCCTTATTGGTTATTAAAAATGAATTAACTAAATTATAAATGCAATGCGATTAAAACGATTGCTATTTTGGCGCTTATATGCTACTGTGGGGCTTGTTCCACAAATTACTTATTTTTATATACTATGCAGTTATAGTCTACAATTGCATCGAAAATCTTCTGCAATTTTTTTTACGATTTTCCAATGTCTACTAGAGTATCCATTATAGATTTCTTCTAAAAAAAAGATTCACATTTTATAAATTATATTTTACTTTAATAATTTCAAGTTTTTAAAAAAGTTAAGGAACCGCTTCCCTCAATATCCATAAATAGACAAAATATATCCCTCCGTCACCTGCAAACACCTAGGAATAATATTCGATGCTAAATTAACCTTCAAAAATCACTCCTCTTGCCTTAAAGCAAAATTTCAGAGGCCTAACCCACAAAAAACAAGGTATAAATATACAAACCAGCACTCACATCTATAAAATGATCTGCCGTCCTTCGATTGACTATTCATCCATCTTTTTCTACAACCCCCACCAAGTAACATTACGAAATTTTCAAGTCGCAGAGAGATCAGCCTAAATGCACTATACATTCCCAGAAGTAAAAGCATTATCCCTAAACGTAAATTCCATTCCTTAACAATACACGAATTCATTTCATCATTACGAATTTATTCAAGACAGTTGGCAATTATGGCCTCTCAAGAAATCACTTAATAGAAAAATAAAAAATAAAAACAGGCGGAAAGACCTGTGGTCGATAGCCGATTGACAAATACCAGATTTGTCATTTTAAATGCTATATATGTATATTATTTTTATTATATACGCCATGTGTTTGTCAATCAAGATGTTTGTATATATAATAAGTTAATAAAGATAATGGTTGCAACCCTTACCACATGGTAATCCATACATATACTGATTTTTTTCAATTCAGTGTATGTTGTTTTTGTGATGTTTCAATATACTGACAGTAATAAAAAACTCTATCTTTGATACAAATTATTAGAAACTTCCCTTCTTTGCAGTTCAAATCTTTTCTGTCAGCTGAATATTTACTTAACACAATATGTCGTACATACAATACTTCTTTAATGAGAAGGTATTTAAACTTTAGTGATTTATATTATACTTCTATCAACTTATGAGTGTTTATTATTATTTTTATTTATCTCTTTAATTTTTTTTTGATAAGCGGCAAGGATATGCATAATGATCAGTCTTTAAGTAAGTTAATTTTAAACTCCTACCGACCAAAATCAAAACCACTCCTCGGAGATATCTTTTCTGGTAAGTCGGGGACCATACATTTTTTACTTGTGCTAAATTATCACATTGGAAGTTGGTCGTAACGTAGTTAAAGTTAAATCATTTCGTAAGTGAAACCATTATGCAACGCTATATCGAATGCTTTTGAAATATTAAGGAAAGCTGTAGCCGTGTCGTGTTTATTTGAAAAGCTCTCGGAGATGATTACATTAAGAGCTGATGAAGAGTAAGTAGGCTAGGTGCCAAGGTAAATGAAATGTGAACAGAGATGATTAAAATCGACGCAATAAGAAGCAATAAGAATTATCTCAAGAACTTGATCCCAAGTACTAAGTAGTATCGAAGCTGTTGGAAAGCATCTCAATTTTGCTAGACGAGGACTTTTTTTTGGAGTACAAGCAGGTCTAGATAGAGCTTATCGACAACTGCTTTAAGCTCTCCTCTCAATCTAATTCTGGGTAGTGATGAGATGTCAATCATTAAGGTCAAACCGCTCTGATGTAATATCTCTAGTTACTAATAAACTCAAGAAGAAATTTACCATTCCTATTTGTCAACTTTTTATTCCATCCATGGCTTTTTGAATGTAAATCACTAACCAGAATCATTACAATCCTCGTTAAATATAAGATAAGGATCGTCCTTAAGAATTAACTTACTAAGGCTCCACAGAGGGCGAAAAATGGCTAATTGCAGACTTTTTAAAGACAAGATAAGCGGAAGTGATATATGGTATAATTTTCTCCCTGACATTTTACATATTTGATACTCTCGCCACCTACTACACAATTTACTGACAATTAATTGCTACCATTACTCCTTTTTGACCACCATTGCATAAACTTAATCTTATTTTAACAACATGCGCTTATCCTGACAGCTGGAAACACTTATTCACAAAAATGAGATCACTAGCATAAAACATCAACGTGGTAACCTTTAACTTCTAAATTCTCTAAAATATTCGAAATATTTATTAAGGTAAATAGAACACTTGGTCGAATTTAATGTCGAAACTGTGACATATGTTTCGTCACCCAGTGGCTCCATCAGGCAGATGAGTAGTGATTGTCTTAGACTTAAATACGATTAATTATGTACATTCGAGTGGGGTGAGGAGTTGTGTTTAATGTTACGATTATGGACTATTACATTGTTTTATAATCATAAGTTAGTTAAGGGGGAACTTTTGACAACTAGTTGCTCACTGAGTAGAAGTTTCGAAGAACGAATATTAGAACAGAAAAAAGTTCCATAAACAAAGAGATATCTTCAACATATGGCAACCACCTCCTAGAGAAAAAACACTCATTCAACAATAATTTTAAAATCCTACATACTTGTAACTAGAGCAAAAATAATATACTCATAACCAACTAGATGTCAACAATTCCCCTTCAATTAACTTATAAATATATAACAATGTAATAGTCCATAATTAGAGCATTATACAATTGTACACAACTCCTCTCCCCACTCAAATGTATTAGTATTTAAGAAAATGTTGTAGGCTAAGACAATCACTAATCATCTGCCTGATGAACCACTGTGTGACGATATATATGTCGTAATTTTGGCATTAAAATAGTGAAATTCTAAACCAAGTGTTTTGTTTACCTTATATATTATAGAATTTCACTAAGTTCAATATATTTATTAACGACTAGATTTATCAAAGTGTTACGCCCAAAATATATAGTAAACTATACGGTTTTACAAAAAGAAAATTGACAATAATGAAAATCGTAATCAAACTGATGTCATATACACTGATCAGACTAAAGGTTCTTTATAGAATGTCGCACAATATATTATTACATTGCTGTTAGCAATTCGTTGTATATTTTTCTGAAGGGAAGAGACTGGTCTCTAAGACTGCTTAGTATTTGCAGCTTACTTTATGCTATCTGTATTAACACACCACTTTGACGATTCTTTTGACTTAGGCATTACAAAATATAAATTTATCCTCATCATTAACAGAGGACACACAAAAAAGGCAGCCTTATGGATGTCGCTTTATATACATTATATGTTTGATTTTCTTTTTAAAGTACGTAATTTTCGGCATAACTACAAAGTTTATGATTTAATGATTTTTATTCTCTGATGGGAAAGAAGACCTATTCGCCTAATTTTTAGTACCTTCTTTGAAAATAAAGTTAAGTCATCATAAATCTGGTTCATCACGAATGCGATCCTTAAAATCAGTAGGATAATGGACCGGCCAAACAGTGGGCCACTAAGGGGGGAATGCATTGCATGGGTAACGCACTCGATTTGAAAAATTCCTCCAACACCCTCTCCAGAGGCGTACTCCTGAAGGCCCTGCACAAGAAAAAAATACCGGAGTACATCATAAGGGTGTTTGGAAGTTATATGAGAGACAGGGAGTAAGTTTACATGGGAGACCTGGGCACGGAGCAAAGGGTGATGACGACTGGTGGGGTGTCCCAAGGATTTGTCCTCGGCCTATTCTTGTGGAACGTCGCCTACAGTAGGTTTTGCTGTGTTTATTATCAAAATAGTAAGATATCGTAAGTGTA
Organism: Ontholestes murinus; assembly: GCA_963969525.1. Lineage (NCBI taxonomy): Eukaryota > Metazoa > Arthropoda > Insecta > Coleoptera > Staphylinidae > Ontholestes > Ontholestes murinus. The sequence goes on from OZ018396.1 coordinate 28,790,823, forward strand.
TGGTTAAGAACGTGAAGATAAAACTTCAACTAGGCATAATTTTCCTAAACCAAATAAGGATATGGAAAGATTTAAGTTATGGGTAGAAGCATGTGATAATTCAGAATTCATAAACATGGCCCCTGATGGAATTTATGCAAGAAAAGTCATTTTTGTAATGAACACCGTGGAACTAATAATGTTATATTACCTTTAGCTGTACCCACATTATTTTTACCCTGAAAATAGAGGGTAAGAAGAATCAACATTTTTTTTAATTGACATGCCAGATCCATATCACGACAATGTATCATTAAATAATGAAGAAGTTGATATAAATCTTAGGGTAAAGGAACGTGATACACAATAAACCCCACCTTTATTACGGGGATGGGAACTACTATGAATTTAAAACTAAAGGCCCGGAAATTTTCATAGAGATGCACATTTAGAAAGAAAAATGGGTATTCTGAAAGAAAATAGCGCAGTCTCAGAAAACACCTTGATTCTTATGAAAACATGTCTATGAGTGAGAGAATGGATATGGCTACATTAGACATAATTTCGATAATGAAGCATATCATAATGAGTCAGTTGAAAATGGAGGAACAACAACTGTAACTTTTTATATATAAAGCCCAAAATTGTATAGGTTGCTTTCAAAAATATTTAATATTCCATCAAAGATCACTTTAATTAGGAAAGAAAAGTACCTGTAATGCCAGGATATAATTACCTAATATTTAATAAGTTAAAAAGCAGAGTCGAAAATTTACAAGACCATGAGAAAAACATGTTTTTGTTGGTGTTCGACAAAATAACAATAAAGCAACATCTTTATCTACATATTCAAAGAGAAAATGTAGTAGGGTTTCAAATGTTCGGTGCCCATAGTTCATATTTAATTGCACTCTTTGCAAAATTACTAAAAATTGGAAGAGAAGGAACCAAATAAATTTTACAGTGTTGCAGTATATTTTGAAAGTGAAGTAAATAAGTGTTTCAATTATTATGTTGAATGTGAATTAGATCTACTGGAAAACCACACTAAAAATGAACGTTCATTAAAAAAACAACTTTTTCGATTTCTAATCAGTTTTTTATTTTTTATAGGTACGTAATGAAGAAGTAATCACCACCCAACTGTTATATATTATAAACTGTTGATTGATTAATATAGAAAATATTAACTAATTTTATTTTTATTTTACCGTACCATTCTTCCATTTTTATTTTTGCTGCAGTATTAAAATTAATTTATTTAATTTTGTATACAGTCCATGCAGTTATTGTTTTTAATGACTCTGTATGAGTTAACAAATATTTATTTTCAAATCAAAACGCAACAAGGTGGTGGCAAGAGCTATAATGCTTCGTGACCTTGAATAAGAGTGGCAGTGCAGGTGGAGAGCGGAACTCATGAGTCTGGACTAGAAAACTAATTCCCGAAGTGTGGATATGGATTAGGAGAACACATGGAGACCTGTCGTACCACCTCATGCAGTTCCTCACCAGGTATTACTGCTTTCGGGCTTATCTTCATATCCAGTCAGGATGGCTGACAGTGTGAAGTGCTTCTTGTGCGCAGACACTATCGATGATGCTGTCACTATCGAAAGCACGGAAATGGGATGTGGTCGCAGTAAGGATCAAGAGAGTGATCTGCAAGAAGGAGCTTTCATGGTAGCTATGGATGGATTCGGGAAATACGACCAAAATCTTAAAACGTAGGCAGGGGAGTTCCAGGCGAAGAATGCCTTGCGATACCACTGGTACCTCCAGAGGTTTAGTGGGTGGGGCCTATTCAGTTTTTTAGTCTTCTCCTTATAATGTCTTATACATGCTCAATGGGAGAAATATCAGCAGATCGTCGAGGTCATGGCAAGATATTTATAATATGGTGGACAAATCGGTTTACAGAAACTCTTACAGCATAGGGTCGAGCATAATCTTGCTGAATAAATGAAAGAATATGAGGTTATATCCCCTCATCCTATTACACATCGTTGGGTGTTCATATTGTCTCAGAAGAATACCAAAACGAGATTTATTTTCATTAGATATAGTACCCTACACCTACATTTTGATGCACAGGCCCTTCAACAGAAAGTAATGATGCGACGTTCCCCACGTTTTCGTCTGCCCCAAGTGTTGCTTGGATATCGAGCCGTTAGTGGTAACACAAGATGTGGCCAATAGGATTGCAAGTCAAAAATTCTGATTTGGCACTAAACTGGCCCGTGAGTTTGTGATCAGTAAATTATCCGTTACTCGAAAATCGTTTTCTTATGCTCTTAATCCTCATTTGTTCTCATTGTTCACCGGTTTCTCTTCTGCGACCTTTCCGACTCTATATACTCCACCTGTCAGATTGCCTGATAGCAACGCATGCCTGTATGTTGGTTTTGGTTACTGTGATTAGCAATTTCTGTAATAGAAAAACCACTTTCGCATAATCCAACGAATTCGTTTAATTTCCGAAAATATTCACCTTTAAAACAAAAGAAGAAAACCCAAAACAGCAAAGAACGGAACACAATTTTGCAATATATACACCTGATAAATAATGATAATAATAATGATATTTATTTACGGAAGCCATTTAAAATACAATTGCTGATTAAAATAAAAATTACAATAGAATAATTAAATAGTTAAAATAACAATTACAATATAAATAATTAAAAAAGTTAAAATAACAATTACAATATAAATAATTAAAATAGTTGAAACACACAAAAAAAAACGAACATAACAACTTAATTAAGTAATCGACGTAGACTACTGATCGAGTCCGCAAAAAAAATCAAACCAAGTGACTGTGTTGGCGTGCCCTAAAACCCTTGTTGCAGCCAAGTGCAGGGCATCATCCGTCCTTTGGAAAGGGACACTGAATGCAGTAGTGTCACGCAGACGACGAGATGGTTCATGAATGCCTATTAAATTGAGCAGGTCAGGACGATCTATAATATTTTGAACAATTTTACATACAAGTAAAACATCAGAATTAAAACGTCTAGAAGCAAGACTTGTAATATAAAAGATGGACAAACAATTTTTTTAACTGAAGACGAGGTTGTATGATAAATAGCTCACAATTTTTTTCTGAACCTGTTCGATCTTCTCTAGTATAACATCATTTTTTATATATTGGTGAGTGAACCATAGATCAAATTCACATTTCTTGTAGTTTAAACGTAGTTTAAACTTAGGCTACCTGGTACTTTAGTATAAGGGGACCAAACACTGGAACAATATTCAAGGTGTGGGCGAACAAGGGCATTGTAAAGCAGGATCAAGGTGCGATAGTCACGAAATTCATTCCCATTTCGTTTAACAAATCCTAAAAGCCGATAGGATTTGGCCACAATGTTAGTAATATGAGTAGAAAACGATACATTCGCATTAAAGGTGACGCCAACGTCTTTAATACAATCTACTCGTCGTACTAGAAGTTCGCCGCATAACTCACAGTAAAGTAAAAAGTGATCACCCTGCATTTAGTAAGATTAAGTGCAAGCTTATTCTCATTACACCATTCACCGAATGAGTGTTAATCAGTCTGGAGTAACTCAGCATCTTCCATTGTGCGAGTTTTTAAAAAGATTCATGTCGTTAGCAAACAATAAACATTGTGCTTTCGTGAAACAACTTACCACATCATTTATGAAAATGCTAAAGAGGAGTGGACCTAGATGTGATCCTTGAGGAACACTGGAAGAGACCACTATTTGACGAGACACACAGTTGCCAATTTTAACATATTGAAGCCTATCGGTTAAATATGATTTTACCCAGTCTAGAAGGGTGCCATCAATGTCAAAGCGACGTAATTTGCCAAGTAAAATCACACGATCAACAGTATCAAAGACTTTTGAGAAGTCAGTGTAGATAGAATCTACCTCACATCTCTCTACAAAAGCATCCATGATATAAGACTCGTAAACTAAAAGGTTCGTCGAAGACGATTTACCTTTGCGGAAGCCGTGTTGATATATAGAGATTGAAGATTCACAAGAGGCTGTTAGGTGAATGGTAAGCAGTTTTTCAAATATCTTAAGTACAACAGATAATAATGATATTGGCCTATAATTGTCGACATGTTTTTGGTTGCCGGATTTAAAGATTTGCGTAATGAATGCGCTCTTCCAACATTTGGGAAAAGTCCCCGTAGAAAGAGACACGTTATACAGAAGCCACAAGGGACGGCTGAGTGCAAATCCACAGTTCTTAAGGAAAAATGCAGATAGACCATCGGGACCAGGGCAGTTATTTGTGTTTAATGTAAGAAGTTTATTCAACACATCTGAAATATTTAAAACTGGTGGTTTACACTCATTAATAATGTTGTTCGAAACCAAAGTATTATTCCCGACAGATACACTAGGTGAACGGCAAACACTACCGAAAAATTGAGCAACTTTGTCAACTACTTCATCTTTACCAGAAGTAATTGAATTATTATCTACAAGACTCGTAGGTATTACATCAGAATTACGCTTGGATTTAACGTAACCCCAAAACCCTTTTGGATTATTTTTAATGGAATTTTCAATCTTAAGAATATGATTAGAATAAAATTTATTGGTTAATCTTTTACACTTATCACGAATACTACTAAATTTTGAATAGTCTGAAGGGCACCGGGATAACATGTATGACTTATGTAATTTTTTCTTTAAAAATACAAGATTCTTTAGTTCAGAACTAAACCATTTAGGAAAACTAGAAGTTTTCGTACGTGCCCGGCTAACTTTTGGTACATGCAGATCTAATATGCCAAAGATAGTAGAATAGAATAGATCGCAGGCAACATCAATGCTACAACCTTCAAATATAAAATTCCACCATAAATTTAGAAAAGCGTTGTTGAGTGATGTATAATCCGCTCGCTTAAAGTCGTAAATAAGTGCGTCCTTATTGTTTAGCCATACGTTTTCATAAGTATTTTCCAACTCCATGATGATATCTAAGGCTGGATGATTAGCATCACAAGGTAAAATTGAAGACAAAGACTCGATGAGATTTAATTTCCGTGCAATTTAGGAAGGCACAAAGACAAGATCTAACATAACAGAATTAATATTATGTACATTATTTATTTATTGTGAGTTAATATAACCAAATGTGTTAGATACTATATTTGCTTTGGTACAAGTGGAATCAGTTCTAACACCATATTCATCATTAAACCATGAAGCAGAAGGCAATTTGTAATCTCCAAACATGTATAATTTGTTAAAATTAGAAACTGATTCCACCGATTCACAGTGGAATTGATAAATTTCACAGTTTGTGTTGGGTAGTATGTAAACAGCCCCGACTATAATTTTGTAGCTACCGATGTGAAGATTACTATGACTATACACTTCGTATGAAGATGTATGTATGTTAACCAGTTAAGAAAATTTATTAGTGTACTTACTATCTAGTATTTTAAAGCCAAACATTTATTAACATTTCCTACAAAAAGTATTATTTTTTTAAGGTCAACATATGGTTTTTAAAATTGTTGAACAGCTCAATAATTTGTCTTGAACGTAGGAAAGTATAGAAACCAGCAATTTGTGACTAGTGGCTTGGTTTCATTTCTTGATTTGCACAATTTCCAATTTAAACCTTCTTTATTTATCCTCCAAAATTCTATAAAATGTTCAATCTACAGTATACATATCGTTAGAAGGGAAAACACTTATCTTAAAAATAATGGCATCTTATACAAGTAGAAGCTTCCCCTGGAATATTTTTTTTACAGTGCGTGTCTCAAAGTCTTGAATGTGCATTCGTAATACTAAAACCAATAATGAACACTCAAATTATTATAAGCAATATTTAAAAAAAAAACAGTTTCTCAAATATTTCAGCACTTAATACCAAATATAATATAATATTAAAGAAATACTTTTGAGACATCATATTTTCCATAAAATCGATATTAAATCCGTTTCTACTTCGTTATACATCATAACTCACAAATGAAACACTTTTTTACTTTGTTTGTATAACTTTATTTAGTTGCGACAATGAAAGTAGAAAAGTGTTTCATTTATTAAATCTAAATGTTTATTCATTATTAAGAAAGAAGGCATGAGTAAATATTCCACAATTCATAATCGATGTAGTCGAAAAAAGTATTATTTTTATAGTTTATATATTAAACTAGGCCAGCAGAGAAATAGTAAAACGTGACGATTTATTATACATGCGTGTGCCTTCAGAAATTCCTTTTAATTTTCCACGTTTCCTTCCACCGAGTTTTCTGGAGGTTGTAAATACAGCTGGATTTTTCAGAGTTCGGTCGTTTTATTGGTCGGCCTTATTATAAACGAAATTTAGTGGGCACACGTTAAATGGCCCAAAGATTCCATTAGCGAAAACAGTTTCGCTGGGCCCTTTATTACCTTGGAAAATGTGTTGTTATCCTCGCCATCAAGACGCTATATCTCTAATATTAAAATATATCTGCTAAAAATTACGTTCTAGTTCCAACATTAATATTTTTATTATCTATTGCGAAGTAATACATTTATCATTTAGGTTCGTTTTATAACCAAATTTATCTTCCCGACAAATAACAGTATTAAAATATTTATATCTATAACAAAACATTAGGATAAATTAGTATTTAATACTTATTTACAGCATCTAGCAGTTTAGTAGGATTATTAATTATTATTATTAATAAATTACTCGTGAACCTTCTATTTGTAGATAAAAGTAATAAATAATATTGTAATAAGCAAACTGTTTGTATTATTTAAAAGAGTACAAAGGTGCATATAGTATGATTGCGACTAATAGGTAAATTTGAATATACTTTAATTAAAAACTATATTGTCTAATTATACGATCGTTTAAGGTTTTAACTTAAAGAATTCTTAATTTTTAATAAGAAATCAGTTAGAAGAAATAATCTAATTGAAATTTAAAATCTATAGCTCTAATCAAGTTTTTAATGCTAGATATTGTCGAGTCTAATATTCTTAAACTGCAAGTTGTTAAAACAAAACAGCAAATAAATATTTCTATTTACTGTTTTTACTTAATTGTAGAGCAAAAAATATGTAAGTCTTTTATACATTGAAGTAATATAATTGTTAACCATTTTCACATAGTAAAAAACGCAAATAGTAGGTATAATTAACCAATTAATGTCTCATATAACTTGAAGTTAAAATATGAAAGTTTTATGTAATTGTAGAATAGTTAAATACCTAATAATTGCAAATATTTTGTAAATATGAAACATTTATAGTTTATGTTTTTTAACCAATATAAAGAACTGTTATATTTTATTATTTAGTGAGTTATTCATTATCAAAATATATACTAATATTTTTTTAAAGATTATTAATAGTACAAAACATATCACAAAATCGCTATTTTACTTGTTTGTAAAGTAGTTATTGTTTCATTTTCATTGTCATTAAATCAATGAAAATATTTGAAAGAAAATTTCTAAATTTCCTTGGGCAATAATTTTCCTTATTTTCATATGGAATACTATCGCAAATTCATTTCTTACATTAAATACATTAAAAAAAATATAGTTTTAATACATTCAAATTATTGTGATTCAATTATTATCAGGTAATTTGCTTCATGTAATTTAATTTCCGATGCTGTATTAGCTGGGAAAGTAGTTGACAAGTGATTTGACTTTAACCTGACTAAGAATAATTGTTGTACAAAACAAGTTTTTTAATGAGTACCCTATTTATTTTATTATTAGTTTTCATTAAATTACTTCTTGAATTTTTATTTAATATTACAATATAAAAAATACAAAAATAGTCTATTTACATTGAGATATAATCAATTATCAATAAAAATGAATGTGGATTTATTCTCTTTTGTTTACTAACTGTTTTGAGTATCGTATGGTGACAGTTGTTGATTAGTAAGTAATAGACCCCCTCTATCTACATTTTTTGCAACTGTTTATAATGTACATAATAAATTCTGCACTTTGTTATTTTCCAAAATATGGTATATATTTGAATTTTTACTTAACTACATGATGTACAACGTTCTCTTTCTGATACAATTAATGCTTAAGCACATAGCATCCTATCTTATTTCACAACTTTCCACCAGTGACATCACAGTGGTAAGGCTGCCAACAGGAGACGGCAACAAAGACACCATCCTGGCGTCAGTTTACCTTCCTCACGACGCCCCCGCACCAACCAGGGGGCTGGAGCAACTCGTGCTACACTGTGAGATGGAGAAACTACAGCTCGTCATTGGCTGCGATACTAACGCACATCATATCATGTGGAGTAGCGTGAACACCAATAACAGAGGTGAGTCACTACACGAATTTATCATTTGTAACAATTCAGAAATACTGTAATTCGTAACAACTCGGAGCCAAACTGTAATAGGTATTACATTGGCGACTAGTAGTATTTCAAACAAAATCCACGACTGGCAAGTATCACTGTCGGTTTCAATGTCGGATCATAGGTGGATCAAATATACACTAACACATACAACCTGTAAGAAAAGACGTTACTTTCGCAACCCGAGACTGTCGGACAGGAATGCCTTCATGGACAACCTCTCGCGGAGTCTGCGAACCTGCGAAGCTACCGGCCAACTTAAAACAGTGGAAGACATTGAAGCCTATGTAAATACGTTTCAACACTCCACTATAAAAGCATACAAGGACTCTTGCCCTGCGAGAAAGGCAAAAGACTCCGGGAACGCCACACCTTAGGGGTACGGAGAACTCAACCATATCAGAAGAGCTGCGAGAAAATCCTTTAATAAAGCAAAGAAATCAAACAGTCGGACTGGATGGTCTATAAAAACATCCAACAATACTATAAAAAACTAATAAGACAAAGACAAAGGGCAGCCTGAAGGTCTTTTTGTGAGGAGGTTGAGACCACCTCGGCAGCTGCAAGGCTCAAAAAGGCCCTCTCCAAGAAACCCTTACGACAATTAGGTTGCCTAAAACGAGAGGATGGAAGTTACTCTTCTAACCTCTCGGAAGCACTTGAGATTCTCATTAACACCCATTTCCCAGAATGTACAAACACCTGAGATGAAGGTTGGTCAGAACCCATACCCTCAAACCCCTCCAAGGAGGATTGGGAGGCGGCAGATTGCCTCACGGAAGGGGCACGTATAAGCTTTTCACCATTAAAAGCGTCAGGCTTGGACGGTATATTCCCGGTCCTTCTCCAATGGGGGCGGGAATATTATCAGCCCACCTAGCCAAAATCTTCAGGGCATGTATTGCGTTCAGATACATCCCTCTAGCATAGAGAGAAGTAAAAGTTATTTTCATCACTAACTATACCCCTAGAGAAGTACCCAATTACTCTGCAAGCAGAGATCGTTGGCATCATCCATGGGGCAAAAGAAATCCTACACCATGACATCCGAGATAGGAACATCCAAATCCTTACAGCCAGTAGGGCAGCAATACTAGCAGTAAGTGGTCACAAGATCACCTCAAGACTAGTAAAAGAATGTCACAATACCCTGAAACAAGCAGCACAATCAAACAGTATTGAGCTGCGTTGGGTCAAGGGACACAATCATGAAGAAGGCAACAGCAAGGCAGACGAGCTAGCGCGGGCTGGATCAGCTCTCAGTGATACCACGGATGGCCCCCGATCGCGCCAACATCGAAATGCCTCACAGACATCATCAAATAGAACACACTCAAGACGCTAAAACAACGTTGGGACAACACCTCGGGCTGCAGACAGGCCAAGGAAGCAATGCGCTCACCCAATCTGAAAACAGCTAAATACTATCTGCGACTGTCCCGGGTGAATCTGCATCTTATCCCTGGTATCTTTACGGATCACTGTCAGCTAAGGAAACACTTGTTTACTATGTGTCTGGTAGAAACCCCCATATGTAGAGCAGGTGAAGAAGAGGACGAGACAGTGGAACATGTGTTAACCACCTGCCCAGCTCTCGCCCACCTTAGAGAGTCCATGCCATGGCCAACATTAAGGATAACCCTCCAAGCGTTGTGCTGTCCTTTGTTCGACACCTTGGATGGCTAAATGAGTGACAAAACAACGGAGGGCTGTCCCAGCCAGGGGACATAACGGGCCTAGTGAGGCCTAGGTGCTCTGGTCAATGATTTGATCACCCTTGGCAAGCTCGATCCAGATCCAAAATTGATGCGTGCGTTTCTATTAATAATTTGTGTTTAATTGTCTAGCGTTTAATAATCCGAGACAGTTTAATTTGATTTCTAATGAGCGTGGCATTCTACTTGATTTAGTTTTGTCCAATTAAAACCTTAGATATTTAAAGATCAATTGGTCCTTTGTTCTATAATAATACTCATCACATTGCTTATAATAAAACACTGACGTAATGTAAGGTTTCAAAACATCGTTTTATTGTTCTACAACAATTGTTTCGCCACACAGTGGCTTCATCAGATAGATGACAAATATTGTTGTAGAACAATAAAACGATGTTTTGAAACCTTACATTACGTCAGTGTTTTATTAAGTGATAATATGGAGTTTCAACAAGTAACGGCCTCATCAATCCAACATTGCTTATAGTATTAAATTAAATATTTTATCTGATTATCAGACTTTATTCACTGACTTTTTGTATTATTACTTTAAATGTGCCGATTATGATTCACTTAATAATTATTTAGCAAATCCCATTCGAATAATTAGGATGTAAATATTTCTGTAAGTAATTTTTATATCATTAATGAGGGTCTTTACTTGTTTGTTGCTATAAAGCGTAAGAGAAATGTATCATATCCACGTTGGTTTAATGGTGAATTAATCCAGTTAGTTCAAAATAAGAAAAGGGCGCATACTAAGTTTAAAGCCTTGGGAATTTTGGAGGATTATGATGAATTCTAAAGATCGCTGCGCAAATTTAAGTAAGTCCCTCTACGAACAATTTATTAATAATGTGTAATTTAATGTTAAACGGAATCCTGAGGTTTTTTTGGTAATTTGTTAATGATTGCAGTATGATACATGGGTTTCCTAAACAAATTTGTTACAATGGCATTGCTACTAATGAAGGATACGAGTTTGTAAATTTATTTGCAAAATACTTATCTATGGTGTATTGTATTGCCGATTCTCCTAAAGTGACTGAATGTGTTGTGTCCCTTTATCTTGAGTCGCTCTCAGTTAATTCCGTTGACATTTTTAATTATCTAAGTACTTTGAATGATTCTAAATTTCCTAGTCCTGATAATTTACCAAGTTTTTTTAAATATTCAGCTTCAGTGATTTAGTTGTTTATTTTGTAATTTTTAATGAAATCGCGAACAATATGTAAAAATTGATAATTACATATCTGATTCAATATATGTAAGCTCTGACGTACCGCAAGGTTCTCAGTGTCGACCTATTCTATTTTTGTTGTTCATAAATCAGATATTTCCAATAATAAGTAATGATAATGATTGCAAAGCTTTACATGGTGATATTAATAATCTTTCATCTTGGTGCATAAATAATAATATTGACCTGAATATTAATAAGCGCTGTTCTATTTCTTTTTCTCGTGGTAATTTATTTATTTATTTACGGTAGGCCATGTGATGATAAAAATACATATTAAAAACTTAAATATACACTAAAACTAGGGTCTACATTTTATAATTTAAAAACATCAGTAAAATAATAACATATTAAAATAAACAGAAAATTAACAATAATTAGAAACAACAGGACAATTAAAATCAATACATAGTGATTTAACAAAATAACTTAAAATATAGTGCACGTTTTAAGGTATGACCGCAGTCTATTCAAACTTAATTGAGTAAAGTCAATATCACACATATTATAATTGTTCAATAATCTAGGAACATCATAGTTCCTTCCACAGTCCGTTTTTTTAGTAGGAATATAAAATATCTGACTAGATCTCAGCAGCCTAGATGGTACATGAAAGTCAAAAGGCCTTAAGTAACGTCGGACAATTTATGGAGCCATGAAGGAGCTTATGGATGAACAGAACATCACTATTAAAACGTCTACGCACAAAAGTATCAAGGTTAAATTCACGAAGGATATCAAGGTAATCGCCCTCAAGAGAAAATTTGAATTTTAAATTCAAATTCAAGCGCTGGATTTCCTTTGATGTATAAGGGCACCAAATAACTAAGCAATACTCCAAATGCGGACGGACTAACGTAACAAATAAGTTTATTATTGTGAATACAGTTCGAAATTCATGAGTATTTCTTCTAATAAACCCTAACATTTGAAATGCTTTGGATGTTATTTTAGAAATTTGTTGCGAAAAACTAAAGTTTCCAGTCAGGGCTACACCTAGGTCCTTTATAGAATATACTTGGGTAAGAAGAACATTATCGATAGTGTAGTTACAATGAGTTGGCGATTTGATTTTAGCAAATGTTATTACGTTGCATTTGTCAATATTTAGTTGAATTTTATTTATTGTACACCAATTATTGAATCTATCAATATCTTGTTGAAGAAGATGGGAGTTATTTTCTGGAAAAGCTGTAAATATTTTGATATCGTCTGCAAACAACAGGCAGCAACTATGCTTAAAACAATCAACCACGTCATTAATGAAAATATTGAATAGGAGAGGACCTAGATGTGAACCCTAGGGAACACCGGAGGACGCTTGAACTAATCGGGAGCAATAATTACTAATGCGAACACTAACAGCCGTACTAATAGTCGCGAATTAATTCGAGTTTGAGGATCATTCCTCTATCTCGGATTATTTTAAAAAATAAACGTCTATTCAATAATCCCGGTCGACGCAAGATTATTTCGATATTATTCGCGAACTGTCAAATTCATACATGTCAACAAATATTTTTATAATCCATTAGTTAATATATTTATTATAATATTTTATACTGATAATATAAAATGGATGAAGCCGCATTTCGGGATGAAATTTTATATTATGTAGATAAATTCGAAAGTGAATGACTGCCGAAAAAGAGTTCCCTAACCTAAAATAATATTATTAAAAATATATATTTGGTAACTATAATGATGCTTTTAATTTGAATAGATATATTAGAGATGCTAAAAACCAATTGAATTCTATGATGATAGTTAATATTAGAAGAGATATCGATTTACCAAAAATATAACAGTCCGTGTTCTATTATTGCTAGTAAAGCAATTAGAAAATCCAAACAATCGTGGACTTCTTTTTTAACCAATGCAACAATTATTGAGTTGTTTAGGTGCTGTACTACCCGCAGTTTTTAGGTAATATATAAAACATTTGCTTGGGCTATATTTTAATAATACAAAAGGGGTTCGATTTTAATTAACGAAAAATTAATCAACAATTTATTCTACATCATTATAAGCAATATTTTGGGTAATCATTTTTAAACGAAATCTTAATTGTTTTAGGAATATATTTTTTAAGTTACGTGAAGATAATTATATAGTAAATTGTATTCAAAATGTTAGAACTATCTTCACAAAATTGTTTTTATTAACTAAATGTACATTTCTTAATTGTTTGTATATAATTAAGTTATATAAATACACTAATATGAGTATTAATAAATAAATAAAACCAGCATATATATACAACATCTTTATTAACAAACAAATATACAAATAAACTAAATATAATATGTGTATGATACAACGAATGTTAGTGAGTTAGTTTGTTTGTTTGTTAAATGGCTATCGACCACCGGTCTTTCAGCCCGGAGTTTGTCATTGTCGATATGTCACGTCAGTCTGTCTCTGAAGATGATGATGATTAATAATGTGATGCGATGAGGCATTCATTGATGGGGAAACCAGCATATTATTTGTAATTTTTTTTATTTTCATAATTTCCAAGATTAATTTTGTTCTTCTTCTTCATATTTTATTTTATTTTATAATGAAATGGCCCATTATTTTTCCAGGAGGGTAATTTTTTGGAATTTGTCCTCACTTTCCGTAATCACTTGAAAGGTGGCATTATATTTCTATAATGGAATAACTATTTACAAGCGTTTCATCCTCTCCATTTCTGTAAAATATATTAGAAGTGTTACGTTACAATTTATAAATTAGCAATTCAAATTTCAATTGTATTGGGTGATTCCATATATTCGTCCAGTTTTTAAAGGCGAAATTAAACAAGTTTTTTGTCATACAAAGAATGAACTTTATAATAAATGATAGATGGTCTATTTATGTTGATAACCTCTTAGCATCTTCCAAATAATTTCATTATTCGATTCTCATAGAAGGTCTAGAATTAATGAACGGTTTCCCTTTGAGAGAGATATGCAAGGACAAGAACAAGTGGTAGTCGGATGGTGGTCCTGCGAATGGGTGGGTAAGGCAAAACATCACAAGTTGCACTCATTTTTGCTGAGTGAGTTTTGATATTACTTGAAACAATCTCGGTGGACCGACCACTGCGAGGTTCATTTTCGAGACTCAGATGAAAAGAGCGGACTGTCCTCTCTTTAAAACATATTCGAATTGCCCAATTAAGAAAACAGAACCGCAGACATTCGGAACACATTTGCATTATTTACTAAAACTGAACGAATATATAGAACGACCTAATATTAATAATTCACAATAAATGAAAACCATTCTACCATTTTCATTAAAAATAAATATCTATTGTACTTACTTTAAACATGATTAATCCTTATCCCTTATCACAACAACTTCTTACCCGCGAAGTAAAACGAGATGGGGCACTATCCTACAATACTTTGCACGTGTTCTGTAACTGACAATCACGAAACATATTGACAATTCCGTCAGCTGTTCCGTGATGCCAACCTAAAACCAGTAATAATTAAATGTCACTAAAAAAATCCCCTATTGAGGATAATTCTTCGAAGTCGCCGAAACTACCCGTAAATACCCGACTAATAAATACGACAAATAATTCAGGACTTTTCAGTTCGAGAATTAATTCGCGACTATTAGTACGGCTGTTAGTGTTCTTCCACTTAAATAAGAACGGATCCAATTAAAAAGTGGACCGTGAATACCTGTGTTACTCAATTTTGTTAAAAGTACACCATGATCGACGGTATCAAAAGCTTTGGCGAAGTCGGTGTATATGGAATCAACCTGTTGGCCCATCTCCAAAGCTTTTGTTATAAAATCAATATATATTAACAAATTAGTAGCGGTTGAACAACCACGTCTAAAAACGTGTTGCTGCTCCGCTATTAGACAGTCAACTGCCTCGGAGATGTACTTATAAGTTTTTCGAAGATCTTAGGAATGCGAGACAGGATGGAAATGGGGTGATAGTTTTTAATATGATTTTTGTTCCCATTTTTATTAATGGGGGTGATAAGTGCGTGTTTCCAATAACTGGGAAATTCACCACATTTCAGTGAATTGTTAAAAATAATCTAAAGAGGGCGAGAATGTGAAAACGCACACTCTTTGAGAAAAATACCTGGCAATCCATCAGATCCCATAAAATTTTTGGGCTTTAGATGAGAAATTTCTTCCAAAATGGCTGATATGCCAACATCCGGCATATAATGTAAATTTAAGTGAGAATCACCCGTATCCAACAAGGTTATGTGACTAGAGTTTTTATATACCGACCCAAAGAAAGATGCAAAGGAATTCACAATGTCTTCTTCCTCACAAATTATACTGCCATTATAGTCTCTAAATTAGATTGTTTATATATTGAGTGTAATTTATTTTTTAGAAACACTTTTTCCTTTAACTCGGGGGTGAACCATTTAGGAAAACGGTACTTTGGATTACTTTTAATTTCGACCATAGGAACAAAACTATTAATTGAGTCATAGATTACATTATAAAAGATATTTACTTGTTCATCTGAATTTTTGCCGGCAAACAAGGAATCCCAATGTATATTAATAAAAGTATTGTTAAGACTTGGAAAATCTGAATTTTTTAAATCATACTTGACTTTAGCATTCCAAACAGACTCTTCCATAGTGCTTGTTTTAAAGTGCATAATTAGTTCCAGAGCAGGATGGTGTATGTCGCTTTGCACAAGAGGATAATCGGCTAAATTTATCTCAAACTTCTCAACCGAAATTGTTGGTAAAAATATCAAATAGAGCAGTACCGAATTGTTGTTAGTAATATTATTAACTTGAAAAGCATTAATGAATCCAAATGTCTCTGCAATTGAAATGGCCATCGGGTTGCCTAATTAAAATTTTCATATTTTATTAATGGTACTAAATTGAAATCGCTAACGGAAATTAAAGATTTAGTTTTGTTTTGGATACTAGTCTAACTTTTTTATTACATATCAATATTATTTGTAATAAAGCGTTTAAAGCTCTGGGTGCTATCAAACGGTTTTCGACTGGTTTTAGAATTAACCCGTTGATCTAATTTAGAAAATGATTGATGTACATTTATTTTTTTATTTTCATTTTCATTTTTAGTTCATTTTATAGAAATAAATATGCTCAAACTAGTGTTGCTTTGGTAGCTTTGCCATTTTGTAACACGCAAATTACTTTTGTATCATTTAATGTCTGTCGAGGTATTTGCAGAGAAGTAGTTGTTTCAACAAGTGATTTGTTTTTTGTAGTCATTATAAGACTCATTTGTCGTAGATTTTACGAAATATTTTCGTGTTTTTTTTCTAATTATTATCAACTAATCGTTAAAACAACTACTTTTATCTCATTATGACTTTTATTTTAATAAAATGTGTTTGAGAAAAATATTATTTCTACTAAAACTTACTATACTGTTTTGCTTCCTTCGTGTATAATCTATATTTTATTTGACGTCCGAACGGAAATATTCGTTTTGAGGTCACTAATTTACTTTTATAGAACGTCTATGGTATAGCGGGTAATTCTTAGAGATACGATAACACTGAAGTCACTCAACGGTCAAAAAAACTTCCAACCAATGCGCACATGTTTCGACCAGTTTTTTTGCGTCGATGTGTAGGTACCTGTGTTATTAAAATTTGCGAGTTCAGTGACAAAGTCATCGTCGATTTGAACGTGAGCAAGTTTTCTTAATTACCCGTGTAAATCCGGATCATCTTTCAGTGTTAAACTATAAGAAGAAAATTTCTAACGCAGCGGCGTGTGCGCGTAAAAGTTCGTGGTTCTCTCCCAATAGTGATTGTAGTGGTGATTTTAAAATTAAAGTCATCCCAGCCGCAAAAAAAATATTTGATTGTAGAGGCTTTCACTTTGTGATACATATTTTATAACTTTAAATAAAATAAAATAAACTTTGTTTATATCACACACTTTATTATTTCACTGACTATAGTTTCGACACAATTCAGCTGGTCATTATCAAACTAATTAGTTTGATAATTGTGAATTGTGTCGAAACTATAGTCACTGAAATAATAAAGTGTGTGATATAAACAAAGTTTATTTTATTTTATTTAAAGCAAAAAAAATGTTTGAAGCATTGTAAACGACTAGAAATAGAACGAAATCACATAAATCACTTGATTCATATAATTAAGTCCAATGCTTAAGTTGTGTGTCCTTGTATTTATATGTAATGGTTTGTTTGAGTAATATATAGTAGTGTTATGTGTACATTGGTGATAAAGATAACTATAATGTTTTTGAATATTAATAAAATACTGTAAGCCTCATCGTTTTACAAGTACAGTGTTGAACCGTTTGTGACTGTTTTTGTGTTATTACACGTCGCCTTCATCTGAATTCTAACTAAACCACCACATAAAGAAGAAGAGACGGACTGCTGGGTTTCGCAAGATTCAAGGACGTCAGAGTAATATCAGTATGTTTTTCAGAACAGAATATTATGGACCCAATGTAAGTCCCTTTTTCTCAACTTCTATCTTTCCTTCTTCTGAATTCAAACTTCCATTTTAACTACAGCAATGTTATATGTTATTCTATGACAAAAAATGGTTATAGATTCACGCCATTTATAAACTTTTCTTAAAATAATTATTAATAAAACTCAACACTCGTCCTAAATGTAATACCAATTTATCAGTGACTGGCGATTGTTAAAACTCTTTTTAATTCTGTTTACAAGAATATAATAAAAATTAAACAATGCGATATGTCATAATTATATATTACTAAACCACATATTGAAAAACATCCAAAAAAAGCTAATTCATCCGTTTGGATGGTTAAAAAATAAATTTTAATAAAGGAATAAAGTGTTTTAATAATTCTAATTTACACACAACAGATTTCACCTTAATAGAGTCTTTGTCCTAAATGTAGACTTTATAATAATAATATTAATATTTATTTATTCACACTTTACAAATATATACATAGATATACACTTGTATATATTTTAGTTATATACCGTTTATGTGATTTCAACTACACTGTGTTGATGAGACCCGGTTCGTAGTTGATGTTGATGGTTAAAAAATCATTTCGTGTCCTAATTTACTTAATAAAATATGCTACCAGTACTTGCTGAATTATTTCTTATTTGCAAGAAAATGTATTCATTATTTGTAACGCAAATATCAATATGAGAATTAAAAAATATATATATATAAAAATACATTTTTTATTTACCAAGTTTTCATATAAAAATGTGATTTTCTTGGTCTGAAAATATAATTTAATCGTAAAAAATATGCCAATTATTTTTTAGCGTGTCATTAGACATTTTAGTGCGAATTGCCAATTATTATATACTATTATATACAATTTTGAGATATAGATTTCGTTTCCTACAAATTAATATGCATATTGTAGTTTGATAGAGTGTCCCATCAAATTTTGTTACGGAAGTTGGATTGCTTGGATTATAACGACTCCGCAGTTTTTTAGATTTATAGCTATCTGTCTAATCACAAGCAAGACGTCAAAATAGGTGTTTTTATTTCCATAAGAAATAATCAGTTATCTCAGGGGTTCATTGAGGCTCTCACATTGGCTCAGTATTATTTAATATCTTTATATACAACATAATTAAACGATCAAATATATTATTATATGCTGATAAGTTAAAGATTTAAGGTCATAGATACTACATTCTTGGATTTATTTCGACAGTAGGTAGAGATTTTCCTATAGATACTGTAAAATATTTAAATATTGGATTGATAAGGCTGTTACTTGGCGAAACTCCATTATGAACTTATAATGAAAAAACACGATCGTTTTGAGTTTAGCTTTTATTTTGTAGATACTGCTACAATTGTTTCACCACACAGTGGCTTCATCAGGCAGATGAATAATGATTTTAAATTTATTACAATCGAGACTTAAATACTACATAACACTATGAATATAGTGGGCGTATTGCAGGTACAAAAATTATAAATTAAGTAATGGTGAATTGTTGAGCTCCGTTTGTTCATTTAGTAAAATATGGCGTTTATTAACGGAGTTCAACAATTCACCATTACTTAATTTATAATTTTGATGAAGCCACTGTGTGGTGAAACAATTGTAGCAGTATCTACAAAATAAATCTAAACTCAAAACGATCGTGTTTTTTCATTATAAGTAAAATATTTATATTATTCATATCAAATATGCATGTGAATATGGAGCCCTTATCAAAAATATTTGATAAAACAGATCTTCTTCATTAAATTAAAGTAATCGAGGTCTACAAAAATCATGTGTCTGCCATTGAGGATGTGATGTCTAACTATCCAACTAACGACTTTATTCTAGTAGGTGATTTCAATTTACCTCATATTAAATGGGTGTTAGAGGAGGAGAGTGTCGGACTTGTACCAACCAACTTAACTTCCGCTTCTGAAATTTTATTTTTCTATGGAATTGGGGCTTTAGGCCTAAATCAATTTAACGCAATAACGAATTGCTCTGGTATAATGCTTGAACTTTGCTATGCTAATCTGAATGCGCTATTGGTCGAAAACTGTGAAACTATCATTCCTTGTGATAAATACCATCCCTCTTTTAGTATAAAATTTGATACATGTAATTTTAATATCGTAAATAGTAGTCCAAATTATCAATATGATTTTTAAAATGCCGATTATAATAGAATCAATGGATTTCTTAATAGCATAGATTGGTCGGTCTTATATAATTGTAGTAATGTTAATAATACTCTATCTATTTTCTATGATGTCATTTATTTTGCCATTGACTTATATGTACCAAAAAAACGTTCGAAAATCAGTTCCTTTCCACTATGGTTTTCCAAGCACGCAATTCAACTTATTAAATCTAAAAAAGTTGCACATAGGAAATGGAAAAGAACACGTCATATATTAGATTACAACACGTTTGCAAATCTTAGGACAAAGTGTAAGAGTGAAATATGGCTTTTTACAGAAGATACATTAGTAATGTCGAGATGTCTATTCCCCATAATATAAAATCGTTTTGGTCTTATGTACATAGCAAAAATAATTCTCACGGTAATTCTCTATGAATTATAGTGCAATAAATGCTTCAACAACTACTGATATATCCAACCTATTTGCTACATATTTTTCAACGGTATATAGGCCTGCCACAATCATGAACCCAAATGACGCAGTGAATTTAAATACTTAATGTATTACACCAGAGAGTATTTCAAGTACCTTATTGTCAATGAAATCTAATAGTAGTGCTGATTCTGATAAGATTTCTACAATATTTTTACAAAGCTGCTGTGATAGCCTCACATATCCATTGCACTATATTTTCTCGTTGTCGCTTGACACCGGTGTATTTCCCGATTATTGGAAATAATCGTATGTGGTGCCCATACATAAATCAGGATCTAAGCATAATGTAGAAAACTACAGGCCTATATCTATACTTTCACAAATTATTTGAAAAGCTACTATACAACCAATTGTTTTCCAATTTTCGTAATATCATCTTAGAATACCAACACGGCTTTTATGCAACTAGGTCTACTCAAACAAATTTATTCATATATGCAGACTTTATTTCTAAAGCCCTAGAAGAAAGTACTGAAGTTCACTCTATTTACATGGATGGCGTTCGATAGTGTCAACCATTCGATTAAATTAAAATCTTATGGAGTTAGTGGCCCTCTTTTGAAATGGTTTTCTTCTTACCTGACAGACAGAAAACAATATGATCTTATAGATTTCCATGTACCTTTAAAAACAGTACGAAATACACAATTTTTGCACAATGTATTCTGTAGGACTACGCATGGCTCGCAAGCGCTCTTTCACGGATGGTACGGTCATGTAATGAAATTTGTAATAACATTGATTTTATTGGTGTATCATACAATTCGTTTAGGCTTCAGCTCGAAAAACTGTTACTTAAACCTAATTTCGCTTAGTTAATTTTTATAGTGGTTCAATATTATGTATGCTTTTATATTATCTCAAATTGTAGCGTTTATATTTATTAATGTATTTGTGTTTATATTTGTAAAATCCTATTAAATGGCTTGTCCGTTAATTACAATAAATAAATAAATCTGACTATTAGAATACAGAGGCTTAGTCTCCTGTTTAGTATTTTTATGTAAAATTATTAATAGCCTTATTTATTGATCTTGTGTACTTAATATGATTGGCTTTCGATTCCAACAAAGTTCGTCCACAACACTTATATATGTCCCTTTTCCCAAAACCATCTATGGCTTCAATACACTCATATCGTGGATTATTAGAGTTGCGAATTGCCTAATAGGCAACACTAATTTTAAATTGTGTTCGAATAATATTTCTAACTTTAAATTTAGTCCGATCTTTCGGAATTTGTTTTTTATTCAAAACTAGATAATTTTTGCAGTATTGGCTTTATTTATGTTTAGCGTGTCGTAGTGCATTGTTCCTATCTGTATTTTAGTTAATTAATTTTTATTTTCAATCCCAAAGTTGTAGAAATTTTGTATTTTAATTATTTTTTAATGTACAGGCTGAATCCCGTTAAAATAGGTGATTTTAAGGTATCTTTAACGCGTATACACACGGGCTTAAACTATGGTTGAATCATTCTTTTGACATTTGAATAGTTTTGCGACTTTCATTTGATTTATTCCTTTTAAAATTTTGTTACTAACAGTCTCATCTTGAAACAATCGATGTATGATGTTCGGTAAAGAATTGTAATCTTGATATATTTGAATCTTTGAATCCAAATTTTCATTCGATAATTTTTGAAATGTGTCTATGTGTGCCTATAATAGTTACATTTCAAGAAGCGTTGAACTGACCTTTTGCTAAAACAACAGTTTTATAAATACTTTTTAATTTTGTAAATTATATAAAAAAATCTAGTAGTTACTAGAAAATTATATTAGAAATCTTGACATTAACAAGTAATTGTATAATATAATCAATAAACTTTAATGGTTGGGGCGTTCAGTGATACCTCCTGAATATTTAAATAAAATCTTTTCTTGATGTCACATTATATTTTACAAGTAACTTGAATTTCAATCTTAATGTAAATAAAGACATTGAAACCACATATTTATATACAATTAAATACAGAGGAGAATACAAGGCCAATCTAATCTTTAATAATGAGGTTGTTCGGACTAGTTTTGGCTTTGTAATTTCTAACGACACGATCAATAAATAGTCTTATTGTAACATTTTTACAAAAATGTCACTGTAAGTTATTTCTCTTTAATATAATATTTTTATTAAATTATCGAATTCAAAATGTATCACAACGTAATAGCTTTAGACAACAATCACATTTAATATAGCTTGGAAGCAAGGTAAAAAATGGGACATTTATATTCATATAGTAGTTGTATTTGTGCAGATATATTTTAAGTGAAATTCAATTTTTTACTGATTTTAATAATGTGTCGTTCACTCAAGTTGAGCAATTATTTGTGAACTTTTTGTGTGCTGTTTATTATGTTTAATTAAAAGCATAATAAAACGGGTACCCCCAATTTACAATAATAATAACATAAAACAAAATTTAAATAAACTTAACCTAAGGTATCGTATTTTAATCCTAATTAAACCAAATCCAACTAACAGATGTACGTTAAATCAAATAAACAAATTACAATAAAAGTAACGTATCTAATACATATACACACATATCTTTACGCATATACATTAATATACATACATACACTTAATCCTAAATTATCAGAGTTTATTCCTAAGCATCCGTTTAAAATTATTAAAATTTGAATCAAAAATATTGACCCAATAATATGCACTTAAATCATTGGCTAATCTAAGCATACGACTAATAGAGTTATTGTAGGCGAAATTTGAATTATATTGATTTATAAAAAATATATTATTGCTTCTTAAAACACTCAAGTAACTTGAAGCAATTAATTTAATGTGTGACAACAAAAGTGAAGAATTTATAGAAGAATTTAGTATTTTATGTAATGTGTTTAGGTCAAAAATTGATCTACGAACTTCCAAGGTATGCATCTTCAAAAGAGTCATTACGAAATGGTAGGAACCTTGAACATGTTTAATATTGTATTTAAATTCAATAGATCACAAAAACTTCTTCTGTACATTCTCAATTCTTTCAATATCCACTAGTAGATAAGGTGACCAGACAGGACACGCGTACTCAAGGTGACATCTTACAAGTGAGCAGTATAACACCTTAAGACATTCAGAATTTAACTCCCAAATAGATGCCATATAAAACCCCACATTTTTCTAGCTTTATCGCAAATTGAAATTATATGATTTCTGAATGTAAGACGACAATCAAATAAAACACCCAAATCTTTAGTAGTATCTATTCTTGCCAAAGGAACCGAGTCCAATAAGTACTCAAAATTTATCTTGGTTTTAGTTCTAAAAAATGATATAACATTACATTTCGAAACATTTAAATTTAGATGGTTAACCATACACCATGCATTAATATTATCTAGGTCATTTTGTAATCTTCTACAGTCCTCAACAGTGTGAATCACCTGATACAATTTTAGATCATCTGCGTACAGCAGGCATTTCCCAAAAACTACATTGTCTACGAGATCATTATTAAATAATAAAAATAAAATCGGTCCAATATGAGTGCCTTGGGAAACCCCTGACGTAACTGGGATTTGATATGATACATAGTTTTTGATTTTAACTTGTTGAGTCCGATTATTTAGAAATGAATTTAACCACGTGAGAATTGTGGTATCTATACCTAGCAATTTAAGTTTGCGAAGCAATATCGTATGGTCCACCCTGTCGAATGCCTTGGAAACGTCAGTATAAATAGCATCCGACAAGAACTGTTTAAACTCCAAAATATTAGTAGCAGTAGACTTGCCACACTGAAATCCATGTTGGGTACTCGAAATAACTGGGCGGGATATCCATGCCAAATAATCACTCACCAATTTATCAAATAATTTGGGAATCGCCGATTGTAAAGAAACGCCACGGTAATTCGTAGCCATTCTTCTGTTCCCACTTTTAAAAATAGGATACAAGAAACATATTTTCCACATATCAGGAAAAATTCCTAAACTTGAGTAACAGATTTGTTGGTACCCCATCAGGGCCAACAGAGTATGAATTTTTTAAAGATATAATATTATTAAAAACATCGGCGACGGAAATAGATCATTTTAAATCCAAGACTTGTTGAGTATTGGCAATCGAGATTTGAGAAATATCATTTTTTGTGTCATTTTTATATACTGTCAAAAAGAAATCTGCGAATAAATTTCCAAAAAGAACGTGGATTAGTGAAAAGATTTGATTCAACCCGTTTTAAATATTCCATGTACAGCTCGTTAGATAGTACTTTACATTCATAACGTACATTTCTACTCTTTATGGAGTTTCTAGTCCATACTTCTTTCAATTTCCTATATTCTGATATATCACCTTGATTACATGTAAGTAATCTTCTATAGAAATTCTAAAATTGTTTGAAATTATTGATTCTTTTTACTGATGGATTTTTTGCTGGTCCAGATAAAATTACGTTGCACTTTCTACACTGATATTTTAATCTTTTTCTAGAGTTGGGTTGTTCTAGTCACCTGAGAAGTAAGTAGAGACTATTACGATATTTTTTTTTGTCTATCTTGGTTTAAATTAAAAATCGTTTATTAACATCTATGTGAAAGAATACGTGTTAAAAATGTTTCACCACGGGTTAAGTCAGCAGCAAATTATGAAGAAGACTATATCAAAATTGATTTTTAATCCCTTGTATAGGACACGTGATTTTGTTTTGAAATTTATTATTATTTAAGCCATTGACATACACTTCAGCTCGTTTTATCCCGTATCATTTCTACTTCTGGCTCAAAACTTAACCTGATCGCAGGTATAGCTATCTAGCTCCCTTTGTTGTATTTTTCAGAAAAATCTTTTCAACCGAAATATCTGTTTTATGGTCCCTCGATACTATATGAATTATTTTTTAGAAAGGAACATTTTTCTGGGAGTATGCTTAAAATCTTATCTTAAAAATCGATACATATTTTTAAATAAAACTTTAAGCTTTTACTCTTTATTAAAAGATCTGACAACATCGTGCAATATAAATGGGTATTTACTCGAAACCGTTTTTATTTTTCTGAATTAAAAATTTCAAAAAAAATAATAAGTAAAAGTTTTAGATAATAAAAAACTGAACAGTTTTTATTTCAACAATGTTTTTATAGAAATTTTAGTTTTTGAGGAAAATAAAAAAATACTTATTTTAAGTTTATTAAAAAGTAATACAGTTATAATAGCATTTTTTGTTTCCGTTGTATATTTATTTTAAAAGGAAATACCTTAATAAATAGGGAGCTTTTTGTGTTGATTATGATTAAACGATTTGATCAGAATTTTAGAAGAGATGCGGGTTTTATATGAATGAATAAATATCGCCTTGGTGTTTAAGCGATTCTTTAATCTCACACATGTACTTTATAAGTATGTTAATATAAATTAATAGCATTATTATAATGTTTTAGTTTTAAAAATGGTTCTACAGGACAGTTTAATATAGGTTGTAGTGTTCTTGGGAGTGTAGTTTAGGGAAAGCCCAAACATACAAGTAAACTTCATTATCCCTCACACTTTTTACACACAACTCCTAATTTTTTACATTTTTTTAAATATTTTGATTATCTAAAGATTTCATAACTGCGCCCTCAAATAAAATAAATGCAAACCTAAGATAACTTGTGTAAGTGTGTTACAAAATCGGTCGTTAATATTGTGAACGATTAGGCGCTTTTCTTTGTCGCACTGGTCTTGAAAGGGGAGTTTCCTGAGTCGTTCCCGAACATATTAAAGACTCTTCAATACCTCCAACAACTGAATCGTTTCCAGTTGTGAGATTTGTTTCCGGAACCGCGTTACTATTTACCACTTTTGTTTCACTATCACTGTAATGTGACTTTAATAATAGGTCAGTGTGGTATAGTTAAGTGTATGAGTTCTGTTTAAGGTAATAACTGATGTATAAACTGGAGAGCTGGGAACTTTATTAGTGAACTTCTAAATTACAAAAAAACGTCACTGTTATTATTATGTTTGACAACAATGTTTTCAATGCTGCCTACGACAGCCCAACATACAGCATTCCTCCCATACCAATTCAAGCTTCAAAACGGGTCGGTGGCTTCCTATTTGTGGGGGATTTCTTCTGGGGCTGGCTCCTATTAGATTTTCGCCTTCACCATTCAGACTGGTTGTTTTCGATTCGGACTGCTCAGACATCTTGTTTTTCTGAATCGGTTCCTCATCGGGTAAGTCGTCAGGTAACTTGTTGGTTGATGAAGTTGGTAAATATAATACTGGATTCGAGATCTCCGGTTGGAATGAGCTAACATCATGATTCCTTGGTCTCAGTTGATCTGCATGTTCTCGTTTTATTTGATTATTTATCTCTACCAAGTACGAATAGATTCCATTTTGTGATTTTATTATCCCAGTTGTTGTTCCTCTACCTATTGGATTATTTACCAATACTGTCTGTCCGACTTCAAATATTGCTTCTTTGGATTTCTTGTCATGATAAAGTTTCTGTTTAGCTGTTTCATATTCTTGGTTTCTTGACACATCAGGTTTGACATTATCGAATACTGTTCGTAAAGATCGACTATAAATAAGTTCACTGGGAGATCTGCCTGTCGATCGCTGTATTGTATTTCGATGAGTTAGTAAGCATTGATTTATTCTTAGATTAAAGTTATCTTCTTTACTACTTGCGTTCATTCGTTTTTTGAATGCCTGACTGCTCGTACGGCTATGCCGTTGGATTTTGGATGATACGGGGTTACTTTTATGTTTTATGCCGTTCGTTTTACTATTTTTTTCAAAATCGTTTGACGTTAACTGATGTCCATTGTCTGATACAATAAATTTCGGACATCCAAGTCTAGCGAATGTTTTACGTAGTTCTTTTATTGTTTTCTCGGTAATTATACTTTTTATTTGGAATAACTTACAACCTTCGTGTAAATGAATTTTTACACTTAAAAACATTTTGATTTCAAAAAGATCCCACGAAATCGATAGGAATACGTGACCATGGGATTGGTGGAGCATAACATGGATAAAGTCGTACTTCCGTTTTATTTTGTTTGGAACTTTGGCACGATGTACATTTTTGAGGATACTCGATAAAGCCCTTATCGATGTTCGACCAATACACAAGCATTCTTGCCAATGATGCATAACACACGCACCGGGTGTCCGTCATGCAGCATGCCTAATACTCCCTTTTGTAGTGCTGTCGGAATACATATTCTTACTTTCGATAACACAATATTTTCTTCAACCGAGAGCTCGTCTCTCTTTTAAAGAAATGGTAAAAGTTCGGGCCTTAAATACCTTTTATCTGGCCAATATGATGTAATAAATTTTATTGCTTGTCTTAATGTTTGATCACTTACTGTTTCATCATGCATAGTTCGTTGTGATATTGGCAATTTATTTAATCTTAAGTTGAGTAAATGTCCTCTTCTTGGTAAACCTACTGTTTCGTTCTCTGTTAACTCGATATAATTAAGAGGCAATCTTGATAATACGTCTGCTACAGCGTTATCTTTTCCTAGATGATATGAAATTGTATAATCGTAATTGTTTAAAATCATAGCTTATCTAAGAAGTCTATTACTTGCTATTTTGGGTGTATTCCGATGTTCAATAAAAATTCTTTCTAATTGATTGTGATCCTGTTAATAAAGTGGAATGTCTACCAAATTTTGTTATCGCAAATATGGTAGCAATTGTTTCTTTCTCAATTGTTGCATATCTAAATTCGACATCAGTCAGAGTTCTGAATTTATAGGATATTGGTCTCTTCTAAAGCGTTTGTTGTGAGGTGTATTTCCATTGATGGGTCATAATGTACTAATGTATCCGTAGATGTTAGTTGTTTCTTGAGTGTTGTGAAAATTTCGTTATCTTGCTTAGTCCAATTCCACTGTACTTCTTTCTTAGTCGATGTAAAGGAACGCATTTTACGTGAAGATTCAGTATGAATTTAATAAGTGATAGATGCTAAAACTGATCGTAATTTAGTTACGTTTGTTGCAGTTGGCATTTTATTTAATGCTTTAATGTGTTCATCCGTTGGATGGAGTCCTCCCTTGTCGATTAGATGTCCTAAGAAAACTACGCTGCCTTGTAACCAAGCACATTTCTGTTATATTTGGAGCTGTTAGGAGAATATCATCAAAATAACAAATTGTTCCATCAATTCCCGATAGTATAATATCTATTGTTCGTTAAAAGAATGATCGAGCGAAAGATATTCCAAAAGGTAACCTTTTGTAACTGAAATATCCCTTATGTGTTGATATGACCAAGTACTTTCTCGATTCTGGATATATGTTGAGTTGTAAGTAAGCATCTCGTAGATCTATTTTTGTAAATTGTTGACTACCTGCTAGTTGTCTAATTATGTCTTCAAAATGAGGAATCGGATAATCGTCTCGTTGTACATGTGGATTGATAGTTACACGAACATCAAAACAAATTCGTACATTGCCATTTGAGTGTTGCCCATTCTACACTCTGAGTTATCATGTCTACTGGTTCGGGAATTGTAAACGTTTGAGTTCTGCCTCTACTTGTTCCTGTAATGCGATTGGTACCGGTCGGGGTCGAAAAGCCTTAGGTGTTACCTGTGGGTCAATATGAATCTTTACACTTTGTCCGTTTATTGAGCCTAGCTTTCCATTAAAAAGTTTTGATGTTTTTTGAGAATTTTTTGAATCTCTGCATCGTTTACTTCTTCGGTTTTTACCGTAATTTCCTTAGTATGACATATTTTTGCTCCTGTTGACATTGGCAATATAATATAACACCAATTTAAACCAAGCAATGGAAAATAGTTCCCATCAACTACATACACCTTTAGAACTTGATTTTTGTTAAATGCTTCAATGTTAACTTCAGTTATACCAAGGGTTTCTGTTTCAAGATATGTGTATGCAATCAATTTACGTGTAGGTTTCAATTTTGGTGAACCAATGTGTCCATAGTCTTCTGCCAATCATTGAATATGCTGCACCTGGATCGTACAGCATGTTGATATTGTTCCCATTTAATTTAACTGAAAGTAGTACCTTTTTCGGAGTATATATATACCTAATGCGTTTTGTGTTTGTTGACGAATCCGTATCGTTCTCGTCTGTATTGTTTTCATGCACATACCTTGTGTTATTTGATTTAAACTGTCTTTGTTTAGTGTTTTTGTTTTGTACGTTTGAATGTCCGAATTGAATTCCACGTCCGGTCGCGATACATACATTTGCAAAATGATTTAATCGACACACGCGTTGCACTTCTTTCCATTCGCAGGACAATTTTTTTTTGTTTGAATGTCGTTTGTTGCTGCAAAACAAACATTTTGTACGATTTTGGGAAAAGCTTTTCTGTGTAAACTGTTGTTGTTGATAGTTTTTTTTCTGTTTTTGTACGCGATTCGAGTTAGGACTCAGTTGTGTATTTGTTAACAGTGTTAGTCGCTTTGATTGCTTGTTCCAGTTTAAGAGCTGTTGCTTTAACTCCTGCTAGTGTAGCATCGTTTGTTTGATGTTGACAAATTATTTCTTGATGCTACGAATTCTGTCCGCAAGAACATACGATGTTCTTCCAAAATTTCCACTTAAAACTGCTTTTATTTCAAAAACTTGAATTTCGTTTATGTAATTAAAAACCTGTAAATTTTCCAAAACTTCGCTGTGATTTTTCTTCTTTCATCAACGAGCACTCTCGACAAACAATCTGCACTATTTCTAGAAGACCTCACACATTATTGAAATCAAAACTTGCCAGATATAGCACATATCTCTGGAGTCTATTTGCAGTCCTTATTGGTATTCCTTGTTTGGAACCGAAAATCCACACAAGCGCTTGTTCATCGGTAATTAAATTAATTTTCTTTTAACGAACTGGTGAAATTTTAACGTTGTAAATAATTATCAGCGCCCCATTGTCGATTTGAAGATGTTAGTGTGCGCGATGCATTCGCAATAGGATGCTATGCACAAGAATATATTTGTGATAACGCAGATCCCCAACTCTTTGCGAACCATCGGATAATGTTCGAACTAGAAAATACCTTTAGGAGAAGAGGTTTTAGGCGGTAAGAGTCCGACACTACTCTACTATAAGGGTATCAATGCAGAATGTTAAATTTAATTCTTATGTAGAATCATAATGGACTAAAAAATTATCAGATGTTATAATACCATTTACCCGCAGTACCCTAAAAATATACTTCGAATATAAAATTAATAACACAATATTAGAGCTCGTAGATAAAATGCGTGATCTTGGTGTAATCTTCTCTAAACAGCTCACCTTCGCCGCTCATATTAATCAAACAAACAAATTATTGCATATTGGGAATGATTTCTCCACATTGTCCTTAAAATTATTATAATGTTCCCTAGTGCGCTCAACTCTTGAGTACGCATCAGTAATACCCTACCAACAATACTTAGTAAATGCTTTGGAAAAGGTTCAAAACAAATTTTTAAGAATTGTCACATATTGAAATAAAACAACACAGTTAGGAGGGTTTCACATTTATTGTTGTACACTGCAACACTGTGTGGCGAAACATGTTGCAGTGTTCAACAATAAATGTGAAACCCTTCCAACTGTGTTGTTTTATTTCAATTTGTTATGGAGTTTCATCATGTATCCGCCTCGTCAATTCAATGTCACATATTGCTTGGGTATTCTTTCATCAAACATAAATTATGAATATTTGCAATGTCACCTTAATTAGCAGCCGTTTGAATCGTCGACTCGTACAAGAGTAAATCAATAAATTTGTCTGCCCTCAGCTTTTATCACTTTTCAATTTCTGGAATGTCATTCATACTCGCCAACATACTGTTTCGCCCAAGAGCGCAACGCACCAATTATTATCTAAACAATCCAATGTTCAAGTTTGGCAAATCTACACTTCTTCCGATCTTCTGCTTTCTTCTTCCAGTTGGTAATTCCTATGCTTTTGATGTCTGATTCCACCTCATCTTACCATCTGCTTCTTGGCATTCCTCTTCTCTTCTTTGCGTTTGATTTCAATTCCATGATCGCTTTTATGTTGGTTTGATTTCCCGATCTCTATACATGGCCCAACTACTTTATACGGGCTTGCTACTGGCATGAAAGCTCGTATCATGGGACCTAACTACGTCCCTGGTAAGAAGGAAGATTTATATGAAAAGGCGATCCAACGTACCATCCTTATGATGGGTCGTTATGTAGAAGCCATTGAAGATGTCCCATGTGGTAACATCTGTGGTTTAGTTGGTGTAGATCAATTCTTAGTTAAAACTGGTACCATCACAACTTTCAAAGATGCCCACAACATGAAGGTCATGAAGTTCTCCGTATCACCTGTTGTTCGTGTAGCTGTAGAACCCAAGAACCCAGCTGATTTGCCCAAACTTGTAGAAGGTCTTAAACGTCTGGCCAAGTCAGATCCTATGGTGCAATGTATCATTGAAGAATCTGGTGAGCACATCATTGCCGGTGCTGGTGAGTTGCACTTAGAAATCTGCTTAAAGGATCTTGAGGAAGACCATGCTTGCATTCCTATCAAGAAATCTGACCCAGTTGTATCATACCGTGAAACTGTATGTGAGGAATCTGATCAAATGTGCCTGTCAAAATCGCCCAACCAGCACAACAGATTGTTCATGAAGGCCACACCAATGCCTGATGGTTTAGCAGAGGACATTGACAATGGACAAGTTAACCCACGTGATGACTTTAAATCACGTGCTCGTTATCTTAGAGAAAAATATGACTACGATATTACAGAAGCCCCTAAAATCGGGTGCTTCGGTCCAAATGGTACTGGTCCCAACATTCTTGTAGACTGTGCCAAGGGTGTTCAATACCTTAATGAAATCAAGGAGGACAATCTTCCACCATTACAGTGGTGTCTTAATTATGCTAACTACATCTTTTCCTTCCAGTATTTCTAATATTTCTGTGTTATTTCTTATGTTCCTTTTACCTTCTATTTGTCTTGGTCCTAGCATCTTTCTGATTATTGATAATTCTGCTACTCTTAATTTGTGTTCTTCTTTTTGTGCATATGTGATTATCGAGTCTTATTACTGTTTTATATATTTTTATCTTTTCTGTTTGCATAGAATGCACTATTTGTTTTCTGTATTTTTTCTTCGATTTCAGTTTTATCTTCGTTTCTGTTGCTAATTGTTATACCTAAGTTTTGTTGATTTTCTCAAATTCGTGCTGTCTTATTTTTATTTTTTCTTCTGCGTCTGTGTTTCCGATTATCATGTATTTTGTTTTTTGTTCGTTTATTGACAGTCCCACTTTCTTTCCCTCGTAGACTAATTCCCTCAAGATGTTTTCCATTTGTACTTTTAATTTTGTGATTATGATTATATCGTCTGCGTACGCAATTATTTGGCTCCCTTTCGTTCTGAGAGGAGTTTCCTTTGTGTCTATCTTTCTCATTACATATTCCAATCCGATGTTAAATACGGTAGCTGAGAGTGCATCGCCTTGCCTTAATCCATTATTTATTTTGAAAACTCCTTGGTTTTTCCATTTTGCGTTTGTACTACGTCTTATTTATTGTCATTTTTATCAAATTTATTATTTTTTTAGGGATTTCAAACTCTTCCAGTGCTTTGATTAAGTGTTCTCTGTTAATTGTATGTGCTTGCTTAAAATCTATAAATAGTAATTGTATATTTTTTGTTCTCGCGCTTTTTCTATTATCTGTTTTATTATATGAATTGCGTCGACAGTCGATTTGCCTTGTACGAAACCGCATTGATATTCTCCAACAATGTTCTTTGAGTATTCATTCAGCTTTTTTGAATCATTGTTGTTAATATTTTGTACGTTGTACATAATAGCGTGATTTCTCTATCATTTTTACATTCGGTTCTGTCGCCTATTTTATGTATTGGTACTATAGTTTCTTTGTTCCATTCATCCATCATAGTCTCAGTTTTTTATGTTTCTATAATTAGATTTCCTATTTGTTCATTTACAAGTTCACCGCCATGCTTCTAGCATTTCTGCATTAATGTTGCCTTCTCCATGTGCCTTTCCATTTTTATATTATCTAATTATTTCAATTATTTCCTCCATTGTCGGTTCTTTTACCATATTAAAGTATTCATCTGCTTCCTCGATTTCTTCTATTTGTGTAGTATTGTTTATAGTTGTCAATAATTCTTTAGAGTATTCTTCCCATATAAGTTTCTCTTCTTCTTCGTGTTCAGCAATTTTTCCTTCCTTATTTTTCATTCCCAACGTTTTGATTTTGTTTTGTTTCCGTTCATTATTTATTTGTTTTTAAAACTTTTTAGAGTTATGGTTTTTGTATTCATTTTCTCTATTTTCCATCTTTCTTTGTATCCATCTGTGTTTTGCGTCTGGTATAGCTTTGTTGCATTCTTTCTTTATCTTAGCGTATTTTATTTTTGCATCTTGATCGTTGTGATGTAACCATTTTTGTCTGAATTTAGATTTTTCTTCTCTAAGTGCACTACATTCATTGTTCCACCATCCATTTTTGTATCGGTTTTTTATGGTTCCTATTTTTGTTTCCGCGGCTTCGGTTAATATTTTTTTTATTATTTTTGTCCATTTTGTGTTTACGTCTTCTGTTATTAGTGATATGTTGTCTCTTATTTTATGTTCTGCCTTATTTCTATATTCTTCCCTTGCTTCCATATTATGTAATTTTTCCGTGTCCCATTTTGTTTGTCTATTCTTATTGTTCTGTTTTGTTACTATTTGTTTAACTGTTGCTCCTACCATGAAGTGGTCTGTGTCTGCATCTGCCTCTCTATACGACCTCACGTCTAATATGCTGGTTTCTCTCTCTTTTCTTATTAATATATGATCGATTTGGTTTCCGTAATGCTGTCCAGGTGACATCCACGTTATAATACGTTTTCTCCCGTATTGAAATTTTGTGCTGATAATTTTCACTCCTGCGGTGACTGCAAAGTTGCAAAATCTTTGACCATTATCGTTTGTATTATCATGTACCGTGTTCTTACATTTGAGCGTTAAAGTCTCCCATCATTATTAGTGTGTCTTGTTAAGGTATGGTTGCGTAAATATTTTCGATTTCTTCGTATAGTTCGTCTTTTTGTTTTTCTTCCGTCACTTCCGTTGGTGCGTACACGTTTAATATGGATACATTGAGTGGTTTTACATTTAATCTGAGGTAAGCTATTCTGCCATTTATTGGTCTAAAGTCTATTACGCTGTTCCTTAATTTTCCAGTGATGACAAAAGCTACTCAATTTCTGCCTTTTTGTTTGTCCCCTGAATAGAATGTGCTGTTTCTTATTAATTTGTCCATCTTACTTCTTGCAGGGCTGCTACTGCTATGTTATATTTAAGTAACTGTCTTGATATTTCTTCCATTTTTCCATCCTTTACTAAAGTTTTTATATTCCAGGTGCATATTCTCATTGTGATCCTTTGATGTTTCTTGTTACCTTTCTTCTTTGCATTTTTAGTCGTTATGTGGTCTGTTTCCTTTTTCTGATTCGCGTTTTGCGAGTTATCGTAAACTTTTTTGTCTTTTCTATCTGGTCATGTCATGATTTATGTATATATCTTGTCCTGTTAGTCTACTTCTGTTTCCTATTATGTTCTGTTTGTCTTTCGAGTTTTGCATTTTAACCATAATTATTCCGTTTGCCACTTCGTACGCTTCTTTTACTTTGCATTGTACCTTTAATTCCTTCTTAAAAAAATGCTATTACTTGTTTGTCTGTTTCCTCTCCATGTATATTAGAATTCTTTTAAACGATGTTGTTTCTTCTCTATCTTCCAACGTTTGTATTTTTTTTATAATTCTTACTTTTCTTTTGCCCATATTTCTTCCTTTACTTTCATTTCAGTTTTGATTTCTGTTAGTTCTCTATTTATTTTTCTACTTCTTTTTCAATATTTCGTTGTGCTCTCTATTTTAGTCAAATCTTCAATTTATTTCGTTTCTCATTTCAGTGATTGCTTTGAGAATTTCTTCTATCTTCTCGCTGGTATTTTCGTCTTTCTGTGGTGACCTGACTATTATTTTGCTTTTTATAAATATATTTTCTTCTAATTCTCGATTTCCTATGGTTGTATCGTGTAGTTTATGTTTTGGATTATTTTTTGGCATGTGTATATTATTTTTATATTTTTCGTATAATAATACTGATATATTTAACATTAACACTAATTATTGAATCTGACTTACAGTCCTCAATATTAGTTTGGTTATTTTTATCGTCATTATTCTTGGATGAATTTGTTTGGTTTACCGAACGTGATTGTATTTCTTTTATTGAAATTTCATCTGAAGAAGTTGTTTTAGTTTGATTTATAGATGGCTCTTTCATAAACTAATTATTTCATTTATATCAGATATGCGTGACTCAAGTTGAAGATTAATGTTTTCTAATGTAATTACCTGCGATTTGAGATACCGACGATACTTTAAATTAACTCTTCGTTCTTGGAGGTTATGCTAAACTAAAGCATTCGGTCATGTATATATAACTAATTCTAAGTATGCAACTTGTGTGAACAAAATTTTAATATTTGATTGTTATGAATTTATTATTTTGACGTATAGTGTATTCATCGCTCTTTTGCCGAGCAATAAAAAATCAAAGACAGCCCGCTGTCTTTGGCGGCATCGCCGCCGCGTCGTAAAAACACTCGATGCGAGTAGATCGGCACACGCCGTGTGCACCCTTCCTCCTCATGGCATAGTCTATCCTTTTCCTATATATTCGACATTATATTTTTCGTGGCTTGGTTTAAAATTCATTTTATCAGCAACTGTGTTAGTGCATATTTCGTCGGTGGGCGCTTTATCTCAAAAATGAATAATCTTCTTGAGTTGAAACTTTAAACTTAAGGTTTTATTGTTAAAAACTGGAACTGAAAAGCTTTTGGTAAACATTCATAAACCGGAAGTGGATGTTTACTCGAGGCGTTTTTTAGTTTTTTTGTTATATTTTTCTAAATATAATTTTTTTAAAAAAACGTTTCAAACAAAAGTTAAAGGGAATAAAAAACTAAATAAGTTTTATTACAACATATTTTTCATAAAATTTTTAAATTTCGAGAAAAAAAATAAAAATTGAAATTTTTCACATTTTTTACCAATTGCTAATAAACTATTCAAGTTACGTAAAATTTATATAACAAATAATTGTAGAGAATTAAAAAAGGAACAAATTATTAAGAATAACATTTTTCCGTAAACCTCATAGTTTCGAGTAAAATATAGGGAAAGTACTATCATGGCCACATCACCATTTTCTTATTGTTTGTTATTGTGTCTACTTTACTTACAAGATTATATTCTTAAGGATTTTATTTGTTTATTACTTTCCCTATATACTATATATAGGGGAAGTATTGTTTTCGTGCGTGAAAATGTTTGTGGGCGCTGTATCTCAAAGTAATCCGATTGAGATGAAACTTTAAACCTAAGGTTTTATCGTTAAAAACTGGAACTGAAAAGCTTTTGGTGAATATTCAAAAACCGGAAGTGGATGTTTACTCGAGGCCGTTTTTTGTTTTCTTCAAATATTGTTTTTAATATGAAAAATATTACAATTTTTTTTAAACAAAAGTTAAAGGGAATGAGAAACAGAACAAGTTTTGTTAAAAAATATTTTTCATAAAATTATTAATTTTTGCGGCTTTTACTTCTTTATACATGTTTGAGTATAAATAAAACACTTTGTAACTTTGTTTGTATAACACTATTTATTTACTGTTTACTATAGTTTCGGCATCTCAACGTGCCATTATCAAAACATACAATGATACAATGATTGTAAACAGTAAATAAATAGTGTTATACAAACAAAGTTACAAAGTGTTTTATTTATATTTTTCATAAAACTTAATTTTCGAGAAAAAAAATAATGTTGTTCGTAACATAGAATATATGGACCAAAAGGTCGATGGTTTCAAATTTTCCGACAATTTTGATTATCAGTCTTCCATTCCATAAATTTTGCATTTTTTTTTCATACCTCTTTTTCTATTTTTCTGGTAATAAACCTGCATAAGTTTTTTCAGCTTAATTTACTATTTCTGGTGGAGTATTGGGAAGATCTAAATCAATTTCTGAATCAGAAATTATGATGAAGTTACCACAGCACACACTCACAAACTGATCTTTAATAATGACGCGATATAGTGACAGCAGACAACTAGACCGAGGTGAGAATTTGTAGGTCACTATCGTCTCTAGTGACGAAAGTTAACGTCACTAGTGACGGAACTCAAAATTTCGTTTGAGTATTCGGTGACGAAAAATGTCTTTTTATAAAGGTTAGTAGAAAACGATTGGTTATTTCTATCGGTAAAGGAGATCTCTTAATCTTGATTAGAAATTAAAAACACTTGGTTTGTTTCACAGAATATTTATTATTTTTCTCCGACTAGTTTCGACAATATGTCATTATCAAAGAGTAATGACATATTATCGAAACTAGTCGGAGAATAATAAGAAATATTCTGTGAAACAAACAAAGTGTTTTTGATTTCAAATATGTTTCACCACGGGTTAAGTGAGCAATTCATTAAATATAGAGATCTCTTAATGCCACTTCGATTATCATGACGATATGATTGAGGTTTTATTTGAAAACTGGTTCGAAAATAAATTGATACCGAATTTGGCCAAAAACTCCGTAATAGTTATGGACAATGCATCATATCATAGTCGACAAATTGATAAGGCACTGACTACGTCCAGTAAAAAATCAGAAATATCTGATTATTTATATAAACATGATTTAATTTTTGAATATAGTAACAGATGAGGCTGTTCTATGATGAAAATTCATATTCACTTGTTTGGTTGATGAAGTAAAAACACTTTATTATTGCTTTTTTAAAACGCAAGAATTGTTTCGACACACTGTGGCTTCTTCAAGCGAAGAAAAGTTCACCAAAAGCTCTTCAGTTCTAGTTTTTAACGATAAATACTTAAGTTTAATGTTTCATTGCAATAGGATCATTCGTTTTTGAGATACAGCTCCCACCGACAGACAGATACGCAGACACACACACAAACACACACATTTTTTTTTCAGAAATTAGTGGATTAGAAGAGTAGAAACTTCAAAGTATAGTTCCGTTCAACAAACTTTTCAAAAAATTTTCACGAAACTTCTTGGGCTTATAACCTAACCTTATAGTCTAAATAGGTAACCGAATTAAAACAAGTAAATAAAACAAAATACTTAATCATAATCTTCAATATACTAATTTAATTTTATAAAAAAGTTTCTTATACTTTGTAAAACAAAATCAAAGTAAACATAGGAACAACAAAATATATCCAAAACAATGATAGAATTTTCAGGCGTTTCTTAATAAAATAACTTACTGAACACTTTTTATTGTAATAGTTCAGTTTTAAATGATAACATGTAAATTATGACTACTTTTTATATTTTTTTTTAATTAGGACATTTAATTGTGAATATTACACATAAGTTAGCCAGATTGTATTTATAAAAATAATATTTAATTATAATTGGAAGTACTTTATTAATTTTAAAAACATCTAAATCATAACTTTGAATAACTTATTATGTCAATAATATTCAAACAAATATACATAAACAAAAGCTTTTCTATTTGGTATAACAAATTAAAACATTTAATCTTAAACTATGATTACTTCTACATTACAAACAATAAAGAAACATTAATAAGTTCTTAGTTTTAACTATTAATAACATTTTCTTTTTTGTAATTCAATTCGTAGGCAGGAAATGTTCTTTTTGCTAAAACAAAAAAAAATGTTTGTACCGGATTTGTTAAATAGTTTTTCATTTTAATTAGAACAATCAGTTTTTTAAAATTGTGATTATATTTACCCAAAAAATTTGAATATTTTCATGAATAAATTGTTTTCACTTGTAGTACATTAAAAATGGTGATGTGGCCATCATAATACTTTCCCTATATTTTTCTTGAAAACTATGAGGTTTACGCAAAAAGGCTATTCTAAACAATTAGCTCAATTTTGGATTCTTTATATTTACTTCTCCTATAGTTTATTTAGCAATAGGCAAAAAATGTCAAAATTATTAATTAAAAAATGTAGCATGGGTAAGAAGGAAGCCTCTATTCCACCTTCCAATCCATAAAACATAAGCGAGGGTTTTAATAAAAATTATAATACCAAGTTGACTTTTTCATTGAATAATCTATGCATTAGTATAATGAATCCAATAAAAATTAAGTACAAATTTTATAGGATGAAGGGTAGGAAAGAAGACACCCACCCACTATACATATATATTTTTATTTTAAGCCTAAGTCACTTGATCGTAATAACAAAAATATTCTTAAAAAAATTACAAAAATTTCTAAAGCTGTGACGCTGTTATAGTTAAAATTATTAAATAGATGTGGGGTGGCCTCCATCCCACTCTCAAATCTATAAAACATAAGCGAGGTTTAATTTAAATTAAATTCTACAAAGTTGAAGTATAGTTGCAAAATCTATGTATGAAATGGTGATGTGGCCATCCCTATATTTTTCTCGAAAACTTTGAGGTTTTCGCAAAAAGGTTATTCTTAACAATTCGCTCAATTTTTGATTGTTTGATGTAACTCCTAAAGTTTATTAGCAATAGGCACAAAATGTTTAGGTAATGATTCATCATCCATTATAAATATCACGGTGGCTAGTTCTGTACAAAAATAAAACAAAAACGAGATCATGATTTTGGAAACAATTTGAAGAAAAGAAAAAATAGATAGTCGTCACAAGCAAAAAAATGGTGATGTGGCCATCATAGTACTTCCCCTATATTTTATCAAAAACTATGAGGTTTACGCAAAAAGGTTATTTTTAAAAATTTGTTCATTTTAGAATTCTCTACAATTATTTGTTATATAAAAGTCCAATGGTTTATTAGCAATTGGCAAAAAATGTCAAAATTTTCAATTTTAATTTTTTTTCCCCAAAAGTTAAGAATTTTATAAAATAATATGTTTTAATAAAACATGCTCAGTTTTTCACTTCCTTTAACTTTTGTTTGTACCGTTTTTTAAAAATTATTTATATTTAGAAAAAACAAAAAAACGCCTCGAGTAAACATCTATAAACTTCCGGTCTATGAATGTTCACCAAAAGCTTTTCACTTCCAGTTTTTAACGATAAAACCTTAATTTTGAAGTTTCATCTCAAAACGATAATTCGTTTTTGAGATACAGCGCCCACCGACAGACACAGACACATTTTTTTTTCTAGAAATTAGTGTAATGGGTTCAGGGGACCCTAAAACGGATATTTCCACAAAGAAAATCACAAAAACAAAAAAAAAACTTCCCCTATATATACTTCGTTTATAGGGAAAGTAATAATGGTGATGTGGCCATTATAGTAATTATTATATTATATTATTATAATTATATTTTACTCGAAAGCTATAAGGTTTACACAAAAAGGCTATTCTTAGTAATTTGTTCACTTCTGAATTCTCTAAAATTATTTGTTATATAAATTTTACGTAACTTGAATAGTTTATTAGCAATTGGTAAAAAATGTGAAAAATTTCAATTTTTTTTTTTTCTCGAAATTTAAGAATTTTATGAAAAATATGTTGTAATAAAACTTATTTAGTTTTTTATTCCCTTTAACTTTTGTTTGAAACGTTTTTTAAAAAAAATTATATTTAGAAAAATATAACAAAAAAACTAAAAAAGCCTCGAGTAAACATTCACTTCCGGTTTATGAATGTTTACCAAAAGCTTTTCAGTTCCAGTTTTTAACAATAAAACCTTAAGTTTAAAGTTTCAACTCAAGAGGATTATTCGTTTTTGAGATACAGCGCCCACCGACGAAATATGCACTAACACAGTTGCTGATAAAATGAATTTTAAACCAAGCCACGAAAAATATAATGTCGAATATATAGGAAAAGGATAGACTATGCCATGAGGAGGAAGGGTGCACACGGCGTGTGCCGATCTACTCGCATCGAGTGTTTTTACGACGCGGCGGCGATGCCGCCAAAGACAGCGGGCTGTCTTTGATTTTTTATTGCTCGGCAAAAGAGCGATGAATACACTATACCATGGATCTTAATTTCATATAGGCAGCTTATTTTAGTGGTAATTACGAAAGATTTTGTTTTATCAGTGAATATATTCATATTAAATATATCTTTGTAATTATTGTATTTATTATAATGGCAGATCAAGCAATTTGCATTTAATTGAGTGATTGATCCATAGTGCACTTTCATTGGCTCTTTTGATAAAGTGGAACTTATTTATCAAAAGTATATATTATATAAAATACTGTAAAAGGCTTTACATGTCATATAAACATCATATATGTACACCCCAGACCAACTGATTTCACATACTGCATTATTTGATATTTAAACGAGAGATAGTCGAAAGTAGTATCTCTTTCTACGATGCAAACCACTGGTAAATAAAGTTGCCGCCGGATGTTTGCTAACATGTTCAGTTGTATTTCAGCTATCTGTGTGTAAAGATACGTGTTTATAATGTTCAAGAAAATAAATAACGCTACCAGTTGTGAAGTTAGGCCTAACATTTTAGTACCGTTATTCTCATTAGAACACCATTTTTTGAAAAGCATAGTCATTCGTGACGTAACATGGGTTAACAATTTTCTGTGTACTGCTCATGACCCGCCGATACATATTGTGTGACATTAAAGAAATTACGGCGGATAATTTAAAATCGACGGCGAGGTTTGTTGTACAGTTGTGTCATTCTCCTCTACGACAATGCCAGTCCTGTTATAGCCTATATAAGGCAACAAGTTGTCCTAAAATTCAAATTGTTAACTTTCAAATATAAATCCTATAGTCCAGACTATTTTTAGACTACCATTTGTTTACAAAACTCAAGAACTTTTGGCAGGAAAGAATTTTGAAGCTAGGATTCTTATAATATAATATTATAAAATTATTTTATTTTATACGTTAAGATTCGCATATTTTAAGAGAAGTTAAAATGAGACAGCTGCTCTTGGTTCGAATTCAGTATTTTCTTTGCTAAAATTTATAAAATTGTTAACAAAATCTGATGTTAACAATTTTGGGAACTTAATAATAAATAAAACATTTTTTTCTTTTTTATAACAATTTAAACTTTATTTGCTCATATGATTGATAATGATTGTCGTGTAGTCGAAACTACACTGCAAAGTTGAAAGTGATATAAAAAAGTAAAAGTGTTTTCTTTATTCTTAATATCGAAATTCACTTCGTGATACGCCTTTAAGATCCAAGAATTAATTTTAGAAATATTATCAAAATAATAAAATATATTAGTTATTTACGTTGTTGTAGAAAAGTAACTAATAATTTTAAAATTTCATACATCTAAAACAATGTGCTTTACTAAGACTACAAAACAAATCACTTATTGAAACAACTACTTCTCTAGCTTGACAGAAATATCTTAGTAAGACACATTGTTATAGATTTAAACGTTTGCGTATTTTTAAATTATTATCAAAATAGCTTATTATAGCATCTTCATCTATAGCTTGTCGTTTCTTCTTCACTTTTTCACTTCTGCGGTATATTCATCTCGCGAAAATCGTTTTGTACTTACATTAAAAAAAAATATATTAATAACATAATACTATTAGAAAATAGTTCCTTGTAAATAACTTTAAATGCATACAAATTGTATCAT
This sequence comes from Ontholestes murinus, assembly GCA_963969525.1. Classification (NCBI taxonomy): domain Eukaryota; kingdom Metazoa; phylum Arthropoda; class Insecta; order Coleoptera; family Staphylinidae; genus Ontholestes; species Ontholestes murinus. The sequence goes on from OZ018396.1 coordinate 28,833,831, forward strand.
AGTCACATGTAATAATGAAAATTAGCATCTATTACAAAATAAGTTGATACCGTTATAATTTTGAAAATTCCTGGAGAAGTCTAGCGTTCAAAATGATTTAAATTTAAATATAAAAATAATAAATAATTAATTAAATATCATTTTCTGTACCACCTCAATTATGACATGTTTTACAATATGATAATATACAGGGTGTCCCGTTAATGCGGGGAAATGGCTGGACCATAGATTCCTGAGGTCAAAATATGACGATTTAACGCAACTTATCTATATCCAAAAATGTACGGTTAAGCCGGAATTTGGCTTCAAAGTTTTAAAATTTTTTATTACTTTTGTTTATAACAATTGAACGCTTTATTTGATTTGAATGAAATTTATTTTTAATAACTACCATAATATAATACATTATTTCAGTTATTATGACTATTATTGGTTAACAAGAAGTATAAGAAACAGTAGTACCACCACTTAAAAACTAAAATATTTTTTTATTGGTGGATCTAATAAAAACTAAAAAAATACTACTTGAAAGAACATTTCAATTAAAAACTTTTTCATCTCTTAATAATATTTGATATCTTTTGCGGTTTTCCCACAAAAAAATAAAATATATATTTTTTATCTAGTAAAAACAAAATCTAGTTTTTCATCGAATCGAAAATAAATGTTTTTCGTGACCGGCTTTGCTTAAAAAATGTAAATTATGTATAATAATAATTATTTAGTGTCTTTTAACAATTATTTTTTAACTTTATTATAGTTCATAAATATTCATATTTGGAACAAACAGATATCTTGTTTGTATTAGGATTTTGCAAAGAAAATTGTTTGAAAAGTGTTAGATGTTGTTTTGATTTATTTTATTAATTGATATTATTTAATTTTTATTCAATTCATTAAGTTTATTTACTTATTAATGAGTGCATAATGAGTATACTATATTCATATTTTATTTTTTTGAACAAAAACCGTACAAGATATCAAAAACTAGTAAGAGTCAAAAAAGTTTTTAAATATATTGCCCTTTCAAGTAGATTTTTTTGGATTTTATTGGATGCACCAATAAAAAAATATTTTAGTTTTTAAGTGGTGGTACTACTGTTTTTTATACTTCCTGTCAATCACTAATAGCCACAATAACACAAATAGTGAATCACATTATAATAGTTATTAATAATAAATTTCATTCAAATCGAATAAAGCGTTTAATTTTTATAAACAAAAGAAATAAAAAAATTTGAAACTTTGAAGACAAATTCCGGCTTAACCGTAAATTTTTGGATATAGATAAGTTGCATTAAATCATCATATTTTGACCCCAGGAATCTATGGTCGAGCCATTTCCCCGCATTAACGGGACACCCTGTATAAGCTTATATCATTTTCAAGAGTATACTCTTTGCTTTTTTGAAATAATTATTTTATGTCCATATTAAAGATAAATATATACAGGCATTGACATATGAAGATGCAGTTAAGTGTATAACCTGTACAGCATGTAGTGACTCAGTTTCGAGTTGATGAATAAATTTCAAACATTTTTTCAAGTACACGCTGATGAATAAGGTAACGAAAAGCACGGATTTGCATGGCGTCACGCCGGGATTTCTCTTTCGTAGTGATCAAATGTATTCCAGTCATGCACGTGCGTGTCGTTCATTTTGCACTAAAATGCATGCTACAGTTTATTTACACGAATCAACTTTAATTTCGTAAATGTTTTTTTTTAATTTTACTTGAAAGAGAACAAATACAATTCGTCAATGTGTCATATCTATTAACGTAAATTAATATTTATTGGGTGTGATTTGCTTTTCATAATTCACAATGCTTCTTAATAGAGTTACATATATAAAAATTAGAATGTGTGCATCTAAAATATGTTCACTTGAAAAATTTATTAGAAAAAAAGCAACTTTCCACTATTAAAATTTGCTGCTAAACATTTTTTGAATTAACTTGTTACTATCTGCCATTGACAAGTTTGCATTTCGCCAAAAAACTTATGAAAAAATTAAGTCTTCACATTTAAATGGTATCATCAGGTAGAAAAAAACATATATTTTGTTTTATATTGATTAATATTTGTAGTAGTTCTTAGCCAATCAAAATCCAAATGTATTTTTAAATTTAAGTTAAAAATAATAAATATTTAATAAAATGTATTAAAGTCTTTTAGGTCATTTAAAAATACGAAAACATTTCGCAAATCTACAACAATGATTCTTACTAAGATTACAAAACAAATCACTTATTTAAAACGCTACTTCCTAAATCGCTATTTCAGGTAATCAATTTCCTCAAAAAGTGAACTAAAATGAAAGCCAAACGTTATCTTGGACTTCCCCTACTTAACAAACAGACAAATTTTGTATAAACGGACGTTTTGTCTCTTTTTGTAAATTATTTTTAATTTGATAATAATCGGGACATCGAAACTATTGTCGCTGAATTAAACAACTTGTAACATTAATAAGATAGGCAATTGAATTTCATTAATAAAAAAACTTGGTAGATATTCTTAACATTTTACATAAAAATATCCTCGAAGTTATTCGACAGAGTTTATAGTGCAAGAAAAGGTCACCATAGAAATAAATTTAAAGATCAATAGGTAATTCATACATTCAAACCGTATTATGAAATTAGGGCTTTTATTAAAATGAAAGGAGATTATTAGAGAAATTTAATCTTTATGATAAAAACTGTTAATTTGATATTATATAAAATGTCAAATAATTTAATTATAATAATAACTAAATCTTTAAATCATAAAATATAAAAATAACTAAAATTAGTTGATTTTTATTCCGAAGCGGTTTAACACATATTGTGTTAAATATTTTTTGAATTTAAGCTGATTTAATTATTATAGACTAGCAAAAGTAATTAAATAAAATAACAATAAAGTTTAGAATCATCTGCAGACGTCTGTTTCGATCTCTCGATCTCATCAGTAAATACAAATATTTCTATTTAAAATCACTTTTATAGTAAAATTGTACTGATGAGATCGAGAGATCGAGAGATCGAAACACGTGTCTACAGATGGTTTTTGAACGATTACATAAGCTCTAGGTACGTTGCTTATAGATGGAGTATTGATAATCTGATACTGTTTTTAACCCATGAGCAAATATTTTAATCACACTAACGCCGGTTTTAAATGATTATCACTTGTATAAATAATGGTTTCTTGGCAATAGAATTGGATTTTTTTATTAAACAATAACTCTGAACTATTTTAACCTAAGACAACACTAATAAATTTATCAGGAAAATATATTAATTCAATTGCAACAAGTATCTGTTTTTATGAATTTGACAATTGCTTTTAACCTCTAATATTCGGCATAAAACAGACAATTTTAATCTGAACTAATTTAAGAATCGCATGCTATATTTCAAAATATGTGATTGACGGTTATTTATTGATTTTAATCTACAATTATATACATTTTGGTGCAAGTGAGCTATGACTATTGTTACACTACAGAAACTTGACGTGGCATTTCACCGAGAATTTAAAAATCTGTCAATATGACATGAAATATAAAACATAACAGTCTCATATAAAATTAGCAAAAATAAGCCAATAACGGCTAAAATATTGCCTTAAGTGGCTAAATACACTGCTGTAGAAGATGCCATCATCCAGTATTATAGGTTTGAGTGGAAGAACACTATGTGAACTCCGCCCGCATGTTCCCTGCTCTAAATTGTTAAGTAGTTTGTAAATTTATATTATTTGTTATATTATATAAGTGAACATGTAAAGCAAAATCAATAAATCAATAAATCAATAAATAAATTTCAGTTAGTTGATAAAATAAATATAAATTGTTTTTGGGAAATAAATCCTGTTTAATTATAACCATTTAATTTAAATCATAATTTCTTTGGGCATTAAACCGTAAAATCATCCCAAATCCTGATTTCATGATTCTGGTTCGATTCAAAACGAACTTCTCGAAATTTGTCTTGTTGGCTTTAATCTATGAAATTATGATTCTTGAATTGTAATAAAGTATTTTGGTCCATGTGTTTATGTCAATTTGTCAAATATAAACCGGATTTTTTTTATTTATCGGTCACTAACAACCGTACTAATAGTCAGAGATTAATTCTCGGATTGTAGAATCCTACATCATTGTGAGATTTTGTAACTTTTTTAGTAACATTTGAATATCACTGGTTTTACGTTGGTGTCACAGAACAGCAGACGTGATTGTCAGTAAAGAAGAACGTGAAATGTTTGTTTGCAAAGTTAGTTTGTGTAAGGGACAAGAAATAAGCATTGTTTTTATTTAATCAAGATTAAAGTAAGTACAGTCGATAATTATTTTCAATGAAAATTGTAGAATTATTTTCATTTAATGTTTTTGCAAACAAACTTTGCACATGCTCCTCAACTGACAATCACGGGTTGTATTGACAATACCATCAGCTGTTCCGTGATACCAACATAAAACCAGTGATATTTAAATGTAACTAAAAAAATACGACAATTAATCTAGGATTCTACAATCCGAGAATTAATCTCGGTCTATTAGTACGGCTGTAAGTGAAGTGTTAGACGTGTACTTCTAAAAGTGTTGAGGTGATTGTCAAGGGGAGAGGAGGACGCTGATTTGGATCACTAGTGCTTATTGTTGCCAGTAGCACCATGTCGGATCACGAGGTACATACGTCTGTTGGACAACGCAACATCACTAAATTTTGGCACGGGAATGGGAAAAGCATTCCGAAATGTTTCGTCGACTGACTGCACAGTTCGCTGATAATACACTTTCGAAAACTCAAGTCTACGAATGGCAGACGACCTGAAGCTTCTTGAAACTGTGTTTTGGGATAAAAAAAAGGCATACTACTTCTTTATTTCCTTCAGGAGCGATGTACAGTATTATGAATATTATTGCTTATCGATAGAAAAGACGAAGCATGCCCATCCTAAGTGTGATTCTGCTTCATAACAAGGCTGGGCCACACACAGCTGCTTTTATCTGAGAAAAATTTGAGGAAATTTATTTGGAAATATTGGAATACCCGTCCTATTTTACATGAGACTTTCGTATATTTGGTCCACTGTAAGATGAATTTGGGGGACGCTTGTGAGCAATTGGCTGAAGACTTTCTTTAAAACTACTATATATATTCGGTTTACATTTGATTCACCCTCGTAGCAATAAAATGAGGTAATATCGTTTTATTTATAAATGTGTCTAAAATTTCGTGCGCAAGCTCCTTAAACAAAAAAAAAGACAAAAATCTTATTACAAAAAAAAACTATAAACTGACAACAACGTCTTCAAAACTGGTAACAGTAAAGAAAGCTACTTTTTCTTAATCAAGTTACTTGATGCACACATTAAATGACAATAAACAATCATTTATTATCATTGAACATTTAAAACTAACAATATTCAAAATGTTTAGTCACTTATATTTTCCAAACGTTTTTACTTTTCGAAAAAAATGCATCCGACATTTTGGAATTACAGATGAAAATTTGTTATCTGTCATCATAATACTTCAATGAGTATTTTAATTATTAATAAGTATGCAGTCAACGTATGCGGAATATGCCGATATGCAAAAGGTTGTTGGAGTTTGCGAGGAAAACTCTAAAGCTTGTTCGGCTGAGTATTCTAGAAGATTTCCTAATCGTCACCTACCTTTGATAAACTATTCACGAGGTTAACTAGAATTTTAACGGAACGTGTATGTGTAATACTAATAAAACAGGAAGCAGGACGACACGAACTCGATGCACACCTAATTTAGAACAAGCAATTCTAAGTGCTATTATTTAAAATTCTCGCAGCAGTACTAGAGGAATTGCAAGAATATTTAACACTAACAGCATTAAGCCAGCTAATCAAATTTTAAAAGTTTTTTAGACCTATATTTATATTACAGGTTCTGTAAATTACAACCTTTGTTAGATAAATATTATGGGCAAAGAATATAATTTTGCAATTGGTTATTGGCTAGAATGTAAGAATAAATTGATATCCGCATTAATGTTCTGAATACGGATAAAGCAGTAGAGATGGAGTATTTAATAGCCATAATTTACATAAATGGGTACATGAAAATCTTCATAAAGACAACAACAAGAATAGTTGATACAAATATCTTACTAGTATAATAAATGACGAAAGTTATTTTATTAATGAAATACATCCCGTTTTACGCAATTTAAAATACCAGCATGATGGCACACCAACCAATAAATACCATCAGCAGTGGATTGGCCGTAGTAGTTCTAATATAGAATGGGCCCCAAGATGTCCTGATCAATCCAATATTTTGGATTTTTTGCATGGGGATTTATCAAAAACATTGTTTATCAGAAACTATCGGAGAGTTAGTATAAAAATTCGAAATGCCTTCAAGCAAACTACGCCTCAAATGTTGCTAATGTTCAAAATTTCATTCTACTAAGAGCTGCTCACATATTGAAGTATTAAAGAAAATGGCGTTTACTTTCAACAAATTTTAGTTGCAATTATTGTCTCGCTGGAATTGATCACATTTCTTCTTTCAAATAAAATGGTCTAATATAAGTAAAGGTATGTCTACAAACATTTTTTGCAAATGAATATTTGATTGAAGAATAACGTGAAGCTTAAGCGCGAATTTTTGCACAAGCAACCCAAATTAATAAATGTAGAAGATGGACCAAAAGCTGTGAAATGGTTTTAATCAGTCACTAAATGTTTGGTTTTTAATTTTTTTTATTAATTCACATTTTAGAGTTTTTCTATACTAGGTACGAAATGTAACATATTTTAAATCTTCCATTTTGCACTTCGCACAAATGAGCTCTTTTTGTGTCATGGTTCATTACAGCTCTTAACGTCTCGGCACGAATATTTTCTTTGAGTTGTGGAATTGTCCGAAATTTATTTACGAAAACTTTTCCCTTTAGGTATCCCCATAAAAAAAATCAGGGGTCGTGAGATCCGGAGATTGCGGTGGATAATCCACGACACTTCTCGAGATTAAAAAACGGCCCTTACAACTTCCAATGTAGCTTCAGGTGTATGGCAGATATCGCCATCTTGATGAAACCACTCCTGGTCTACGTTCTACTGCAGGTCTCTCAAAAGCATGACCCTATATCGTTCTCTATTTACGGTCACTGCTTTACCATTGTTGTTTAAAAAAGAAACTGTCCGATTATGTCTCGGAATGTTACTACACACCCAACTGTGCATTCAACATGCAATTTATGCTTGATACTACTCTAGGATTTTTAGTGGCCCAGAAGCTGTAGTTATGTTTATTAACTATTCCACTTAGATGTAAATGCGCTTCGTCGGACATAACAGACGATATATAAAGTTTATTAATGTTGATTGATGATTTACGTGAAGATGATGCAATTATAAATTACTTATCATCACTTTCTCCGCAGTTTATTTTTATTTTGCTAAATGTACATTTCTTTTATGATGTTTAAGTTGAACATGTTGGAAGCAATAAAGATGAAGAAATTTAAACCGCAATTGCTGAATTTCGATTTAAGCCCCCTTAAAAATGTTTTATTAGGAAACACAAGATACCAAACGGTAAACGTGGTAAACCTCCAGAAAGGCTAATCCCATAAGAAGAAACACGCCGTCTAACCGCTTCGTAAACGAAGTGTGCATTTAGCAAAATTAAAATAAACTGTAGAGAAAGTGTTGACAAGTTATTTTTTATTGTTTTCCTCTCGTTTAAAATTTGAGTGCATAGTTTAGCCGTCGTGGGTAATCTGCAGGTTTTTATTATTGAACCATTTGGATCATGCATGGATAAAGATGTAAACCGTTTAAAATCCGCTTTAGTGAGGTTCGACGGATGTTTAGTTGAGTAGCTTGTCTTCGAGTCCTAGCCATTTGTGATCTCCCGCTGCGTAGAAGCTCACCTAATGAGCCTTGTTGCTCAAATCGATCCATTCACCGACGAATCATTGCCTCCGAAGGTGCATCTATAACTTTATAACGATTGAAATGAAATTGAATGTGTTACCGGCGTTCAGTTTACCTGAACGTGGTAACAAATGCGTAATTATATTTTAATCCATTTTACGAGCTACCCATTGCTCCTAATAATAATTTGCATAAATTCCGCATTATTGAAATAATCCAAACGAGATAATTTTCCAAAATGTGCAGCTGCCAGTGTAGAACAATAAGACCGGCCCTATTTTTCGGCGAAGAGGATCATTACCTGTTCCACCGAAGACCACCATATAAAACCAGTCTCCGACCACCGCACTTTACCAGTCGTCTGCCATCAGCAGCGGTGGTCAGCCTGGTCGGCTTCGCCGATTCAAGCCTCTTGCCTTTCTTGTATATATTGTATATTGTTCTATGTCTATTTTCTGTCTCTGTCTTTTGTAATATATTTTCTTCTTCTCCGGCCCCATGTTTTAATTTACACATGTCTCTCTTGTTCTTTACTCTGTTTCACAGCTAGCCGGTGCCTATACGTTGACGTGGAGTGGAAGCTCAAGCAAGTATCACCGAAGGGAAACTGTTTAATCGAAGCCTGCGGCTGCTAATCGATGGTGAGCCTCGCCAGGGACCCCTGGGCCACCTCCAGTGCGTGTTGGTTCCAGAAAGTACCGCCGGTGCTACTTCCTTGCCAGTCCGTCACGAGGACGTCTTCCGCGTCCACCGTTAACAAATGTTGGTTGTCAAAGTAAAAATAAACGATTTTGCTTCGTTGTAAAGTGCTGTTTATGTTTATGTTTATTAATTCTTTATATATCTTTCTTAAAAAATAAATTTCAAAACAAATAAATTACAAAAAAACATACATAAAATTTTGGACGAAAGAAGCACGGGCGGAGTTCATATTAAAATACGTTATTCCACTCAAACCCATATTGTACCGTCATGTAAGAAGATGGCATCATCTTCTACATCCGGGATCAATTTTGTTTTGCTTTGTATTTGTTAATTTATTCAATATTTTTAGAAGAAAAAAAAAAGAAATAGGAAAGTTAATTATTAAAAAAGTTATAGGAAGTTCGTGGCTTTTGAGCCATCCTGTATTAAAAACAATATATGTCATATCCAGTCTATTTATTATGCCTACCGCATTTATAAGCATATAAAATTCATAAATAAATAGAAAAAACACGAAAATATTTTCGTAAAATCTACAACAAATGAGTCTTATTAAGACTACAAGAACAAATCACTTTTGAAACAACTACTTCTCTAGCTAATACTTCGACAGACATTGAATAATACAAAAGTAATTTGCGTGTTACAAAATAGCAAGGCTATCAAAGCAACACTAGTTTGAACGTATTTCTTTCTGTAAAATGAACTAAAAATGATTGAATGTACGTTAAAATAGTTTGTGAGTGACTATACTATGATAATTTGGAACAAGAAATGAATTTAGGTTGATGTAATTAAAAATAAATTAGCAAAAGCAATTAAATAATTCAATACTCAATTTTATAAAAAAAAAATTATTATAAAATTCATAAGCATATAAAATTAAAACCAATATGAAATTCAACACTTGATAATAACCTGCAAAGGTCGAAACTATAGTTGTGTCAAAATTGATAATATATTGTAAACATTGTTTGTGTATATTATACATTTATTGTATAAAAATTAAAAATTATTTTCATTTAACCTTTTTTAAAATGAACTACCACATAGTAACGGTCGCTACCATCATTTTCATAAAACCAATATGAATTAAAGAAGTTAAAAAAATACATATTTTTTAGTTGATATACAAGGTTTTTTTAAGAGGTGAATAACATAAACCCCTTAACAAAAAAATAATATAAATTGTTTATACCTAGGATACACTTGGTTGTTTGTATAGATGTTCTACAGAACTCCGCTTTGTCTCCGATACTGTACCACCTGCTTCACTTTGAATCTTGTCCAATACTGTGACGACAGGAATCTTCTTTACAGAAAAAGGCCTACAATTCATAAAAAATGAAGCTTTAGAAAAATAGGTGAATACATGTTCCCTCGAGGTCAGTGTTGTAGTAAACCGTGTATTAAAAAAAGAAACATGATATTCATTCGAAGAAGAATTAATTCCTAATAAAGATGAGATCAATTCTCAAATCCAATAGAATAAGCTTTAACTTATTATCTATAGAAGATACAATACATCTCTAAGAAGAAGATTAAAGAAAGTTTTTTACAATGATGATGAAGCCTGGACTTACCTAGCACCTATTTATTTATTTATTTATTTTTATTTATTTTTTTATTCATCGTGTTAGTACAAAAGTTTACACTTGTCAATAAAATAAGCTTACATATAAATTGGGTAAAGTAGAACACTTGTTTTGTTCCATAATTTTATTATCAGTTGCCTGACACGTGTTTCGATCGGTTAGGATCATTTTCAAAGTTAAACTAATTTAAAATAATTAAATGTTACAATATACAGGGTCCTGCAACAGTGCGTCAAGCTTTCCTAGCGCCTTTCTCGTAAGAGATAGAAAAAAATGTTTCATATAAAAATTTATTGAATTAAAAATCTCTATGCCGTAAAATTATTTTCAAATATGCAGGGTGTCCCAATTTTGCGTTATAACAAAAGCAAACATTTTTTTAAATGGAACACCCTGTATATTTTTTCATTTTATAATTTGGATAGTATTTTATAACTTAAACCTTTTTTTGGTTTTTAATTTCGATATGGCATTTCCGAGTTATTGACGTTTTTCTGAAAAAAATGTAAAAAGCGGAGGTTCACAAAAAAAAATATTCTGATGTTGTATTTAAAATTTAAGAAATTTTCTTTTTCCTATGGTTGGTCATAAGTACTGTTTATGTACCAGTGTTAAAAATTTTCACTTTTGAGGAACCCTGCCTTTGTATCAGACACGCCATTTTCTAAAATTTCAAATTGTCGTAACTATTTTTTTTTAAATGGAATCATATATTTTTTTTAATTTCATATTATTCTGCATTTAATTTCCTACAAAAAATATTAAGCATACCCTATACCTAAAAGTGATATTTTTCAAGATATAAAAAAATTTATATTTCAAACGGTCCTTGAATACGAATTTGTTTTTGAATAGATAGCCATGACTGAAAAAATGCATCTGTCAATTAAACAATTAGTTTGATATGTAAATGGGCGGTGTGAATTACAAAAAACAAAAGAAGAAATTCTATCATCAACGAGGAACCAAAAAGACATTGGTGAAGGAACTGGCATAAGCGAGAGGTCAGTACAAAGCATTCTGAAGAAAAATCGATATCAACCCTGTATATACAGGTAAGGCATGTTAATGGGGTGAAATTACGGAACTAATGATGTTGTCGGTGTTAATGATCTCGTGCTGGTTATTCAATAAGTAATCTCCGTTGGTAATGGCCCGTTTAATCTCTAATCCCTCTAACAATGTCAGCTTACAACTTTTTCTGCAAATATGTATCGGTTTGATATCCCCCATGTGGTGTCCTGTGTCTATGCAATGGTCCGCTAATCCTGTGGTTGTTGATCCGTTAGTTACTGCTTTTCTGTGTTCCCGCAGCCTTATTTCAAAATTTCTTCCCGTTTGTCCTATGTATTTGCCGTCACAATTGACACAATTGATTCTGTACACCCCTGATTTTTTAGAAATATCTTTTGTTTCTATTTTGTTATTAATTATTTTGTGGCCTAAATTTGTTCTGTTGACTTCTATTGCGTTTACGTTATGTGATCTTAGCTGTTTTCTAATTTTGTTACTAGTATTGTTTACAAATGGTATTGTTGCAAATATGTTTTTATCTTTTTCTTCGCCTGGACTATAAAGTAGATGTTTATTTAGTATCCTCTTCTTCCTTTTAATAATTCTGAAGACTGTGTTCTTATTATACCCGTTGTTATTAGCAATTTGTATTATTGTATGTAGTTCTTTTATATAGTCATTCTCATTCATTGGTATTGATAAGAGGAGGTGAATATAGGAATTTAATGCTGCTCGTTTGATTTGTTCGGACTGGAATGAGTCGTTCGGTATAATAGTATCTGTTGTGGTTGGTTTTCTATATATTGCATATTGGAGTTTATTGTTGTTGATAGTTATCGTGAGGTCTAGGAAGTTGATCTTGCCATTTTCATCTTTCTCCATTGTAAACTGTATATGTTTGTTGATGTTATTCATTGATTTTAGGAATGTGTCTAGTTGTCGATGCGAGCCACCCCATATACAAAACACGTCATCCACATATCGACACCAGTGGATGATATTGTTCCTCAATGGATTGCTGTTGTTAAGCAATTTTTCTTCAAACGACTTCATAAAAATTTCTGCGAACAATGGCGATGTCGGGGAACCCATAGGAAGACCATCTTTTTGTATGTAAAATTTATCGTTGAAGCGGAAATAATTTTGAAAATGATCCTAACCGATCGAAACACGTGTCAGGCAACTGATAATAAAATTATGGAACAAAACAAGTGTTCTACTTTACCCAATTTAAAAATATGGTTCCATCAAGAAAGTAGCGCAACAAGTATTCAGTATATTAAGCTTACATATATGTCTAAGTCTAATAATAAAACATATAGTTAAACAATAATGCACGAAATCACTGTATTTCACTAAGTGACACAAACAATTATAAAAAACGTATGTTTAGTACACTAGCAGATCAGAGAATCCGTTGGACAGGCATTCCTGAACGCTATAATATAAGAAGTGGATTTTCATTTTACTACTTATATATACTTTAAAATTTACCAAATATTTGTGATTAGGGATGTTTTCTGTTGGGACACAGATTTTATAAAAAACGCAGTTTTAATATAACAATATAGGTAAATAATATATAGATAAATTTGATATTTATGTTTAAAGTTTTGATCGCATCTAGAAGAGCGTTATATAAGTGCGGACCAAAATAGTTTACACCGTCCACGCACTTCGTTGAACGTTGAGATTTTGTGTAAATATCCATTTTATGTCTAGTATTACGATTATGTATTTGATAATTAGTGGCATATGACTTAATGTGTGTTTTGGTATATATTATACTCTCAAGTAACGTAGCATTGCACGAATTGCACGCCGTTGTAAGCCAAGTAATCTGTTGATTATTCTTGAATGTCCCCAGGATAACAACCCATATGTTAAATGGGAATAGAATAGTGCGAAGTATGCTGCTTTTATTGCCAAGAAATGTAAATGTGAACTCAAGTTACGCAAAAGATAGATAACACTAAATAATTTCCCTTCAGTAATACTACCATGTAACAATACCTAGGAAACGGGTAGAAGATACTGCAATATTAGGTTTGAGCGAAAATATAACCTTTACTGTCTTGTCGTTGTTACGACTGAGTTTATTTAACATAAATCAATCCGATATATTATTTATTGCGTTATAATTGGTCTTTTGAGCAGAACGCAAATCATGAGATTTATTTATACATGATGTGTCGTCTGCATATAAAATAATATTTGATGTTTCATCGAAATTGGGAAGGTCATTAATATATAAAATAAATAGAAGGGGCCTAAGTATCGATCCTTGGGGTACCTCATATTTTATTTTTACAGTATCAGACAGTTTACCATTTGAAAATACCCTCTGTAGCCTATTTCCTAGGTAACCATTCAAGAGTCGACAACTGGTTGGACTAAAATTGTAAAAATATAGCTTTCGTAGGAGAACATCAGGAGAAAGGCAATCAAACGCCTTGCTGAGATCAAGGAAAGATGCGACATTGACGGAGTTAGAATCGTACCGTCCATAATTGTGTTTAATAATAGCATTTAGTATCGATTTAATAATACCTGTGCTCATGTCATACACATCCCTTGACTTTGATTTATTGAGGTTGATGATCACTGATCTTATTTGAATTTGACTCACCTCTTCAAACTCAAAATATTGATCAGATGTTTTAATTTTGTGATGACACATTAAGCGAAAATTATCTGTCTTAGATTGAAGTAACTGACTAATGATTTTTTTAGGAATGGTGTTAAAAAAGGAATTAAAATCGTTAGCATTGATATTACAAGTGTTAATTATTATCATCTTTAGGCTTAATCAGAGACCACATAGCTTTTACTTTGTTACCAATGTTGTTTATTAATTTAAGTGAAGCTGCTTTCCTAGCATTTTTATCGCTATCTCATAAAATTGTTTATAATTTAAATAATTTGTTTTAAGATATGGTAAACGATCGCACGCTGACTTTAAAAGTAATAGAGTTTCTCTCATTTGCTTAATCTTATCATTTAACCAATAAACTGTTTGTTTTTCATGCAGTGATACACGTATTTCAGGAAAACATTCTAAAATATAACTCTAGTGTTAAAATGAAATTTATCTTCAATATATATGTTTAAATTGTAAATATAATCAAAGTTTATTAGTTTGAGAGCACTAAAAACTTCAAATTTACCTTTCTTGGTGATGGGTCTAATCACTCTCTTATTGGTAGCAGGAGTTATATATATTTTATCTATTTTAAATTGTGTATGGATCCCTAAATGATCCGACAAATCTGTCTTGATGGGACATACTTCATAGCATCTATCTTCCATGTTGGAAAATACGTTATCCAAACAGTTTAATTCCTTGTTGGGAAATTAACCACACTATGTAAGCCATACCACACTAATAAATCACTTGGATGAATTGCTCGTGGATCGTCGCTCTTAAATTTGACATTGAAATCTCCACCTACAATTATATGATTTTGCATGTTTAGCCTGTCCAAAAGATTCTTTACAATACACATAAAATTATTAAAATTTCCTGCTGGAGAACGATACAAGACATATGCATTAAGTGATGGAAACAGGGCGGCAGCTATTTCGCAGTCTTTTTCTCTAGATACGTTATTCAAATCTAATAGGTTTTTAAAGCTACTAAAAGGACTATAGTGTGTTCGTTGGATCTTTTGTCGTACGTCACAAACTATCGCTTCAAAAAACGACGAAAGTTTTACAGTGCGTTCTTTTTCTAACGCATTTGGTTTACTTTATCAGACTGAATGTTTTTGCGTCGTTTCTCGAAGCGATAATTTGTGACGTACGACGAAAGATCCAACGAACAGACTATATTGTTTTTTGCTAGTTGCATAACTTCTCCATGCTAATACTTTTCGTGGGTAAAATTAGAACTAGTGGAGTAATTATCAAATTTAACACTAGACCTTTCATCATGCATTAACCAATGATCTGAAAAACAAATTATATCGAATATAGAGTCATAATCTAGTAAGAAGGCTTCAAACTCATTTATTTTATTTCGTATATTTTGAATATTCATAAAAAAAAATTAAAACCATAACGCTGTGGTGATATTTCATGTTTTTCACAAATTATAATATAATGACCCAATACGATTTGAACATGAGATTTAACGTCATTTATAGTACACGAGTTATGTAATCGCTTTAACATTAACCACGTTTTCTTGGGCTCTGCATAGATCACGGACTTTCCTCCTGTTCCAATGATAAGATTCTTCTTATGTTTCCGCTGCTTACTGCGTTTCCCTTCGACAAATACATCGTCATTCTCCTTGGGATTAATACTCGGCTTGGTTTTTCGGCGGCGGCCATCATTGTTTACATTGATCAGGTGTACGCTAGGCGATGCATTATTGCGCATAGTGTTTACGCATGGTGGATTTGAGACGATGATTACAGTGTTGCCATTTGGTGTAAGGGGGACATTTTTAGGTTTATTAATGGAGGATGATTGGCTATTTTGAGTTTTTATTGATTGATTCCGCCCTTCTTTTTGGGTTACTAAGTGTTCCGAGGGTGGATCTTCACTTTTAGTATAGTCCATCCACTGGATCTTCTGTCCTACGTCACAAACTATCGCTTCAAAAAATGACGAAAGTTTTACAGTGCGTTCTTTTTCTAACGAATTTGGTTTATTTTATCAGACTGAATGTTTTTGTGTCGTTTCTCGAAGCGATGTGTGACGTAGGACGGAAGATCCAACGGATGGACTATATCTACCTTTAGTTGATTGATTGCCATCTATAATTTCTTGATTTTACTTCTAAATTCAGAAATATCTGAACGGTCTACTTTCCGTTGAGGACGAGGACATTTTTGATGGAATTTCACTACAGCAGATGATGGTTGTGTTTTTATCCACATATAAACACACAACTTTTAGGGCACATGCTTTATGGTATAATTTATCACACTTGAGACACTTAACATGATGTTTGACGGTTACTAAACATAGATTACACGGAGCTTCTTCGGATACGCTCTTGTGCGGTGCGGCCATCTTTTCCAATTGGGACTACTATATATCCTCCTAAATATCAAAACTCTAGTGTACCCGAAACAACCCTCTCAGACGAGTAGTAAATTTTCCGCTTTGTGCGGGGAATACACATTTTCATTGAGACGCTAAAATTTCCAGTCTCCTGAAATTTATTTAAAGAGCTTGCTGTATACTTTTACAGCAAAATAGATGCAAGTTCTCTTTTCGGAATAAATTTTGCCACATCGAAAGCCTCTTTCACCAAAAAAATGTTTACATTTTTTATTACGGCATAGGAATCATAAAAAAAATCATTAAAAATGTTTACACAATTTCTTTGACTTCAATACTTTGACTAAAAATCACTTATTGTTTATTGCAAAATTTTAGGCAATTATTTTATCCATTGATGGAAATAGAAAATTACGTTCTAAAATATCACTTAAAAGTAACTGTATAATAGCACATATAACTGAATTAATGTATGAAATAATTAAATTAATAATTGTTATACTATATAAGAAGTTAAACAAGGCCCTTGGTATTTGGTAAACTAAAGATTAAATAAACTTGTTTAAATTGTTATTTTTATACTAATTTTCTAATTATAGCTTATATAATATTAAATTTTGTATATATATAAAACTTTGTCGATGGTAATAATCTAAGGTTTTCTGCAAAGCCAATAAATTATCAGTTAAAAAATAAATTGTTGTATATCTGTAAAATTGTTTCTGTTTTTCTAAATTTAAGACCAGAAGTTCTACAATTCTATCAATAATTATTTAGATGAAGAAGGTATGAATTTTATTTTAAAACTACCTCTCATCACCAAGATAGTAATTCATAATATGATTTGGAGTAAAAATCCGATACAATTTTATTGCAGTCAGTTTTTGTTGATTAACGGGACTTCTTATACTTGTATTGCATTATACAAAAATATTACTTCTTTTAAACAAATAAATAATTTCTAAAATTGATTTAGTATGAAAAAACGTGAAAAAAAATAAATATTGTATACTCTCCCAGAGATAAATACTGATAATAGTTCTGACAATGTTTCTCAACAATTGGTCATATATTGAATACAATTGACAGTTCAATTGTAATGAAAAAATGTGTTCGGGTAGGAAAAAAGGGGATTCGTCCTCCCCCAGTTAAAATATGCCTTTTAAATAATAATATGGCCAATTTAGTAACGAAAAATCGATCTAAGTTTGGAGAAGATTTACGTATTGTGCCTGATCGCACAGCTATGCAACGCGATGAACATAACGCAGTTGTTAAGAAGCTGAAGGAACGGCAAGCTAGAGGTGAAAATGTTATCTTAAGATATTTTGATAACGTTCCAAAAGTTGTTAACAAAATCAGAGATAATAGAAAAAAACTGAATTCTATCCAACGAGTCATCTCTTTTTATCCTCTGTCAAAACGTACGTGGCTTGAACAGCAAAATAACAGAATTTTATAATAGTATATTATGCTGTGATTATGATATTTACTGTTTAACTGAAACGTGGCTACATAATGAAGTTCAAAATACTGAGTTATATCCATCAAACTACATTGTTTATAGATCTGATCGAACTTTAGGCAGGGGCGGCGGTGTTCTAATTGCAGTAGACAATAATGTCATATCTCAGGAAATTGCATTTGATATGTCTGGATTAGAACCTATTGAATTAATGTCATATTAATCTGTATTTATATTAAACCTTCAACTTCAGTTCAGATGTTATTTGAACGTACTGAATTTGCCAACAGAAATGTTATTATTACGGGTGATTTTAATATTCCCAATTACAAGGATGGAACAATATCACCAACACTAGAAGCATTTAATGCTTTTCTAGAGTACAATAATTATACTCAATATAACAATATCGTAAATACTCACAATCGTATTTTGGACTATATTATTGGATCCCCTGATTGTATTCAGAATCTTGTTAGATCTAACACCCCATTAGTGTCTGAAGATAGCCACCATCTCACTATTGAATTTTTTGTTAAGCTAAAAACTAATACCTCTCGTTTATAACCAAATCAAACGATATATGAATATAATTTTCGAAAAGCAAATTTTCCAGCTTTGCATAATGCGTTATGTGAAACTGATTGGTCGGATGTGTACAAATTTGATTTGAAGAAAGTGGCATTTGATAGTGCGCCTTGGGTTGACCACTCCATTAAAGCCAAATTAAAATCTAAACATAAAGCACGTCAACAATTCATTAGAACAGGAACAGTACAAGATCGTGAAATATATCATGAATACCGTAGAGTATGCAAACGAGAAATAGCTAAAGCGCATCTGGATTATGTTGCTCGCACTCAACAACAAATTTCTCATTAACCCAATTTAGTCTGGAACTATATAAACACCAAAAGAAGAACCTCACGGATTCCTGATTCGATGACTCATAATGAACAACTTTTAAATACAACAGAGGAGGTAGTGAATGGATTTGTAGGCCATTTTGTTAAATCATATTTGCCTCGCCAAACAAGTGATACTTTGGAAAATGTCCAAACATGCAATCATTTCGGAAACTTCACTGTCGACACTTTTGAAGTATTAAAGGAATTGAGAAAATTAAAACCTAAACTTACTATGGGAATAGATTGAATTCCTGCTATTATTTTGAAAGACTGCGCTCCTGTTTTAGTTGATCCTATAACACACATATTTAAACTTATCTTAAAAACCGGAATATTTCCTAGTAAATGGAAAGAAGTAAGGATATGCCCAGTAATTAAAGCAGGAAATCGTAGTTGCGTTGAAAATTATCGACCTATATCCATACTTAGTAATGTATCTAAAGTTTTTGAATTAATCTTATATAAACACATTTATCAACAAGTGAGTCCATTTATGTCCATTCAGCAACATCGTTTTATGAAACGTAGATCAACGTCGACAAATTTGTTTCACATAACTCAGGATATAACTACTGCTATGGATAATAACAAACAGGTTGATGTTTTTTTTTTTATGGGGACATGTCAAAAGCTTTTGATACCCTTGATCATAATCAACTTATTTCAAAATTGATGAAAGTTGGACTGAATAATAATATAGTTCAGGTGTTAACATCATATCTGCATAACCGAGGCCAACGTGTAGAAATTCAAGGCTGCAAATCCTATCGTTATGTTGCTTCCAGTGGTATACCTCAAGGTTCGAATTTGGGCCCCCTTCTATTCCTTCTATACATGGATGATGTGTCTTCAATATTTAAGTGCAACGTTCTATTATATGCGGATGATATGAAACTTTACAGTGTTGTTGAGAGTGTAAGTGACTGTGTTAAGCTTCAATCGGATATCGACAGATATTAAATTTTAAAAAGTGTTCCGTTATATCATTTGGTAGGAAATCTAATTTAATTCTAGATTCATACAACTTAAATAATATTATATTAACAAGCCTTACAGAAACTAAAGACCTCGGAATCACTTTTGATCATAAGTTAACATTTAATAACCATGTTACACAGTTAGCACGTGAGTGTTATCGTGTGCTCGGTTTTATAATGCGTAATTGTAGATCTTTTACTGATATTCATGTATTAAGTATTTTGTTCAAAACATTCGTTTTAAGTAAAATGTCCTATAATGCTATAATTTGGACACATATGTATATTAAATATATTAATATGCTAGAAAATGTGCAGAAAAATTTCTTCGTTATTTATACTTTAAAAATACCATGTATATAGTTTTGATATTCCTTATGCTGAATTATTGATTGAATTCGATTTTATTTGCTCAAAGACATATTTATATAATAGTTCACTATAAAATCGATGATGAAAGAATTTTAGGCATGTTTAACTTTAGAATTCCACATTTACCAACAAGATTTTGTGAAAATTTTGCCTATAAAACACCTCGTGTTAATTATTACCTAAATTCACCAGTTGTACGTTTATCACGTCTATACAATAAGTACGCAAATGTATTGGACATATTTGCTTCGCCACTTTTTAAATTTAAGAGAGACCTCATGAACCATTTAAAATCTTTATGTTAATCTGTATTTATATATCATATAGAATAGGCTTTTTTTTGTATTATATAATAATAGTTTAGTATAAGTATTTCAACACCAGTTATATATTATTGTTTGTATTGTAAACCCTCTAATTATTCTAGAAAACCAATCACATTATTATTATATTATTTATATATTTATTATATCATTTGTTTAGGTAAACGTTAGACACAAAATATTCTAAGGAATGTTTTAAACGCTTCTATAAAATATAAAAGATTTGTAAATCATTTAAAATTAAACTCGGATCAATATTGTTTAAGATTTATAATCGTTGTTATGATGCGCCGCGTAAATTGAATATAGTAACTCATTGTGGTAGATTTGTAAATTGTTTTATATTTTTAAATTGTTGCTTATTTTTTTTTATCACCACATAAATGATCTTAACATATTTGTATTCTTGTTTTGTTATATTTTTGATAGAACTGAATATATAAATCAAGTATAGGAAACGCGAAATTAATGATAACACCACAAAAATTGTTACATCGTGCTGAATATTATTTCAGACATGTAACGCCAGCTAACAGTTATGTCATTCAATGGCTGGTGGTGCTTTAGTACGGGGAGTAGTTGTTTTAACTGTTAGCTGGAGTTTTTACATTAAAATGTAAAACATAAGTGCAGAAATGCTCATAAAGAAAATTTATTTTTCTTACTATTAATTATTATTAATATTTTATAATTTAATTATTTATTGATTTAAACTAGTCCTGGATGTGGTAGATATTAAGTCATTAAATAAAAAATCAATATTTAATCTGGAATATAAATTACTACTCTTTATAAGATTACAATTCTCTAATAATTCTTTATGTAGTAAAGATATGAAATTGATGATTAAGTGGAAACGCGTAGCAGTTGCAGCGGTGTGGCTACAGGTTAATTGTGGTCGCGTGATGTTGGGGGGTTCCCCAGTCCCCACGATACCCCCCGTGGCCCAGTGGTGGAGAGGTGCCCGGCGTCTCGTCGCTTCGCTGCGGTTACTGTGGCAGTAAAATGGGGCTCCGCCGCTCCGTCGCAGTAATTCAGGCGCCGCGACGAAAATGCCCACCAAAATTTCAAAATGCCTACGGATCGCTGGCGTGTATGTGTATTTCCCCATCAAAGTGAAAAGTCAAGTCAAGTCAAGGGTGTAACTGCATGCACATTGCAGTAGCGTGGTAATATCATCCAGTGCGCCATGCCCATCCAGTCGCGATCGGCACGCCGACAGACGCGCATCGGACCCGATTGGATTGCTCACATTTACTTACTTACACTTACTACAAGAACATCACATACACACACACATTTACAAAATCAAAACACGCTAATTCATTAATATTAAGCGACTTTTCGGTTATACGCGCAAGTTCGGTCCGGTGTTTGGTTTTTTGGTTTGCCCTTTTTGGATTATCAAGTGCGCTCGTGTTATTCATCTTCAGGAATAAACTAATTAGTGGTTGTGTAAACTCTAAGTTTGTTTTTATTTTAATTACTGGTGGTGTTTATGTAAAAAAAAAATTAAACACGGGGACGTGAAAGTTTTAATTGTTTAAATTTTTTATGAAGTTATCTGGAAATTAATTGACGATGTTGGTGTCGAGCAAGCTCACGTGGAGATAAAGAAAAAGTTTGATCCGGAGGAGCAATCCTTCCGCAAGAAAGATGTTAGTGGCGAAATCGGCCGCAACTTTACACGGACCGTTCTATTACATAACGAAAACGAAGCTCCTGATGGGCAGGGACCCCTCCTTTAGATAATACAAGATCAGTTCCGTAGTCATCGTTAATCCCACCCCCCACGATTAAACCAAATAAATCATTTAGGCTTAGACTTAGGCAATTAGCTAGATTTAGATTTAGACTAGAGCCGAAAAGTAAGAGAAGGAGAAGGAGTGTGTGGATTAGAGAGTGTGCGAGAGAGGGGGTGGCTAGCGTGCATGTGTGAAGAACTATGGCTATCTTCAAGAACTATTACAACCGGAAACCTTTGGGGTACATACACAAGTGGTGCATCACCGTGTCGTGCCTATACCTCATGTGCTGCGCCGTCGACGCCAAGAACGAAAAGATCAGGCACCAGCACCACGTGAAACCGTCCGATGATTACGTCCGCCAACTGGAGCAGAACCTGGAGGAGAGCTCTAACACACCTCTGGTCACGTGCCCCAACTGCCTTTATAAACACGACAGGGAATTGAAGTCTGAGACTGACACGCTGAGACTGGAGGCCATCAAGAGGCAAATCCTGACGAAACTGGGCCTCAGGCACAAGCCGAACGTCACGTACGCCTTCCCCAGGGAGATCATCATGGAGACCCTCTTCAGGGCGGAGGATAGTGCGGGCTTCCTGGGGAACTTCGAGGCCGAGCAGGAGATTGCCACCACCAGTGCCAGGACCGCTAGCCTAGAAACTGTAGACGTTGATGACTTTTATGGTAGGACTTCCGAGATTATCTCTTTTGCCGAACAAGGTAAGTGGTTTACTAATAATAATAAAATTGACTAATTATTACATAATTAATGCATATAAGCATATAATTAATTATAATAAGGCTTAATAGCGTAAACTATTTTAAATATGATTGTTTTCATTACCGGCAACATTAAAAAAAGGCGCGTGTTAATGTATATATAATGTAATTACGAGCCTACTTTATTATTCACCGCGACAATTAAATGAAACAACAGTCGTCGAAAATAATTAATTATGATATGGATGAAAGCCATTGAGTAAAAACGTATTTTTTTTAATTTAATTAATTTATTAAATACTTTAATTGTAATATAATTACGTAAAAGACTTATTAAACACACTATTTATTTTCACACATCGCTAATATTTTTTTCATAAGGATAAGTAAAGTTAAGCAATAAATTTAAAAAATTAAATAGTCAACCAATCACTGCATGTTTCTATATATGTGTTCTATGTCCTGTATCCTCTTAATGTGGCTTAATGGCTGAATCATAATTCTTGGGTTTAAATATGATGAATTAACTATACTTATCTATCTCTTAAGTTCCAAAAACATCATTAGATTTACTTATAACAATTGAACTCTATATTCAATCTGCCTGAGATTTACTAATGTTAGTTATCATAATATTATACATCACTTCAATTATCATAAAAAATTCACATTTGTGCAAAATACTTTTACATTCGAATATCCCTTTAAGAAAATTACAAAATAATGCATTTAAATCGTTCTTGGAAAAATATTGTAAAATACGCATTCCTGAGAAAAAATTATGTAACTCTTGCGTACTATGAAACCATACAAAAAATTATAGATATTATTAACAATAATTATATGTGGTTTGGTGTCGATGAAACCACAGACGCTTGTTTAATTTAATAATAGGAGTTTAACATGAAAACATCCGACCAATAGTATTTTGATATATACAAAAGAATTGAAGAAAACTGATAATAACATTATAGCAAAATTCATAAATGATGGACTTACAAGCTTATTTTTACTGTTGACAATACCAAGTTACAAAATTTTACTGATAATGCATTTTGTGCATTGTACAAGTTTAGCATATGGATAGAAATGAATTTCTGAAACTATAAGAATGAAATTTTCATTTGTAGATTTAATTAAATATGGAAAAATAGTTCTTATATTCTTCTGTGAGTGCAATTATTCAAGGAGTCATTACCTGATATCTCACTGCCCCATAAACCAGTGCTAACAAAATGGGGAACTATATGCTACGATGTACTATGCGAACAATTTTGAAGAATTTAATAAGGTTATATACAACATTGCCGAAACGACAAGAAAATCAGTTAATGACTGTCAAACAGTTTTTAAGAAACAAGGGCTTGCTTCAAAACAATTTAGTTACATAAAATCGCGTTTAAATTTTGTGAGCAACACAATCAAATCAGATTTAATTTAGAAAATACCTGGACGCATTGGCCAAGAAATCAAAATAATATCGAAAGAAGTATTCGGTGAAAATGAAGGATTTTTAATATTAAATAAATTAAACTTGATTTGGAATGACAATTTTCAAATGTATACAGCTATAATTTAAAATAAAGAGAAGCTTTTCCACTTTCAAAAATTTATTGAGCGTCAGAAGTAATAATTTTTACAATTAAACCCCTAGAACAACATTTCTGATGATCTACTGTTTTCATGAATAGATTTTAGTTATTTTGAAATGTATACAAAATTATAATTTAATTTTTATATACTTACATAATATTATATATTGCGTAAGGAAAGTATGTTTATTTTATAAATTTCTATGTAAAATATGTTGATAAACGTGTAACATATTAAGAAAATATAGTTTTCTTTAGTGCTTTTTTCGTGTTTTTATGCTTTTTTCTGTTTTTATGCTTTTTTAATGCTTTTTTTCTCTAATTTTGGTGCCTTTTTAAGTGCTTTTTTTCACATTTTTTAAGCTTTTTTATCCGCTCTCTAATGATAACCAACAGTTATAAATTTCAGGTGGAATATAGCGTTCAAATATTATAAATTAATTAAATACTTTTTTTGGAATTTTGTAAACTATTTTCTGCTTAACCGTAAGCGTTTGTATATAGATAGGTTGTCACAAATCATCATCATATTTTGATTCCAGGAAATTAATGGTTAAGCCACATTAATAGGAAACCGTTTATTATAAAAAATATTATCAATAGAGATTAAATCTAAATAAATAAAATATTTTGGCAAACAATTTATCATATACGGGATGTTGAATAATTTCCAGGAATGATGATAATGTACTTTATTTGCAAAAATATTTAAAAATTGTAGGTGCAATTTAATTTGTAACAATCATGTATTTAACACTACTTACTTAACTTTATATACATCAGTAAGTTGTTCACTAAATTTCATGAGTTATTATTTATAATAGTTTAAATTTTTTATATTTAATAAATTATTCTAGTTTTTTTTACTTAATCGGCGTCGGCTACTTGGCCATCTTCCACTACCGATTCTTATTCTAGTTAATACACGGTACAACCAAATGACATATTTGTTCTTTTTTTACTTGATTTCTTTAAACACTTAAAATAAAACAAATTTTAAGCTTTTTAGTGTGGGAATAAGAATGCTTATGTGAAAAGTTAAATTTATAGAAAGTTTTTATAGTATTCGTCGCTTTATCTCTTCTTTTAACTCTTCTTTTAAACTTCATTTTTTTCTCTTTGCGAAAGTTATAGTAGTGGACCCTGAAAGATGTAATTTTATGGATTCTGAGAAAATATTCTAAAACCATATTCACCACTGTATATAAAAAATTTCTCACTATTGTTTCGATCCCAAACTGGTCATTATAAAACTTAAAATTATTAATCGAAACTAGAGATACCATTTTTTTTAAATATACAGAGGTAAACAAAGTTTTAAAAGTATTTTCTTAAAGTCACTTAAAATACAGACAAAACTGAAATTGTGTTTTTTAGGACAAACCGCTCAAGAATAACGTATCCACAAAGAATAATCCGTTCAGGCAAATAGTTCTGTACAAAAGATTGTGTAAGATTTCTAGGAATATTACAAGAAAAATTAGGAGAAGTAAAACTCTTGTTATGTTCCATGTCTTTATTTTCAGATAACTGACACGTGTTTCGATCCTTACGGATCATTATTGAAGCTACTCTTACAGCTGTACTAATAATCGCGTATTATTCCGAGTTTGAGGATCAATCCTCTATTTCGGATTAATTTTAAAAATAATCTTCCATTCAATAATACCGCTCGGCGCAAGATTAATTCTAGATTATTTGCGATCTGTCAATTTCTTACTTGTCAACCGATATTTTTATAATGTATTGGTTAAAATATTTATTATAATATTTTATGCTGATAATAAAAAAATCGATGAAGCCGCATTTCAGGATGAAGTTTTATATTATGTAGATCAATTAGAAAGTGAATTTGGCTTTTAATTTGAATAGGTATTAGAAATGCTGAAATCCAATCGAATTCTATGATAGTGTATTAATAGTGTACTATTATTGCTAGTAAACGAATTAGAAAATCTAAACAATCGTTGACTTCCTTTTCAACTAATGCAACAATTATTGATTTGTTACTATACTACAGGCAGTTTTTAGATAATATATTAAACATTCGCCTGGGCTAAATTTTAATATTTAATATTACAAACATACACTTATTTCAGACCGTATGTAGTAATTTAAGAGGAACTACCTAATAAAGTATTAACAATATTATTAAGAAGTGTTCGATTTGAATTGATGAAAAATTAATCAACAATTTATTCTGCACCAGTTTCGGCAATATTCTGGGTAAGCATTTTCGAAGGAAATCCTAATTATTTATATATAATAAATACATTTATATAAATATACTAAAATGAGTATTAATAAATAAAAAATAAAACCAGCATATTATTTGTAATTTGTTGTTATTTTCATAATCTTCTAAGATTATTATTTATTATTTTTCCAGGTGGGCAATTTCTAACATAATTTTTAACAATTTGTCTTCACTTTGCGCAATCTCTTGAAAGGTGGCATTATTTGTTACCTTATATTCTATAACGGAAAAACTAACAAGAGTCCAACAATTATTGTAGTAACGGGTGGCGTTAGAATCAAAGACGTATGTCGATTCTTACATGTGTCAAATAAATTGAACTGACATTTCAAATTATATAATAATAATATAACCTGTTAAGACGTGTTCGTTTATGTTTACAAGTTAATGGAGAGCATTTCCAACAGCTACTATAAATTCCAAATGTAATGTATCTCATGTTTTGAATCTATAAACTTTAAATACAATTTTTAATTTGTGTTACTCTTTGCTATATTCAAATTTAAACAAATAGGTTAATTTTTATGAAGTAAGAAACTACCCGAGACTATAATAATTGTTGGACTCCCGTTATTTACGAGCGTTGCATCCTCTCAATTTCTGTAAAATGTTTTAGAAGTGTTACGGTACAACTTATGAATTAGCAAGGCAAATTTCAATTTTGTTGGGTGATTTCATATATTCGTTCGGTTTTTGAAAGCCAAATTAAACAAGTTTTTTTCATAAAGAGGATACATTTTATAATCATTTAAAAAACATTAAAGTTAGTACAATCGGTAGTTAGTTTTAATGAAAATTGTAAAATGGTTGTTATTTATTGTGAATTATTAATATAGGGACGTTTTATATATGCGTTCAAGTTTTGTTAATATTGCAATTCTGTTCCGAATGACTGTGTTTCTGATTTCCTAATTGGGCAATTCAAATATGGTTTAAAGAGAGAATAGTCCGCTCTTTTTATACATTTTCTTTTGTTTTCATTGATATTAGATTTGTTTGTGTTACAAGACAGTGAATGGACAATAAGGAAATTTTCAGCATATTTTGCATTATTATTTCAAGATTAGTAAGCGAACTGCGGAGGCTCCCTAATCAGAAATAGTCAATAGCCAAATTTTGTTGTAAAGATCTGAGTCTCGAAGATGAAGCTCTCAGTGGTCCGCCCACCGAGGTTGTTTCGAGTAATATCAAAAAAGGATCATCTACGATAACTTAGTGCCAAAGAGATCTCGAGGAACCATTGGATAGCCGAAGAATGCCACCCCGAAGGCTGGTCTGCTTCTAAAGAAATTTTGTTATCCATATTTAGGGATCATCGTGGTGTGCTGTTTTACAATCTGCCATCTGCCTTCTCGAAAAACAATTGAGTCTATCGCCCGCTGGTAACGAAACTGAACCAACTTTGCGACAAAAACACTCAGAACTGGTCAATCGCAAATGTGTCAAAAAAAAATGTTCCACCCTGACAACACCACATTCCACACTGCAATAATCACTCAGCGAAAATTAGTGCAACTTGAATAGGATGTTTTACCTTACCCAACGCATTCCTCGAGCTTTGCACCATCCGACTACCACTTGTTCTGATTCCTGCAAATCTCCCTCAAAGGAAAACCGTTAACTAATCAGAGAATTGTGAAAATGTACTTTCACGGGTTTTTCGCTTGTTATTGGAATTATTATTATTGGAAAGATGGTAAGATGTCATCAACAAAAATGGACTATTTATAATCGACAAATTCCCTCATGTGTCAAATTCAAGGTTAGAAGCAATATGGTAGCACTTCAAATTACAGCAGCTTTCTTTATCTCGATAAAACAAAAACGAAGAAGTGATAAAAAAAAGTGATAAAATCCCCGTAGGGTGATGAAATCCCAGTAGGGTAATTGTAGGTGTCGTTGGTTCGCATTTGTCAAAAGTGACAGTACAATCGAATCTCCGACGTGCATTCATTTCTTTTGAATAATGAATCGTTCCGGCAGTTTAAAATCAAACGAAATTGATGAAATTATTCAAAACCATATACCAACTAATACTCGGAATAATTCGGTATGTTATATTTTTGTATTAGTAACATTAACGATTCAATATTCACTTGTATTTTTCTAGTAACATTAAATACATTTTATGGGGCTGAAAGACCTCAGGTCTATAGCCTAGACGGACTAACACCAACTATTTGTATTGTGTTCATATTTATTGTTATTATGTATTTTGTATTGTTCAAATAAAGATTATTGTATATATAAATTTTATATAAAAAATGTTTTTTCTGGAATTTGTCTTACAAAAAATAACTCGACCTCTCGTTTTTAATCGGAAAATCACAATCATCCTGTTGACAATAAAAACCCTCGTGCTACGCACTCGGTTTTTTAATATTGTCAACAGGATTCAGGATATTGCTAAGCAACACATTTTTCGTGCATATGATTTTCCGATAAAAACGGGAGTTCTTGTTATTTTACTTGTGAAAAAAGATTATTCCTTATAACACCAACTAATTTGGCAAATAAACTTTGCACGCATTCTTCAACTGACGATCACGAAACATATTGACAATTCCGTTAGCTGTTCCGTGAAAAACCAGTAATATTAAAATGGTATTAAAAAATTACCAAAGCCACGATTATTTCCCGGATTCGCTGAAACTACCCGTAGCTACCCGACTATTAAATACGACAATTAATTTAAGATTTTATATCCGAGAACAGATCTATGTCTATTAGTACGGCTGATAGTGGAACTATACATGTTGCAAAGTTTTGGAAAGTGAATTCATTTCTACATGCTACATGTTGCGTACCCTAAAATCTGCTGGAGTATCTTTGGATATACTTAAAATAGTCTATAATTCATACTGCTCTGCTCGCGACTACGTTTTGTTATAATTTACTATAATTGATAGTCATCAAGCTAATCGTTTGTTCACAATTCAAAAGAAATTTATCAGGATAATGTTAGCATTAAAATTCAGGGGGTATTTTAAGACAAGTAATATATTAACTTTATACGGGATGTACTTATACCAACATTTGATATAAATTTCAAGGCTGAAATAAGTATCAATACCACTCATCAACATAACCATCAAACTAGACATTACACTAATTTTGCACTACCTATTCACCGGTTATCTATCATATACTGCATAACAACCTATTATTAACATAATGTTTCACCAAGTGAAAAATGAGAATCAAATACAAGATATATCATATACTGCCATAAGGCCAGCAGTGGAATATTAGGTCTGCTACAAACATATATTACTTTAAAACTTGTCTTTTGGTGCATCTTTATGAGAAAAAGTTATACTCTTAAATGACATTTAGAAAAAGCAATTTTCATTATATTTCTTAAAAATTTAGTTTTTTAGATTCTTAGTTGTTACTTTTATGCTGTGTTTCAGTTGAACTACTGTTTAGGCTTGTTTTGAATTGTATGTATTTATTTTCTATTTCACAATTTATTTTTTGTTTGGCATGTTTTGACTTATATGTATTGGACTCATGCATATATTTATTTCTTAGAAATAAATTCAGTTATGATTTAATTTGATTTCTTTAGAGGCGTCTATCCGAAGCGAAAATGTTAATTCTATAATTTTGTTAATATTTAACGTGAGCTTATTTGATATGAACCAGTTTTCAATGCTGATTCTGGATTGTTCGTGGGTATTAGAAGATTCTGTGATATCTACTGCTTTATTTATAAAAATTGTGTCATCCGCGAATTGAAAAAAATATGAAGTCGTTAATATATTGATTTATTTATTCTTTATGCTTAAAAAACTGTAGTTATTACAAAATAGATAAAAAATATTGAACATACAAATAAAATTTTTACACCAAGTTAAACATGGAAGGTAGAATATAAAAAGTACGGAACAAGAATTGACATGTAGGATATTTCATATTTTAGGTTTACTTCATTGGACGTTCTGTTATTTATGACCACTATTTGTTGTCTGTAACCTAGGTACTGATTAAACTACAAATGATTAGATGAAAACTATATTGAAATTGTTATTAATATTTATTTATCAATGTGTAAATATAACTATTTCTTAAAACTTAAGATTATTAAAAAGAAATGTATACAAAAAGTTCACGACCTCATGATCTTCGTAATTTGACCGTGCTAATGTTATCTAAAGCCTAACTGAGGTCGAGGGATAGCCTGTGCTTCGGCCTCAAATCCTAGAATAGAATAGAATATATTTGTGCAAATAAAATAAATACAATACGTAAATATTTCTATTATTTTCAAATTCATATAAAACTAAATTAAATATTATGTTATAAAATTTCATCTAAACAATTAAAAACCTAAAAAATGATATTTTACCATTTAATCGATTTATTGCTCAAAAATTCATTGTATGAGTAGTATGATTTAGATATAAGAATTGATTTTTAGAGTAATAATTTGACAGCCAGCTTCTTGAGATTGTCGGACAACTTATTAAAAAAATTCGGAGCATAAAAAATCGTAGCATTTTGACTGTTAGTAAGACGACCATCTTTTGTTATAACGTCGTTTCTGTTTCTGGTAAAATGGGAATGATTATCAGAGTGATGATTGTATTCAATTAAATTATTACTAATGAATCTAATACTTTTATGAAAATAGATGGAATAGTTAAAATATTAAATTTTAACAAATGTATTTCTAACATCTGCCCTATAGCCTATTCGTGCTATCGCTCTTACTGCTCGTCTTTGCATTTTAGAAACTTTCTCCACGTGAAGCGAATGCATGCCTATGAAATTTAAGTTACTAGTAGTGAGACATTTTTTGTTAAATTTCGGAGCATGTATACTATTTTTGACAGTTTTGATACTATAAATTCAATATCTTCCTTCCAGGTCAATTTAGGATCCACATACACTCCAAGAAATTTTACTTTACTAGGATTGATTATTGTGGTATCGGTTTTTTGTGAAAAGATAACTGTATTTATTTTTGTTTAAGAAGATTAGATTGTTCCATTTTAAGCAATAGTTCATCTATATTTTTAGATTTGTTTAAAGTTGTCGTATCATCTGCAACTAATGCGGGACACCACATGTCATATCTTCCAATGAGGATTTTTCATTCTTAAACTTTGTTAAATGACTTATTTCTCACAAGAAGGATTGCAGTAACGAACAACTTATTCTATTAACACCATATTTCTTTAATTTGTTTATTAGAATGGAGTGCGATAAGCAATCGAATGCCTTAGATAAGTCGCAGAGGATTGCACCTATATATTGGTTATTTTCGTAGCCATCCGTAACAAAATTAGATTAGAATTGCATCTATTGTCGAACGCTCTTTTCGAAAACCAATTTGGGACTTATTAAAATTACAATTTTCTTCGAAATACGTATATAACTGATTGTATATAGCTGCTTCATAAACTTGAAACAATCGGAACTAATGAAATCGGACGATAGTTTTCGGGCTTTTCGTGATCACCATTTTTGAAAATTGAAATGATTTTGGCAATTTTTAAAATTTTAGGATACACGCCACTCCTTATACTTTTATTATTTTAGTTAGGGGTATAATAATGGTAATAATAAACTGGTGTTTTTTTTAAGTTTATTTATTATATCCGTAAGATCGTTATATGATATTTCTTTAAAAGTAAATGATTTGTATCGATATTAATTACTAATATCAACCAATGAATCCGTGTTATTGAGAGGAATTTGATTAATAACTGTCTTAGCCACAGAAGCAAAGAATTAATTTAGGTCATTTGCACATAATGATTTCGGATCCGGTTTTAAAATATTATTTTTCATATTTTTCTCTATTACATTCCAAATTGCTGTTGATTATTTTTTTTTATTTTAATATATAGTTATCATTATGCCTTTTGTTTTGCTCGGTCATCTCTGCTCTGAAATTTATTACGGTATTTATAATAAATTTTCACAGTTTCTTTGAGTTGGATATTTACTTTTCCACTCGTGTAGAAATATAAAGCTTGCATGTATATTTTTCAAATTGTTGTATGTACTGTTAGTTGTTTTAACATAACCCATTTTTTTTATTTTGGGATCCATTGCATTGATTGTATATTTTTTATGATGCGATGCATCCATTGCTCTTAATAATGTTTTAATAAATTCATCAAATTTTGTATCTATTGACATTGATTTATTCTATACGATTAATTAATTTCTCACTTAACCCGTGGTGAAACATTTTTATGTTAATAAAAGGATTAATTAAGCACTTGGTTATGTTTCACTATTTTGTGTGAAACATAACCAAGTGCTTAATTAATCCTTTTATTGATTTATTCTTTTTCAATTTTTTCTATAAGGTTCATTTTTGTTTTAGTATTAATTATTCTATATTCTAAAGTGATTCTAGTTACTTTAGTTATTAAATCATTAATAATTATTACTGCTGTTTTGTGGTCGCTTAAATGTGGTTCAGTAACAAATGTTTTAAAATTATGATTGATGTTCGTAAAAATATTATCAATACAGTTTATTATTATATACGATTAATTAATTTCTCACTTAACCCTTGGTGAAATATTATTATGTTTCACTTTCACAAAATAGTGAAACATAACCAAGTGCTTAATTAATCCTTTTATTATTATATATTATAGTAATAATCCTATAGTAAGAACAATGACCGTATCAGTAGTAGACTTTCCTCTACGAAAGCCATACTTTGTTTGTGAAGGAACTTTATTGTTCTCTAGAAAATTTCACACATAAATGTGAGTATTCCGAACATTTATTTGCCGCTTACATAGATCTAATAGCTGAACTTAAATCATCAAATAAGTTGTTATGGAATCGAGGAAATCAACTAGAAAACGAAAACAAAGAATTAAAAACCATTATAGATTCCTGTAAAGCTATTGAATCAAATACTGTCAGTTCGCTAAATGGAACAACAATACAAATCCCAGCAAATACTCACATTTCGGAAAATATCAATTTAATCCATAAAGAGGCGCACTAATATCAAATAGCCGTTCCGGCCAAGGATATCACGGCCTCGAATACAAATAATATAACAAAAAACAACGGGGATCCGAAATGAACTGAGATCGTTCGCAAAAATCGCAAATTCACGGGCCTGTCAATTTCAACCACAACTAAAAAAAAAAAATATTCGAGGCAGCGCGTCATGGGGGGATGACCATTTTAGCGCTGCCGCCCAAAAAGTGTGGTTACACATAGGCAGAGCTAAATCTGAGGCAAGTATTGAACAAATTTCTGATTTCCTGGCCAAGAGGTTCCCATCTCGAGAATTTATTGTAGAAAAACTCGAATCAAATAAATCTACCACACCATCTTCCAAACTTGGCACTGACTTTGATCTTCTAGGAAAACTAATCACACCCGACCTATGGCCGTCAGGCATATCCATTAGAAGATTTAATTTTTTTCGGAAACGTCCAAATCAGCAGATACAAACCTAAGACATGTAAACCCGCGTGATCACATAAACTTATTTCATATAAACATTCAATATATTAGAAATAAATTAAATGAATTTGAAATTTTCCTTATTAACACAACGGCAAATAGTATCAAACTCTTTTGAGAAGTCGAATGGAACTATTACAGTTGTTTCTCCAGCATTCGTTACTTTGAACATCGGTTATGTATATGTTACTTATGTTCAATTTTGGTTCAAGCTCTTAGGGAGGATCGCTCGCTAACTTGGATATTATGGATAGTGGGATTGCAGAATCCACGGAAAATTGAATTTTGCTCAATTCAATTTACGCAACTGAATAAGAAAAGTAACTAGTGCATAAAAAAATAAGTCCCGTATATCTGATATTGTTTAGAACATATTGAATCACATTTTGATATATAATGAATTAGATTGAATATTTTAGAATATAAAAAGTCCCTTTAACTTTCCTGACTAATTTATCTTAATTTATTAATTTTTAGAAATTAATCAACACAAGTTTAAGTGCAATTAGGTCATCTATGTGCTATTTTAAAAATAATAGATTCTAGCGTAAAAACAAAAACCATGGACGTGTAAATTAATTAAAAGAAGATTCTTTTTAAATGATCGTTTTCATTATTCTAAGTTTAAATTAATAATTGCATTGACGTTTGCTATACAGTGGTATCAAATGAAAATTTTATAAGGCTTTTTATTATTGTTAGTGATTTACGAAATGTTTCGTATTTTTAAATTATTAGTTAATATTCTACAACGTAAAGGACTCAATATAATGACATAATAATAATAAAATTATTTGTTGCTAGAGAAATTAGTAGTCATTTCTATTCATTTTGATAAATAGTGTTATATTATTTACAATGAATTAAAAAAATTCACTATGATTTAAACACAAATAATTATCTCTTGAATGTTGTCGGCGTTAACTTGGTGGTACATTTTTGTGGTAAAACAAAGTTAAAGTGTTTTATTTATTTAATTAACAAATAATTATTGTAAAAATGTTATATAACGTGCAGACACAGTGATATAAATCTAGAAAACACAATACGACTCGAGTGTCGACGTTTAATCATCATTATCAAGTGAATATTATTGATAGTTTTTGTAGTTCATAGTAAATCTATATTGTTGTACTTTCGTTGAGGGATACCATATATTAGAAAATAGTTCATTAAATCAAATTGATTACAAGGACAATATAATTATTATTGTTACGTTCCAATAAATACCAATAAATATAGCTATTCTGGATTGAAGAGGCTGTTACATGTTGAAACTCCATATCACTTTATAAAATACTGACACAGAATATGGTCATTTTTCATTTACCTGACGAGCCACTGTGTGATGAATCGTTGTCGTAGAATAATAAAAACATTTTTGAAACCATATACTGTGTGAGTATTTTATTAAGTGAAATGTATATATGCCTTTCTATTAATATAGAAATAATCAGTTTATTTAATTGAGTCTATGTTCCAGCACTTAATTAAGAAGGGTTACCGATACGAACCGGTTAGTGATTTGAAAGGATAATGGAAAACAAAAATTAAATAAAGTGAAAGTGTTAAATAAATTCCAACAGTGTTTAAAACTAGCACATAATTAAAACGTGGTAGGAAATAATAATGCTTTTGAAATTATATATTTTTACTTAAAATTTAAAGTAGTATTGGCAAATTTTGGGTCTGCATATATTTTCCAGCGTCTCATAAGAATAGGAACTGTAATTATGATATTAATTAAATATCGTAACAAATATTGATTTGACTTTATTATTAATTTAAAAATTATAGTAGAAAACGCAGCCAATATTTTATTCATTATTTACATCAAGGTACAATTATTAAATTAAAATTAAGTAATGTTAATCACATATCCACGTAATTTATATTTGAAATTTTATATTTATGAGCCTTTTAATTACTGCTACAATCGTTTATATTATTAAGGTCTAATTACATCCGAAATATTGCGAAAGAAACATTCATAACTGCAACTTATAGGAATTAAATTAATAAATATTTTCAAATGATTTGCACAAAAATATATCTTAAAAGGATAAAAACTAGATCGATAGCCAGAATATCACCAAAACACAATATTATAATTATATATTGTAATACTATCTACAATAAAGCTATTTTTTATCTCTCTATATATCCTAAAATAGCAAAACATATATAAAATTATCAATTAATTGATTGATGACGCTGATAAATGTTGAAAGTTCATCTTCACTTTATATGAATAAAACTATATAAGTACTTTCAAAAATATATTGTAAGACGCTATAATTGTTTCGCCACACTGTGGCTTCTTCAGGCGAAGAAATGGTGTTAAAAATTGATTCTATTTACCCTATAGTTCAAGATAATAATAAGATAAATTTTACATCATTGACATTCACAGGCAAAAATAGTATCGAAGTAAGAAAAATGTTACAAAAATTAAATATTAATGTAGCATATAAAACAAATAACACTCTAGGTAAAATAATAAAAAATAATAAGGATAAAGTCAGTAAAACTCAACAAAGTGGCGTCTCTTTGCTAAGTTGCAAAGACTGTCCGAAAATGTACGTAGGGCAAACCGGAAGGTCGTTCCAAGAGAGGATTAAGGAACACAAAACTAGTTACGAACAAAACAAATCCAACTCCACGTACTCTAACCACCTCATCGAAGAAGACCACCAATTTGATGAAAATTTCAAAGTTTTACACCGGGAAACAAAAGGCCGCAAACTTAACATCCTGGAGTGCATGGAAATAAATAAAAGAAAAAAAAACTGGACATCTACTCAATAATCAAACAGATTTAACAAATTCGCCCCTTTTAAATTTACAATTTTTTCAAATAGCCATATCAATATTGCAAATTTTCGGTTGTATTGATTAAGCTGTATTTATTTATCCAGTCAGTATAATATAAGCCATTTTCTTAATTGAAATATAAATTTATACATGTTACTTATAGTTAAGTCGAAAAAATAAGAAAAATACAGCCGGTGGTGGCGCATTCAGTTGCGACCGAACTAGCGTTAGCGATAGTGCAGCAAAGTTAGCTCGGGTCAGCAGTTGGATGGGTGACCGGTACCGTTCATCATTGGGATACAATTAATGGTGCTTTAGAGTAATGGGGGCGATCCTTTAATGTAACAAGCTCATTTACACACACATATTCACAAATAACACATAGCGGAAGGATCACGTGGTCGATAGCCTAACACTACTACTACTACTAAGAAAAATACAGAGTGGCTTCTGCCAGCAGTAAGAAGATCACATAATGGAGATAATAGTTGACAAGTCAAAATACATCAAATCCTTTTATAGAGTTCCAATTGAATTTTGTTAAAATTTTTATTTACAACAATATTTATTTGTACGTCCTCTGCAAGTGTTAATATACACATAATATATGCTAATTATATAACATAAGAACATGAAAAATTTTAACTTGCCTTTATAATGAATTATTTAGCATGTTTCTTTTATTTACACTACTAAAAATATAAGCGTAAGTAAAATAAATAATTTATTGTCATCTCATTTGGAAATTATTGGCTTTAATTATATCCACAAAGTACATTAAATATCGTATTGTAGATATTAAACAGATCTGTAGAATAGAACCTTGACGAATATAATAGATAAAGTTTGCATATTTATATTCTGCTTTTATTATACGCTTCATTTCATTTTTTGCAAGATTTATATTTCCCTATTTATTTCTTAAATGTTTTTGATCGATAAATATTAAACTTTATATAGTTATTTTTTAATATATAAGTAATTTATTATTTAGGAACCCCTCTTGAAATGGACCAATTATGTATTGACTCGTTCTTGGTTCAACTTCTTGCGCGTTATTGCAGTATCATCAGCATACATCATCATATGTAATATACTCTTATAAATAATTTGTAAATAAAATGGAAATTGTTATATCATCAATTTTAAGAACAACATTTTGGTATATATATAAAGAAATCCAACAATCTGTGAATCAATTCATACCCAGCCATGCAAGTTTATGCTCATCTTAACTCACATCTAAATAATCTTAAATAACCAGGCATTATTTTATTTTTATCCCTACATTTTAGCAATATAATCATATATTAACTTTTTTAATAAAACCCTAATACGCTGTTTCATTTGAAGTATTTTCTAAAGTCATATTGACTCTTAGACAATATATTGTTTCACAAATTTCAATAAACATAACCTTCTCAAAAAATATTTGATAGATAAGGAGTGAATTGGATCAGTAGTTCATGCTGTATATATTTAGCTTTATTAAAATTAACACATTATATTTACTAAAATTAAAAATATTTATTAAAAATTTACTTTGTACTATTTTAGTTAAATAAACTTATAAATAATTCATAATTTTTTGTACTATACTATGTAATGAGCTCCAAATCATAAATAGATATTCGAATTTAGAACGCACTAATGGAATATATAATACTTTAACTGCATTAAATTGGGAAGATAATCTTCTTATAGCGCGGTGATCGAAGAGAATTGGAAATAATATTATTAATAAGCAATAAAAATTTATAATGAAAATAAACCCTGATTCATTTAATTCTTGGGCAGATTTTAATGAATGGTTATCAAGTCTATATACAAATTTAATTAATATTCAACGTTTAAAATATTAATTAAGCTTAATTTGCATAAAGATTATTCAAGTTATTTTGTATTTTAATGCAATTATTCAAACTTTTAACAATATGAATTTTAAGCCATCAGCAAATAATAGAAAACAATCATGTATATTTACATAATATCATTTATAAAGAACAAAAAGAAATGTTGACACAGTTGTGTAATATGAAGTAAATTATAAATATATTTATCAATTTTTACATATTGCAACCGAGAAGAAAGAAAACCTTTAAGCCTCATAATACCAAACATTTTTAGTGTCAAGTAATGCCGATGGAACACTTGTGACCCCAAAGCTCATTACCTCAGGAAGTTATAAATTGTTGGTTTAAAATTTTACATTTTAGAAAGTTAGATACTATTGAATGCAATGAATTATTAACAAATTTTATAAACTTATTTTAAAGATAATGTATTTTTAAAAGTTTTACATTTCTTTGGGTTGACATACAAAACAAACAAGGATTGTGTGATTACTACATATGAAGCGATTGCATTTATGACCTGTATTTGAATCGTCTCTGTCTACTTTTCTGGGACACTTTCAATACCTCCTACGTTTGAGTATTCGAGGTTCTCGTGACTGAACCTGAGAAGTAGATGGTTCTACTGGATCTGTTTCTGTAGCTAGAAGTTGCTTTCCTAAATGTGATAGGAATTGTCTCCTTTTGTATCCTTTTTTTTATTTGCAATCTTTATTTAGTTAACACCAAATAATATAAGCGTTTAAAGCACTAATATCTATAGTATCACAAAAAAAATTGTTATAGGCCATCTTCTTGTTTGTCTTTTACGATGTATGTTCGATCAATCTTATCCACCTGATTGTGTGTTTTTGTAGTCAATTATTATTTGTGGTTTGTTCTTTTCATTATCACAAATTTTGCCAGTTCCATGTATAGTTTAATGTAACCGTTTTTCATTTTTTTAATAGTAAGATGCCACCATTGCTTGATTTTGAAATCCAAATTTAGTTGAATATACTTGTCTCTCATGTTACGAATATACCAATATGAATATTGCGGGATATTGGATTGCTGGGTTTGGGATAGAGACACAATTATGGCGACGCCCGATGAGGTTGTTAAAATGTTTAACGAATGTAAAGTGTGTAAAATACAAATAACTAATGCAAAAGGAAGTATTACGTGTAACATCTGTGAAGTGAAGTTTCATTTATCTTGTGCACTAATCCGAACCGATGCTGTCCCAACAAGAAAGAACTGGAAATTGATATGCGATGAGTGTATTGAAGATTTCCCAAAAATGCGTCAGTTAGAAAATATATCAAACAATATGTATGGAAATAAAATGGATAAGTCGAAAGAAGCCGATATAAATATTGGAGAGTTGCTTAAAATGATTAAAAACATCCAACTCGATATTTTAATCCTGAAATCTAATATAAACAATGTTGACCATAGTATTGCAGAAAACGACAAACAAGACTGCAATACTTCTTCTCCTATAGAGGTGGAGATGGCATCAGCTGTAATGAAACAAAATAATGTACCTGTGAAAATAATTCAAAAGCATACAAAGAATAATCGCGATAAAGCAAAAACCGAAAATAATATTTTCGCGTCGTCTACGAATATCGATGGATTTAAAAAGAATACAAATAATATAGATTCTGATGGCTTTAGGATGGTAACTAAAAAAAAACGCAAACCACTAACACCCTCGATCTACGGTAATTTAGAAAATACCAAAATAAAAGGAATAGCAAGAATGGCCCACTTACATGGCTGCCGTTATGATTCGCAGTTGAAGAGTGAAGAACTTATAAAATATCTAACTGGAAAAAATATTAACGGAGTACACTGCGAGGAAATTCAATCTAGATACCCGAACCAATACTCTTTTTTCAAGATATCAGCTCCCATCGAAGGTATTGGAAAACTTATGGAACCTTC
Organism: Ontholestes murinus; assembly: GCA_963969525.1. Lineage (NCBI taxonomy): Eukaryota > Metazoa > Arthropoda > Insecta > Coleoptera > Staphylinidae > Ontholestes > Ontholestes murinus. The sequence goes on from OZ018396.1 coordinate 28,874,490, forward strand.
ACTCTGGCCGAAAGGAGTCTGCATTAATCCTTTTTTAGGATGGGTAAAGAAAAGGACGCCGGTTCAACAAGTTTCAACGGTGCTGTGAAACGTCCAATAAACAATTATTTAAAATTAGTGCATCATAATGTGCAATGTTTAAGCACTTGTGTTAATCAATTAGACATGTTTATTCAAAATATTATAGGAAATGTTAATTTTATATGTATATCCGAGTATTAGCAACCTCAACTACAACTTCAGACGTATGCTATAATTGGTTTCGAGTTAATTTCTAGTTACTGTAGATTAGAAGGTTCGGCACGGAGGTAGTGCGGTCTACGGGAAAATCGGTATAAATGGCCAAATTAGGCTGGATTTGTGCGCTCTGTCCGAAGATTTAACTTTCGAATGCGCGGCAGCTCAATTTAAAATAGTAAATAAAAAATATATTGCTGTGTCAATATACAGATCATCAAAAGGGAACATTGACTTATTCTTGAATAAACTTAATGATCTATTAGATATACTATTTACGGAAAATGTTTCATAATTAACTACAGGGGATTTTAATATTGATGTCATTAGCAACAGTTCTAAAACTGCAAGATTATTAAATCTATTAAATACTTTTAATGCCAAATTAGTTATAAACGAGCCAACTAGAATATCGAAACAAAAAGAATCTTGTCTAGATAACATTATCTGTAATACTGAAATTTATAAAACAGAAGTTGGATTTTCGGGATTTTCCGATTATACAGCATAAATTATGGAATTTGGTGAAATTTCGTCAAATGGAAAAACAACATTTAAAATTTTCATAGTTAAATATGGAAAAATTTTATGCAGATTTATCCAGTAAAAATTGGGATCACATCTTTAATAATAATTTGGATGTCAATATAAAATATAAACACTTCCTGAACATAGTTTCAAATTGTTTCAATGTTCACTTTCCAAAAACTAAAACAAGCATTTTAAATAAAAAACTCACCTATTCTACTTCTCCCGAACTAAAAGATTGTTATGAAATGATGATTTTATATCAAATTATTTATTCACATATAAATGATTATAAACCTATTTTTAATTTGTACAGAAATACATATAATGCCTTATTAACAAAAGCAAAGCAAAAATCCATAAAAAATAAATTAAATAACTCTGTTATCAAATCTAAAGCTATGTGGACAGTCGTTAATGATATTAATGGAAAATCAAGAAAACATGTGTTACCAGCAAATCCGAATGAGGATACGGCAAATGAATTTAACAATTATTTTGTTAATGTTGTACCAAATATTCTCCGACAAATTCATTCAACTCCTATCTGTGTGCAATATAATATAATATAATAAATATATAATATAATAACTAAACCAATATGTAATATCATTAATTCGTATTAATTGCTGTAGTCAAACCTCTCTTTAAAAAAGGAAATGTAGATGATTTTGACAATTATCATCCAATAAGTTTATTAACCTTATTTTCTAAAATCTTCTTGTTTTTAATCGTATTACTTGCTTTCTAAATTCACACAATTTAATAAATCCTAACCAACATAGTTTTTTAAAAGTATACATTAAACATAATTGAAGCATTGGAGAAAAAAGAGTTGGTTTGTGGAATGTTTTTAGATTTATCTAAAGCTTTTGATTTCATTAATCACAACATCTTATTAAATAAACTGCATAATTATGGAATTCGTGGAACTGCAAACCGTTGGTTTAAGTCATATTTAAATGGACGAAAATAGCTAGTTTCTCTTGACAGTGACGGAGTTTCCCTCACGTCTAATACGATGGATATAGAGATGGGTGTTCCCCAAGGTAGCATTCTTGGGCCATTACTCTTTATTATCTATATAAATGATTTATGATGATACAAATTTATTGGTTAGGGCTAATAATAGCATTGAGCTTACCAACAAGTGTGTAAATGCAATACAGTCAGCAAATAATTGGTTGCAAAAAAATCAGTTACTTTTAAATTCAAGTAAAACAAATACAATCATTTTTAAATGCAATCAACGTCCCGAAATACCACTAACAATAATAACTAAATAGTTGAGGCTATTAGTTGTTGAAAGTTCATATTCTAATCACTTTGGTAAATTTTAGTAAATGAAATACGATAACACTTTTAAATATTTATTTTGTCGTTCGCGACAATTGTGTCGACACACTGTGTCTTCTTTAGGCGAAGAAATGATACAAAAATTTTACATTTAAAACTATTTATACTAGGTGTGCGGTGGTGAGGTCGGACCGGTGTTAGAATAAGTTCAATAATGGTGAGTTTGTCGCGAACGGCAAAATAAATGTTTGAATGTGTTATCGTATTTCATTTACGAAAATTTACCAAAGTGATTACACTAACAATAAATTATTAACGACACTCTTACTATGTTTTTAAGCTTATATATTGATGAATGTTTACAATGGTCATATCATATCGCATATACGTGTAAACGGCTTCTTAACAGTCGCTGTAGAACTTTCAAAAATGTCTATTTTGCAAAGTTCGTATCGATATTAATATTCGGAATAATTTTTTGGGGAAACAGAGTAAACGCTGATAGAATTTTTATTCTTCAAAAGAAGATACTTAGACTTATATTCGGCCTGCGTACGCGAATATCGTATAGAGGTTTGTTTAAAAGAAATAAATTGCTTACCTTTACGGGAATATACATTCTAGAATGTCTGAAATTTAATTTTAAACATGCCATCTATTTTAAAGATTGCTATTCAAATCATGTATACAATACAAGGCATAAATATGATTACGTATAATTAATTCTCCTTTGAGAATGGCGAGCAATCGCCGAAACACGTGTCAGGAAACTGATAGTAAATATATGAAACAAAACAAGTGTATTATTCCTAATTCCTATCCAGTGAGTTATATTTTTCGTCAAGAGTGTAGCAAAGCAAGTATCAATCGCTGTTTTATTCGATAACTTCAGTTTTAACAATAATTTCATTATGCCTCTTAAAACTACTCGCTCTTATTGGAAAAAAATGAGACAGTCGATTTGGTATTTGACATTTATTTATTTATCCACAAACCTCTCTTGAAGCAAATTTTTCACCGGCAAAATTGTTCGTCATGGACAAGATCAGATGGCAATTACTTGATGTCAGATCCGGACTATAAGATGGGTGCATAAAAACCTCCCAACCAAGCTCCCGGAGCTACTGGCGAGTAATCATCCATTCGTGTAGCTCATAAAAGCTATAATAAGATAATATCCAATCCCTCAACCGCACAGCAAAAATGTTCCTAGCCGTCAATCTTGTGGCTTAGCCACCGTTTCCGCCAGCTCACCGCGATTCGACTACGACTGTTTACTTTGAAGTTGTTTTTCAAGTGATCCGACTTTTCACTACCAGACACCAATCGCTGCAGAAATGGGTAGATTTGTTATGATTCAGCAGCGATTCGCAGATGAATATTCGGTTTATTGGGTTTTCTTGTGTAAACTCGTGTGACACCCATAGATCGAGCTTCTTTTTATATCCAGCCTTTTTTATATTGGCCTTTCCTGTGCATTTTGATATCGAAATTATCGTAACAAACACTATTCACATTTTCAGCCCCCTGCTTTGTATTTTCGCATTCATCAAAGAAAAACCATGAAATCTAGAGTATTTTCTCTTTGCTGACTGAGTCAATTAATCACAAAACTACCAGAAAAGTTCTTTAGTACGAAATCTCATCTTTCTAACGTCATCTAGGGTCCCCGATCGGACTTATACAACGCGAGATACAGATAAATAAAGCCATATATTGGAAAAATAATTAATTTGTTTTGACCACACCTTATATCTTATAAAAAAGTATAAATCCACTTAATATTAGCAACTGTTTAATCTAATAATATTATTATAATACTTCTATTATTTATATTTAATTAGCAATTAAGAGACGTGAATGCTTGATGATAACTAAAACATGTCTATACGGTATTAGGCATTACATATATAGCTTTAAAATCGTTTAAAATTATTTGTTACTCATGTTTCTTTAATTTTCTATACAAGACATGGTAATAACACGCAGTTCCTTTCAAACAATTAGTGTTTATTGCTGTTAAATTTATTGAGAGCATTATTGCTGCGTTGCATTTATGTGTGATAAATTTCAATGGACTGCTTTTTATTACTGCCATTTCGAGTGTTTATTATGCAGTTAATAATATGGAATGAATTATTAATGAAACTGTCCGAACGATATATGAATTTTGCGCATGCGCATTTAAGAGAGATACTTATAATAATAAGCAGTAGTTAAGTGAATTCGGCATCAAATATTAAATGAATAAGAGCAATAATATAAAACATTTGCATACAAAAATCAAAGTTATGAGCGTTATGATATAATAATTTTCGTTAAGTTCTTTACACACGTTACTTAGATAATACATAGGAAGAACAATAATCTTTATTTCACAAAAATAACATACAATTTTATATATTTATACTTTGATTTACTTTTCTACTTAATAATTTTAGAGAATTCAGTTTTGGAAGCCTTACACCGATATTCTCTCTTTGCCACTTTACCAGTGTTGCGCCCTAAAACGTTTTCAATGGTTTAAAAACGCTTAAATATAAGGGTTTAGAATATGACTGGTGTAAGGCGGTAATTTAAGAATTTTTACATTTTTATGAGACACCATCAATATAACGGTTAAATGAGTATAATTATCACAAGTAATACCATAAGTGATGGCAATTTACTCGAATAAATTTTGTTTTTGCATGAAAGTTTGTTGCTTAGCGATTTTAATGAGAGCAACTGTCACGAAAAAATCACGAGCCGCCAGGCGAGTGATTTTTTCTATCAGTTGCTCGAATAAAAATCGCGATTAAGCAACAAACTTGAATGCGCTAAAAACAAAATTTATTCCGATTTAATTGTCATCAAGAATGGTATTTGGAAAGACTATTCCACGACTTGAAACGAATATCGGTGAATGGTTCAATGTTTATATTAAAATTTTTATGATATATCTCCTGCAGTATTTTGGTCGAAAAATTCGACATTGATTAAATAACACCTCCCTTATAATCATTTGCATTTACCTTCTTTATATTATACGCACAGTCATCATAATCGCGGCAAGAGTTTCCATTAAAGTTTTGCTAACAACTGGTAGTTTTTATCGGCGCAGATTTCTTCAAATCGTTTCCAAACACACGATCTCGTTTAAGTTTGATTTTTTGGTGCAGAACTTGTCACCGTCGCATTTGTTATGGATGATGAAGTGTTACCAAAACTTTTGATTTTATAACCTACTTGCAACTGACATACATAGAAACAACGTTTTTCGCTTTTTTATCAAGGCTAATTCAATTCATTTGTCGGGAAATAGCTAACTTCAGGTTATTCAGGTGAATAAATAGCAACTTGGTGTTTATTCACTTATTAATTGACGTGATTGGCTAAAAAATATCACATGCCTCATTTTCATTGGCTACATGCAATAGGAGTGGAATAGTCATCAAATAAAAATAAGACAGGCCTGTCAGTAGTTAGCTATTGTTTCTAAGAACCTTTTTTTAAAATAATTTTCAAATGCCTCTGCCTCATTAATTATTTGCCTGATGAGCCACTGTATGGCGAATCAATTGTCGCATTGACATTAAACTGTGTAAATTCTCAAAACCGAAGAGTTTTATTTATTACCCATACCTCTGCCTCTATCTAACCAATACCAGTTGCAACATATGTAGCTCCAGGATAAACACTATTCTCTGATGCCTGCTATTTATCGCAAATATTTTTGGCTTTAAAATTTATCAATAGTGAAACTTTGTCTCCAGAAGTAGAAGCCGTTACCAAAACATTTACATTTTCCCTTCCAAAAGAACTGAAAGTGCGAGAGCAAGGGGGATTTTTAGTACCTTTGTAGTTGAAACTAGTTTCATTTAACTTCTAAATTATCATTAGTTTGTTTATATGCCTAGCTCGTTTACGGTATTTTCGAACAATATAAAGTATTCGCCGATTGTAATAGGATAGCAAATCTTTTATCTAACGATTTCTACGTTTTGCAGTTTTTTTTTTATTCATAAGTTACACCTCTTTGCAAATCTCCCAACAAGTTCTTGCATTTTTTTCTGGATAACTCAAACCCATACTTCTCCATTTGTAACAGTCCCCCAACTAGCCGCTTTTTATATTCGATTGGTATAGCAGTGCTTCTTTCAATTTTGATTTTTTTGTCCCAATTCTTCCTTTAGGGTGTTTATTGTTTGCTGGCTTGGTATGCATTCATGTGTCTTCCTTTGAATTCTTCAGCGGCTTTTTCAAACATCTTTTTTGAATAATAGCTTGTTTTCGTTTTTCTTACGTAAGTACATACCATGCTCTTGTCATTAAATAGAAAGTTAATTTGAAAAACCAACCTAACTAATTACTATGAGTATATTATTCAGAGACGTAAAACAAGAAATAATCAACAACAATATTGTTAATAATTAGAAAAAACACGAAAATATTTTCTAATTATTAGTGAATTTTCTACAACGCAAAGGACTTATATATTTTTATTAACAATATTGTTTATTACTTACGAAAAGATCACCTCAAAATCAACATGCTATATATGTGGTGCTTTCGAAATGGTTGTCATAAATCGGGAATTCCTCTCACTAATTGGGCGGCATCTATTTGGATATGATGGTATTAACTTTGAGCAGATTACTACATATTAGATATTGCAATTTTTTGATATAATTGTAATAGGAGCCCGTCTACGCACTTATTCAAATGATTTATTATTAGTTTTTTTTACAGCTCCAAATAAGGTTTTTTGCACCATTTTATAGTATACATAGCTGATACTTCTTGAGCTACCCTCTTGATTGAACCATATACGTAATTTTCGTAAAAGAACCACATTATTTAAAAGAGCTCAACGTAATCTACGATATTGCCATAAATAACGGCTATAATAGACCACTTATAAATAAATTACTTAAAACGAAAAAGAAGAAAACAAAAAGCAAATTACTCTATAGCTTAATTCCAAAGTCAGATTAAAACATATACACAGCAATAAATTTATCAACAAAACTAGCTATAAAATAAAAAAAAGGAATTGCAGTAATATAATATTAGAACAATAGTGGTTAATAGAACCAATTTATCGGGATGACTAGTAAATAATAAAATTAAAACTAGAGAAAAACTTAAGAAATCTGGGATTCACAGAAGAAATTGTGTCAATTGTGACGGCATCTATAGAGGACAAACTGGGCAAAATTTTGGAATTTGATTCAACGAACACTGAAATCAATTATAAACAAAAAAGCAAACTCCAGCAATCCAACCTGCCATAATATTGAAGTTAGCCAGCGAGCATCTCTTCGTACCCTAACAAAACTCCATTATCCTCTTAATCATTTACATAATCCCTCCAACCAGCTCCTTTATGATACTACTTTAGTTATTCCTATCCTAGAACGTTTTCGATTTCTATCAGAAAAATTCTCCAAAAATCCTTTCAACTTCCACATATCCTTATATTGTCTTCCTAGAAATCTTAATATAAATCTCAAATTCAAAAATCCTGATTCAACCGCATTTGATTTCATTTCATCGTTTCATCCATCTACGCATTAACTGGACAAAATAAAGCAGAAAGACCTCTGGTCGATAGCCTTAGATAAAGTCTATTTATTCGAAACTAAAACAAATGAAAAAAAACTTCTCTTTTATTTTCGAACGACTGATGGTAAACTGTCGTTTTCTAGAAGAACCCAAACAAAATCGATGAGAGGTTATTGTTCAATTTATCTTATCTAAATCTAAAATTATGGATAAGTTAAACGGGTGAGATTAAAAGACCTACCGTCGATAGCCAGAAGAGGACGAAGAAACACAATAATTATTATAATTATATATTGTAATACTATCTAAAATAATGAATTGGAAGTGTTTTCTAATTTTTAGAGATCATATCATAGCTAGGCACACTATACACTGAATTTTCAAAGGAGTTCTATAGGTTTGTTCTACTCAATAAACTTGTTTATTACGGGTTCAATGAACACATTATAAATTGAAATAATAATTTCCTTCCTAAATGACAATTTCTAATTGATAATGTATCACTCTATTGATGCTAACTCATAAAGCTGTGAGCTGCAATCTAAATTTGATAATTTACGAAACTGGTGTGCCTAGAATGAGCTTATACATTGACAAATTCAAAATTTCAAATGTGCAAATTTTATATGTCTAGAAGAAATTTATTTAATTTGTAATAACTATATCTCATTTATCTTAAATTATTGTATATTAAATATTAACAGGCTTAATTTTCAAAAGATAAAATATTGGTTTATATTTTTCTATACACAATTATTTTTATCGGCTTAATCAACTTTTAGATTGAAAATTACTTTCATTCAATTAATTAATTGTGGCCTAATAAACTTGGAATACAACAGTAACATTTTCTTTACAAATAATTTTCATTCTTTTTTCAGTACATCTAGCTCAAATATAAATTATTTTTATTTGTGAAGAAGATGTTACTGCATTTTTCTAATTTGTTAATAAATCTTCACATAACTCAAGAACAAATTTCTATAATTGTAGCATAAATAACCATATAATAAGTTATTTACTAAATTCTAATTTTATGTTTGACATCTTTAATGACAAATCATTTCTAAATACTATCAATATCAAAATTGTATTGTATTTAATTAGAATGTTAATTAAACACTTGGTTTTGTGTTATTTTTTATGTTACTGAAAGAAAACCAAGTGTTTAATTAACATAAAAATGTTTCACCACGGGTGAGAATTTTATTTATTGTTATTGTATTTATTTATAATTTATTTATTTTTATTATTATATATGTATATGTTTAGTTTATAGTCATAGAATAATTTGATGAAATTATTATTGTGATATAAAGATAAATTATACACACTTATTATTAGAAGTTTCTTTCTTCGCACTATTAGCTACCATTACCAAATGTTTCCTCATATTATAATTATAATTAATTACTAATTAATTAGTATTAGTTTTAAATAAACTTTTTTAAACTCCACCATCAAAACTTACTCCTGCAAAGACATCCCTGGCCAAAAAAAGATAAGCTTACATTGCCAAATTCCTTCTGAAGTTAATACATAATAAAGTTGGCGCTCTATTATTATTACCTAAAATAAATTCAAGGCTTAGTAAGATACAATTTACTTACAAAAGGCACATTATAATTATTTAAATCAATACCAATTCTCGTAATGTGTAGCAATGAAATTGCAAGCTATTTAGATATTTTTTGATCACATTGTTTCTTCTTCTTTCTGTACCGTCTTCTACAGGTTGGCCACTATCATTTGATATACTTCTCTATTTTGTGCTATATGATTTAATTGCGCGGCTTTGGGTATTTCTACTATTGGTTGTAGCAATTCCTACTTATCATAGTATTTAGTGCCCTAAATACGCTGCTTTCCTGTTCTTTATTTTTATTAGTAATTTCTGTTATTTGTTCATTCTTTTTAGTACTTTCAAGTTTGGTACTTTGTATAACCAATAAATTCTTAGAATTTGTCTCTAAATCCACATTTCGGAATCTTCTAAGAATCCTATTGTTGATATTTTTAGGATTCACCCCTCCACTCATACAGTAATTTAGAAATCGCGTAAAATTTTCCTCTCCTACTCACTATCATCGGGTTTTTCCAACATTAGTTTTAGGTCTTCAATGTTATTCGCTGTATCATTCGCATAACTGAGATTACTGATTGGTGATTGTTTATTTTGATGCCGTTGTTGCGCCCCTCTAGAATTTTTTCGAAGATATGTTCAGAAAATAAGTTGACCAATAAGTGCGAGAAGATATTGCTCTACCTGTCTCCTTTAGATATTTTAATGTGTTTTCGTTTTATCTTCAAGTTATACTTTTACCGTTTATTCACAGAATAGGTTTTCAATTAGTTGAATATCTTTGGCATCAAATCCAGAAAGTTGTAGTAGCTAAATTAGTTAATTATGCTTGATATTGTCAAATGCCTTATCGTAATTAATAAAACCTTCGTAAGTTTTTTTTTTTGAATTAAAACATTTCTGAACTAGGACTTGCATCGTAAAGATAGATTCGTGGGTTCCATAACTACGTCCAATGCCGAATTGGGCGTTATTTAGGTTTTGTTCTAACTTAGTTCTTATTCGAAAGTGAATTATCTGAGGAATACTTTCAGGGTGTTGCTTATTAGGCTTATTCATTACACTTTTTAGCATTTTCTTTTTAGCAAGTGTTATAAAAGTAGTAGTAGTCAATTCTGTTGAAAGTGACCATTGTTGTAAATGTATTTAAATGATTTAGCATTAAGTTGAATTTTCTTCGTTGATAATCTTTAGAAATTCAGCCGAAAGTTCATCATCTTCAGTCGTTTTTTCATCTTTAGATTGCTCCAGAGATTTTATTAATTCACTCTTCAGAATTAGTGGCCCTTCTGAGTCTACTGCTTTATTTTTATTTTATTCATATTGCCTGTAAATAAGTTTTTTACTAATATGCCAAATTGCATATTTTTGTATTTATTTGTTACCTCTTAATTTTTTGTGCATGTTGTGGCTGTTGAACTTTCTTCGAAGTTCTTCTATTTATTGGTACTTTGCGTTAATCCATATTTCTTTTGCCGAATTTCGTCTGTCCAACAAAGTTCCTTTTTTCTACGCTTTTTGTGGTGTCTCTTGTCTTGTTCAATATTATAGGGATTAGTTAGTTTGTCTATTATAGGCTTTTTTAGTTAGAGGTTTCATTCGAACTCTCAAGTAAACTACCAGAGGTACGTGATCGGATTTTATGTCAGCTTATCGGTATGTTTTAACCCCTGTTAAAACATTCTATAATATCTTGCTTATTTTATAAAGTATATTTGCTCTCTACATCCTTAACCTCATGTTGACCTACTTTTGAGTTGAAATCTCTCATTTCGATGTTAATAACTTGTATTTATAGCTCTTGTTTAGCTGTTGGTAAAATTACTACACATCTTCATCTTTACTTATGTTTATGTCTATAATCCGAGCACTCAACTGGCTAAGTATACACAGTTCCGAAAATGGAAAGAAGTTCTTTACATATTTCTTCATGTTGTTATTGACATGTAGTAGCTACATGTCTGTGATCTCGGTATTTTTCTCCACTGCCTAAAAAGGATAATGTTGTGTCATCCTTTTCACATACACCTCTCTCTGGCCATCTTACTTCGTTAATGCCCATCATATCTGTGCTTACTTTTTTCATTCCTATTATAGCATCTTGTAGTTTACCTGGTTGATACCTAACGCCCACAATAAGCGGTTTCCTTTTTGTCTTTTATGCCAGCAATGCTTGACCAACGAATAATTGAAATGAGGTCGTCTTAAAGCCTATTTGAAGGCTCATATTAATTCAGATTTTAATTACTTGGAAACAAAGAAAATTTTTGAAAAGAGAACAAAATTAAAGTCTCTATTTACTGCTCGAACTTCAACTTATAATCGTATTCTTGAGGCTAGTTATCAAATTTCCTTTTTCATCGCTAAATCTGGAAGAAATCATACTATAGGAGAGAATTTAATAAAACCGTCAATATCAGCATTTCTTAAAAGGGTTCTTGAAAAAGATGATAAAGATGTAAAAGCTATGCCACTCAGTAACGATACTGTTAGCAGAAGAATAATCAAAATAAGTTAAGATATTGAAAAACAACTTGCTGAAAAGTTGGAAATAAGAAAATTCTTAGTACAAGTAGATGAATTAACTTTGAGAGACAGAGAGGCAGTATTGATACTTACATAAGATATTTTGATAAAGGGTATTTTACAGAAGAAATGTTGTTCTGTAAAAGATTAGAAAGCACCACTACCTCCAAAGATATATATATAATAAGCTAAAAAACTACTTAGATGCCAATAATATACTAATGAAAAATATAATATCTTGTGCTGCAAATGGTGCTTTTAATATGATGGCCAAGAAAAATCGATGCTTAAAATTGATGAAAGATGAGAATCCAGAAAAGATTCTTATGCAATGTGTTATTCATAGGGAGAAATTGGTAGCTTAAAACAACTCGCCTGTTCTAAATAATGTACTTCATTCAGTAATAAAGTGTATCAATGCTATTAAAGCTAAAACCAAATGTGAGCGTCTCTTCAAGATATTTTGTGATAAAGAAAGTGCAGACCATCTTAGACTTTTACTTCACGCTGGAGTAAGATGGCTCTCTAAAGGGAAATACTTAAAAAGATTTATAGAACGGTTTGAAATAGTGATTTTTAATCGACAAACCTGAAATGCAGTATCTGTTAACAGCCGATTGTAAAACATTTATAAGTTATTTAGCCGATATCTTTGAAAAACAAAATATATTAAATAAGCAACTGCAAGGAACAAAAAAACTCTTGTCGATGCAAAAGTGAAGATATAACAACAAAAACTTGGAACGGTTTGCTTGTTATTGTCGATCATCTAAAAATTTTATCATCTGATTTAAAAGAAAGATTTTCTGATTTAAACCAAATATTTCAACCAATATTCAACCAAATGTACAAAAAAAAAATATTGTTACTTTTTCCATTTTCCATTCCCTACATTCTTCCTCTTATTCTATATGCACTTTTGCGTTGTGTTTCTGATAAAAGTTTCGGTATATTGTAAAATACCCTTCGGTTCCTTGTTTCTCTTTTTTTTCTTCTTTTATGTTTATTTTTAAACTCTTTTTTTGTGGTTTACCCTCAAAACATTTCTGGTTTACCCTAAGAACTTTCTTAAATATTGGCTATTTGTTCTTTATATTTATTTATCATTTTGGTTTTTAGTAGTCTCTCCTTTATTTTCATTTATTTTATTTCTGTATCCTATTAAAGTTATTTTGTATTAATTGACGTTTCCTTTCAACAACAGCCATGGACTGGATTCGATCTATTTAGGACCTCATCAGTATAGCGCATTTGGAGACAGGGAAACGTATTTTACAATGGAGTATTTATTGTTTAATTATTTTGCTTACTTAGTCATTATTATTACTTTTGTCTTATAATTCAAATTATATTATTTATACGCATGATATACCATCCATATTTCTTTATGCGTGCAAAATTTGAACTTATTAAATTATTTAACGGGTTGCCCCTCGTCACTCCGAAATGATTTACTATATTTATTGTATAACAACAAATTTATCCGATTGCATGAAGTGGAATAATTCAAACGACATTACTACTCATATATAGAAATAGCACCGGGAAATGTGGAAATAATTCACGTTTATGGAAAAGCAAATAATGTCAAGTACATATCGAATTCCGACGACCGCCGGTCAAGGGGTGAATTAGTGTAGATTGCATCTGTATAAATAATTCGATTTAGTCCATAACGCGACAACCATAAATAACGATATAGCGTGGCTCTCGAGTTATTATTGACCTTCAGAAAATAAATACATTCCGTCATTATTCAATGTGAAAAAGGTAATTAAACATTACGAGGGTGTCGATATGATATTCGTTTAGACACAATTGTATTTATAACGTTTAAGGTGTTATACATATGTATAAGCCTTAATTGAACACGAATGTGAAGAAAAACTTTATTAAATACATGTTTAAATTGACTGTAGCATGACACGCAAAAAATGGAACCATTTATTAAGGAATGAGTGTGCCGAAAACGTAATAATTCTTTAATTATAATAATTTTGAATCAGCGACAATCACCAATAACAAGAACTTGAAAATTTATCGAATTTTAAGGACCAACTCACAATAAAATTTATCGTTGATTTTAATCTTTGCTAATTATGAAATTTCTCGAAAATGAATAATGAAACATGAGTCACTAAAATTTTTAACACGTTTTTTAATACTAAATATAACACTTAATACTAATAATACATGCATTAAAACATCAATCAACTTCGCCGAATTAAGAAAATCTGTATTATTACGAAAAGTAGAAATATTGATTCTAAAATATGTAAAATCGTTTCAAGTATATTTTAACATGAAAAATTAGTTTTTGAAGATATGAATAAATAAAATTGGACCCTAACCATTGGTCAGACCACCTATCCATCCAATTTTTATTTTTACAAAAACCTCTCATCTCTGACCCCCCGAAAATTATATATAGATATAAAGATTGTGACATTAACAAAGTGACTAAAGACTTAAATGACTATCCACAAGTTAACCCATCCTCCATTTCCTTATTCCTTAATAAATTATCGGAACACATACACCAACATATACAAGAAAAGAATATAAATATCCCATCCCAAACTTCAAAGACTCATCAAATTCAAGAGACAACTTGCGTTTGACGAAGACGGCGAATTAAAACAAAAATGTAATGGTCGAAATAAAACAATACAAAGACTATAATAAGATAGACGTATGTATTGCGGCATGCAAGGATATTAATGACATGCAAGGTAAACATTATTTGGACGAAATTTAAAAAAAACTGGCAAAATATAGAAAAACTACAGAAAATACATTTTAAATAAAACTAATTAAAAAAAAATTATTAACGGACGATCAATCAATAGCTCATATCTTTGCTACAGTATTACAGTTATTAATGCATTTAACAAAGTTTTTTTTTTAATTCGGTACACTTGGTACGACAAATTTAAAACTTTCCCCATTCCAGAATACCTGTTTGTGATAAATGAGGAGGAATACATATTTTATTTACCTACATAAAGGTGAAAACACCGCGCCCGCTTCTAACAATGTTCTTAGAGCTATACTTATAATTCACAAATAACATCCATAAATACATCCTAAAAATATTCTGAGTCCAAATCCAATGAGTGGAAGCAGGGTATTAAAACATGTATTCCTAAATCTGGCTATGACGAATTGGACATATTAAGCTATAGTCCAATTACTCTGCTCCAGTCTTAGGTAAAACTTTTGGATCCATAACAAAAACAAACATATCCTTCATATAACTCACCAAATCCCTCCTTACCAATTTGGTTTCCTAGAACATCGTTCCATTTCTTTGCCACTTTCAATCCGTACCTCAAACTGCCAAACAGCGAATAGCAGAAATCAACGGTAGTCCTATTAGGCATACAAAAAGCTTTTGACTCAGTCTGGCATTGTGGTCTGCTGTTTAAATGCAACTCCTTTAAGTAATTGACAACTACCTATCTAACAGACTCGTATAATTTAAAAACCTCTATACGCTATGACGTGATTTTGTTCCCCAACAAGTTGTCCCTAAAAGCTCTCCTCTATCACCAATCCTTTATAATATTTTTTCATGATATTTATAACCGTGATCCACTTTACCTGAATCCTTCAGCTTACCCGCTTCTGTACACGCCTGATGACGACACAGCCTTGGTAGTACATGCCCTCACACTGTACAGGCCACTCACCACCCTACAAGGGCTGATCGATAGCATACAATTATGGTTTGAAAAATAGAGAATAACAAACAACCGCAATAAATCCCACCTCAAAATTCATTTTCATCGTTAGATAATTCAAAAACCATTAATAACTATTTCATTAAACTATATACGTTTTTCAAACACCTTTGAATTACATTTGACCTCAAACTAACATTTAAAACACATTTACAGAACCTCAAAGCGAGTATCAAGAATAGGGCACGTCATTTTAGAAGCCTCACTTACAAAAATCAAGGCACAACAACAAAATTAGTTATGAATATTTACAAAGTGATCTGTAGACCTCTTCTTGAATACGCCGCTTCGTTTTTCATAAACCTCATCCTTAAAAATATCCAAGTATCTGAACGATCGGCCCTTCTTATACTAACAACAAAATTTAGACACCCCCTCAATCCCATACACAATCCACATAATACCCTCCTATAAAAATTAACGAACCTAATTCCCATTACCATAAGTGTACTCCCGCAATCTACTTACAACTCCTTGATTTAAATTCGCCGAAATTACCATCTATCAATTCATTTCCTAATTTCACAATGACATTAGCGATCATGACATTTGAAGAACAAGATAGTTAACTCAATAAGACTTTAGCAGTGATGACATTTGTTTAACAGATAATTCCAGGCTAAAAGATGCCGATTGGTAGTCATTGAACAGTAAATTAAAAACCAATATCTTACATCAGAATGTATTTTATGTATTACATTTTTATCTGCAAATTAAGAGGTTTAGTAAATAATAAATAAAAACGATACAAATCATTTACATTGTAACCATTAAAAATATAATAATAAACATATTCCGTGGATATAATATAATAAATAAGAAAATTTAAAAGTAACATAAAGAAAATAATTAAAAAATCAAACTAATTACTTCTGAAAGGAAAAACTTCCAAATTTAAAATAGATAAACACCATCTATCAGGTAACAAAATACTATCAAAATATGTTGTAGAAGAAATTGTTTCATACATTTCTGTACTAATACATAATGTTGCTTAGATACTTATTCCTAATTAAAAAAAAGAAATATCTGATTGCGAACAATTACTAGTTATGAAGTATATCTAAAATTCAAAACATATACTAAAATCTAGGTTGAGTTTAGCAGAAAACACTAAATACTTAGTATCTATCAATGCAGATTTAGATCCTGAGGTCCTACATCTTTAGCTATTATCACCCTGTCTGATAAGGTTTCAGAAGTAATGAACAATAGAAGTCAATTAGGTTCATCTAAAGTTTTGATATTAGTATTTACGATAAGTCCATAAATGAAATGCATATTAGTCATCTCGGGTTTCATATAGCAGTTTGTGATAAAGGACTTCACTAACAAAAGTTAAAGTTTCTCAAATACCAAATCATTAATCAGGTGGCGTATTTAAATTAAATACGCCTTAAACTGTGATTATTTTCGATAATCTTTAGAATATATAATAATATCTACGTTTAGGTTCCTAGAAAACACACAATACTTAATATCTAGTAATGTAACTTCACATGTGGAAATCCTATAGACAATAGAATTCCTATAAGTTTATCTAAAGTTTTAACATTAGTATTCATGATATTTAGCTACATAAATAAACTTTTTTTATGTAATTAGAAAAATACTTTTCAAATTAATAAATTCAATGTAACTTCACATCTGCAAACCCTATAGGCAATAGAATTCATATAAGTTTATCTAAAGTTTTGATATTAGTATTCATGATATTTAGCTACATAAACTAACTTTTTTTATGAAATTAGAAAAATACTTTTCAAGTTAACAAATTCATACCTTTCTATTTGGATTCAATTTGTCGATTTAAAAAATTAAGGAAAAATTAACGATCTATTTTGGAACTGCTACTCGTCTTTATATATGTCAGATCCTATCACCTAACTTATCAGAAAAACAACCCTAAAAATAACTATATTAAGCCCTTTCTAGTTGGTACTGACGAGTCGATGAAAGATGTGTTTAAAATACAGTTGCACAAATCATGGATTAACACTGGCTGAAATATACTAGATCTCGATCAAAGGAATCTTTTAAGACTATATGCTAATATATGTTAAGAAACAATATGGAGAGTGTTTATTAAAGATTTAGAGAGATATTCACTGGACTGTTCTAAGACTTTTTTTGTCCTTTGATGATTTTTGAAAACCGGCTTTATTTCGGAGATATAGGGCGAACAAAATATTCGACAATTACAACATATACTACCAAAAATTACATGTACAGTTTCTTAATCTACAAGAACTGTTGAAAATCACTACCTCCAGTTAGAATGGAATAATCATCTCCTGTTTAACTATCGAACATTTTCAAAAACGGGTCTTTTCTTATTATGTTACACCCAGCATTTATGCGATTTCGCCAGTCTTTCATATTTTTCACTGATTCACCTCGACCAATCCAGCGATCTCAGTATGTTACTGTTAGAAACTAACAAGCAGTTACACCAAAATACGCTGATGCACCAATGTGCATAAACCAGATTGTATTTTTTGTTGCCAATTGTGCATCCTCAAGAAACTGAGGTAGTGTTTGTCCTAAAAAGTTGCGATGCACCTCGCCAGTAATTCTACCTGGTGAAAATACTGAACCAATTAGCCAGTCATCCACAATTTTAACCCAAACGTTGAACGAAAACTGATATTGAAAATGTTCTTCAAGTCTCTCATTAGGATTTTTTTCAGTCTAGACATTTTTTATTATAAAAATTCCTTATTGTATTTATTGCCGCCAGTAGTTGAGGAATTTGCAACAATATCTGCAAAATTAATTAATAGTATGCAATACTACTCTTGTTTCAATCAATCCCAAAATTGTATGGCCTTCTTAAAATTCATAAACCCGAAATAGTTAATTTTTAGTTAAAGATATTATAAAAACACACATTTTAAACCAAAATTTTCTATTAAAAATTCAATGGAAATAATAGACAAACTTTTCAAGATTAACGTTCCTATTAGCATCCTTAGGTTAGATATGTAGACGATATCTTAGTTTGCTTTCAAGACACAACTAGGCTGCTAAATGTATTCTTAGCATATCTTAAAAATATGCATAATAACATCAAATTTACATTAGAGGTTGAGGTTAACAAATCGATTAATTCCTAGACCTTTCCATCTCTCATAAAAACAATAAATCTGAATTTAATATCTTTCACAAGCCCACTCACACAGATAGTACCATTAATTTTAAATCATTTCATCCCATGCCCCATAAACTAGCAGCATTTAACTCATATAGCCATAGACTTCTTAGCATCCCTTTATCACAAACAAATTTTAAAATCGAACTAAACATAATTAATTGTTTACAATAATAGCTTCCCCGAAAACTTAATAATGAATATTTTAAATTTAAAAAAAAACAAAAACAAAAAATAACAAGTTTAATCCGTCCTTCAAATAATAATAATAAATTAGAAATAAACTATTGCTCACTAACTTACCTTGACACCCCTTCTAGCTTTTAAGAGTAATAACACTTTACATAAATACATTAACAATTCCAAAGATACAAAGGACAAAAACAAAAAAACAAATAGATTATATTTGATTATAATATAATATAGTGATTGCCCCTTGTTATATGTTGCCAAACAGGTCGCAGTTTTGAAGAACGAGTTTTCGAACACGAAAAATTTATATAAATATAAACGCCAGCCACCTAATTGATAGTAAATATAATTTTAATAATAAAAATAAGATCTTGCACACGTGCACTAAAAGTAAGAAACTAATCCTCCTCGAACAATTAGAAATTAATAAATTTAATAAACGCGGATTGTTACTAAAAGATCAGATGTCAACAATTCACCACTATTAAATTTATAAAACCTTAATTTAGTTAAAGTTTTATTTATCACCTGTAGTATGCAATACGTGGAGGAAAATCAGCAGAAAGAAGTTCCTGAACCCGATATATGTGATATGGGTACTACAAATAATTCCTAGGAATTTTACAAACAGTCCAATTACTTATATTCAAAGTTGATCTTCATCTATCATTTCCAGCAGGTTCTCTTTCACTTCTATAATTCTTAGTGTCATTGGCCTCAGTTCTATACTCGGCCATACTTTTATTTCGACTATACTAATAATTTTAAAAATATCAAAGATGGTTTTGTCGAAAAAAAAATTGCCCTGTATCTTTGAAACCAAATGGACTTTTAATAATCACCTAAAGAAAAAATATTCCCACGGACTATCTTATTGATTTTTTGCTGAATGTTTACTAAACACTCTGTTTAGCAAATTAAAGTAGGCTACATATTTACGCTGTACACCATGATCAAATTAACTGTGTTATAAAATTAATTTATGTTAATTGCAGCTATCATAATAGTCGCGAATGAATCCCAGATTAAGGATTAATCCTCGGATCGGGCTAAAACGTGTCAAAAAGCCTGTATAATCTCGGATTAATTCTACAAATAATCTTAGATACGGCAATAAATAGAGATTAATCTGGGATTCTAGACTCCGAGATTAATACGACAATTTCTCTGTCTATTAGTATGGCTGTTAGTGTCTATTTCATGAGACCAGTGCCTGTAATTTTGAAAATTCCAATAATTGCTTCAATATGGAAATATATTTTGCGGAAATTTCATGTATTTGAAGAAAGTTTAAAAGCCAATAAAAAATTCGGAATAAATTCACAAATATACGTTCAATTCTTAAGTAATAAGAATTGAAATATTTTACCAATTATTAAAAGTAAATGTTTTCAACTAGAAAATATTACAATCACCTTAACGGAGATATTAATATTTATGAAATTCATAGTAACATTCGTTTCCCTTTTTTTTCAAGTGCACTGAGCTGACGACATCCAATAGTTCGAAACCGGTCCTCCAGGTTATTGTTGACAGAGAAATAATACTAATAACCATTAAAATAATTTTTACTTCTTTCTAAATTCATTTTTAAGGAGTTTATTCATGGCTCCGAATTACCCTCATGTCATATAGTGTTTCAAATAAAGTATTCTAATAAAAGATGTTACTGGATATTTGTGGTTATAAAATACAAGGTTGTCAATTTTTTAAATTACACAGGCTGTATAATGTGTTCTGATGATTTTTCAATATTCATTTAATTTTTTAACGTGCTTCTTTTATCTAGAATTCAATTCTGAACTTTTACAATCTTTGTATATATACCATCCTATAACAATATCACTAATTTGCCTAAAAGATATTCTAGCAGATTGTTTTTGGGATTCAAAAAGGGATTTAATAAATAAATTGTTTATTTTAAATAAAATAGTATTAAATACTGCTTTCTCTTGTATACTTAAACAAATGTAGCACAGTATGAGTTTAACTCATTCCCAAAAACAGAAATAAATATAGTTAAAACGAAAACTAAAAGATAATTTGGATATGTAAGTTTGGCATTTAACAGTAAAAGTTTAACGGTGTTTTTCAAAAACTTTTACTTAATATTTTGATCTGTATTTACCCATTGTAAAAAAGTTGTTTAAAGTGTTGAGTAATATATAGGAGGTCCATCGAGAAAGTAATACCCTTTTAGGAATATAAAAGAACTAGTATGTTTTAACAAATATTAATGTTATTTTAAATAATTACTTGCAACCGCTACTACGTGGTAATCCATACTTACACTGAATTGAAACATTCACGATGTTTTAACCACAAATAATAATTGTAAAAATATTATATCATGTGTAGGCACAATTACATAAATGTAAACAACAGCACGACTCGAGTGAATTTTTCAATTCAGTGTAATGTTTTATTTGTGAAAAAAAAGATAAGTAATCTCAGCTTCTCTCAATTCTTCATTCCTGTCAAAAAGTCCTAGGGTTTTGTAAATATTTTATAATCTATTGGACAATAGGGTGGGTGGTTAAAAGATTCCCATAGAAGTTGTAGCGCAACTTGTTTCGTCATCCAAGTCATATGAGGAAACGTCGTAGGGAATGACGTCACTGGCCAACAGACCTCGTCATAACATTTTTGTCATAGACATCTTTCAATTGATGATGAATATCGCAAAGTCGCACATTTCTTGTGTTGCGAAATCTAATCACAGCTGTAACTTCTCAATTGGCGGTATTCTTTAATGTCTTAAACATTATAAAAACTCACATAAACTATGCACACAGAAAGCTGCCACTAGTTACTTTATTCGTCAGCGCTCCGCACGATGCAAACGGGTACTACTTTCCGGATATCCCTCGTACATCTTTCCAATAAACGTTGACAGTAAAACATTAAATTTGTTCTGTTATTTGTAACTAATTAAAGAATCGAATTTTGTATTTTAATAATTCAAATACTTGCTTGTCTTATGACTGATTTTGACTAATACTGGGTTTTTCGATAACTGAACTTACTACTGTAAAATTAGTTTCTTTATCTTTAATGGCAGATTGTCTTATACTAGGTTTTTATAACTGACACCTTCTTTAAACAGGTTGAATAGTCTTTCTTTCGAGAAACCTTTGAGTATAAACTCGAGAAGCCAATAAATAATTTTGATGACATTCTCCAAGCATAAAAATCATGTCAATACGCTCTTCTTTTGAGTAAATCTTAATTTTTTACTAAGAAATAAAACAACAACGTTCAAGCAATAACGCTTACTAACGATCTTTTCAAACTTATTATGTTTGCAGAAATAAATAGAAATTTGTTATTGCTTTGTCAAATCCAGATATCTAGAAAACTTGTTAAACATTTTTTTTTTCCTGATTCATAATGTATTTGTCGAAAGGGGAAACTATGCTTATTAAGTCGTTAGTTCAGTAAAACACAAAATAAATATAAAATTTGTTATTTTAATTTAGGGACAATTTAGGTGAATAACTTTAATTAAATAATTAAAAGAATTCATAAACTGAAATAAAATCAAATTTGATCATTGCCATAGTTACTCCAATTGCAAACTCTTTACACATTAAAGTTCTTAAGTCGGTATTGAGAAATAATCATAATAAACATTTAGATTAAATATCCTAAATACATGTCATAATATAAATTTTACAGCAAAAAAATAACCTAATTAAATTCAAAATTATGGTGATGTTATCAGTAAAACTAAATTAATACTGCTGAACTTAAATAGGCCTAGAATATATTGAGTAGATTTTATATTGACATATATTTTTGTAAAATAATAGATTATATTTCAGGCATATCTGACAAAAATTAAATTATTATTTCTTTGTTTTTTGTTAAAATTTTAACTTTAGTTTTTGTTAATATTTAAAATTGAACCCAATTGCTTTGTATTTCCTTATTTGAATGAATATTAACACTTTAACTATGTTCGCCCTCAATAGAAGTTAGGTTAAATCTAATAAAGTATTTTAACGACCTCTGGTCGATAGCCTTTTGACGAACTAACTCACTAACCCATCATTCATTATTTATTATTTAAATGTAATCATGTGTATAGTTTGTCAATAAAAATGTGTATTATTATTATTATTTTATTTTAACGATATTAATTGAAATTATTTATTTATGACTAATAATACGTATATATTTAAAAAATGTATACATATTTACATTTAAATAACAGATAATGAATTAGGTGTTAGTTTGTTTATTTGCCAAAAGTCTATCGGCCAGAGGCCTTCCTGTCTTATTAGACGAATAAAG
This sequence comes from Ontholestes murinus, assembly GCA_963969525.1. Classification (NCBI taxonomy): domain Eukaryota; kingdom Metazoa; phylum Arthropoda; class Insecta; order Coleoptera; family Staphylinidae; genus Ontholestes; species Ontholestes murinus. Next base: position 28,897,588 of record OZ018396.1, read on the forward strand.
CTCTGTTCTCGAGATTTGCCTAATTACCATTATAATATATTTGGGTAATAACAATTCTGGTTGTAAGTAAATAATCTTAAAATCTAAGTTCAACAAAGACATTAAGGTGTCACGATAACTCTGGCAACAGAGCTGTAATCTATCAGTTCATTTTAACGAGCAAAACCACATATTTTTTAGCATTAATCTTGTTTACGTCACTTAAGTTTCCACTTTGTAGTCAGATTATTGCACCTAAATAAAATTGAAAAGTTAAATTAAATTTTTTAATGTAGTGAGTTAAATAAAAATTTTGAAAATCTACTACTTATTATTAATTAGATATTATTTGGATTCTCAGTGAAGTGCCTCATCAATCAGTTAATTTTTTTGTTACACTATTTATTGTGCACACAGTATAAGCAATAAATCTGAGTTTCCTAATAAAATGTATATTAAATCTTTACATTCTAAGTTACAGTTTTAATTTTAATATTTAATACTTAACAGATATTTCATTTAATTTAAATTAAATTTTTATGATAAATTAACGCAAATAGTGTTTTTACATAATTTCATAATTATGATATAAATTAAGATAATAAAATTAATTTGAGAAAAATAAGATGTTTCCGATGTTGTAATATAACTGCTATTTATGAAATACATATATAGTTTATTACATACTTTAAATAATATTTAAATTAATATAGTTTTGACTCTTTCGAGTCATCAACTCCATTAATAGTACTGTAATTTTAACAAATCCTATAACAAAGTATACAAGCAACATTTCATTATATATGTTTTGAAAATAAAAAGTTATAGATTCTTTACAACACGAACTCTAATTTCTAAAATTTAATATAATAAAAATATAAAATTGCAGTTGATAAACGATAGAAGCTATAAGAGTCAAAACACAAAAAATGTGAATATTGCCATAATCTCAATTAAAGACATCGACGTAAGAGGAATTTTTAAAATAAATCGTTTCTGGTAAGGTTCAGACTAAATAAAATAAATTTCTGGGTTATTTAAAATTTTAGATACAAACTTTATATTTCCTGAAATTCAATCAAGATAGAGAAACAAAAACAAACTTTTTATCTGCAAAACTTTAATATGGAGATATTTGGTCATTGTATGAAATTAAAACCAGCAAAACGTTTAGGTGAAAAGCACATCAAAATGTGGTATCGTTTTGTAGAAGATATTTCAGCAAGTTTTGTAGGAAATGTCAGAAAACGAACCCATTTCTTAGATTTTATTAAAAACTTTCACCCTTAAACTAAATTTACTGTAGTCAGACACTAACAATAATATTAAATATTTAGTTTTATTTATAACCAGGACTAACACTAACCTATCATTTTATATAAATACAAGGTGAGTTTTTTTAGATGTTCTATATAGGGTTCTCGGAAACTATCAGAGATAGAGAAATGGTTAAGTGGGGAAAAAAGTGTACATTTATGAGACGAACAAAACTCCACTTCAAAGTTTTTAAAAAAGTCAAGGGTAAATAGATATTTTGAAAAAAGTGTCATTTTCTTCAAATTAATATATCTCGATTATTATAATAAACATAAATTAAAATAAATATCTACAGTTGTAGAAAGAATCCGAAGAAATTCTGGAATATATGGAACATTCCCTCAGGGTCTGACTGGAAGAAAATTCTGAAGAATGAAGTCCGCCTGCGATTCCTGTGCTCAAAATTTATTGTATTTTATGTATGTATCTCTTAATGTATTTTGTTAACAGGTAATCGAAAGAATCATAATAAATACATAATAATAATAAATATAACAGATAAAAAAAACTGTAAAAAAAACAAAGTTTTAGATATTTTAAAGCAGATTAATAAAATATAGTCAGATAATTTTCCGAGATATGAAGCAAACTTACATTTGTTTTGAATGGAAATTATAGTTGGCTATTGCCTCATTCAATAGATTACTTTTTTTCTCTCTTTAATATAATATATGACATATTTATTATTAAAAATAAGTGAGTTATAATCATTTTAAATTTTATTATAAATAAAAAAATAGTTAGCTATGAAAACGATGAAAATAAAACAACTATAGTTGTTTATAATAATAGTATTATTATAAACAACTGCAATTGTTTTATTTTATTTTATTATTATAATAGCAATATTGTAGTAATGGTTGGAAATAACTTCATTGATTCCGTTATTCCCAACAATTCAAGAAAACCCTATAAACAAATGGTATACAGAGCATTCAGTTGGACTTTATCGTACCAATGTAGAAATAACGAAATCTCTTTAATAAAAACCGTAGAAAATAACATCGGATATAGTAAAGAATTGTTTATAATTTATTAAATAAGCGCAATCTCTGTCAGGTTAGTAAGTTTATGGTGTAAGGATCCATCATCAGTAGAATCTAAAAAATATAGGCCCATGACATATTTTGGCAATTGCACTTTAAAATTTAAGAACATTTTAGAGAAACATAATATTAAAGTAGCCTTTATACATAATTTTAAACTTAGAAATATAATTTTAAATCCAAAGACTAATTCAAACCTCTAGTTAAGATATCCTCAGCAGGATCCTATTTAACACGTTGAACGTCACCTCACCCATAAACGTCTGACGGCCTTGTTTCCGCTGTGGCCCCGTCACCCATAAACGACTGACACTTTTGTTCGTGTAATTAAAAGAAGAATTTGTTACTAGTTTATAGTACTATTAGTTATAATACAATTTGATGAATATTTGAGTAAAGTAATTATTTATTTAATATAATTTTACAAACAAACGAGAATAGCACTTTAACACGTTGAACGTCCCGTCCCTACCAAAGAATGGGTGACGGTTATGTTTCCGCTGGCGACCCATCATCGACAAGTGGGTGACACTTTTCTTCGTTTAATTAAAACAATTTTTTTCTGGTAGCTTATAGTAAAATTATTTGTAATAACACTTTCTACTTCGCTCTTTATGCGGCGCATTGTATACTTCTTCTAACCAATTTCAACTATAAGAAAAAACTTACAAGGTTTCTATGAACAAAATGAACTTTTAGTCAACAAACTCAATTTACCCAATAATTTTTGGGCTTCCCAAAACTTCTCTTCTCTTCTCTTCTCATACGCATAACTGCGTATAAGGCGTTTTATAAAATAAACTGTACAACAAGTACTAGAATTATTTTTTAATTAATTTCGGTAAAAAACATTTTAGCAAACACGTTGAACGCCCAGCGTGACTTGGTGAAGTTTAAGCAACGCGTTGCTCAAACACGATATCGCAGATTTGGGCCCCGGGAGAAACTTCACCGATTCATGCTAGGCGTTCAACGTGTTAATGTTTCCAGAGCGGGACAGTAGCACAAGATATACTCCTCCGACTCTCTTCCTGGTTGAACCCTCTATAGACGGGATCTTCAGCGATACCTAATACATAAAGGTGTTTTCTTTTAAGTGATAGTATGCAGTTAGGATACCAGTCAGTGATTTTAGGTTTCACATGTATAGATTAACACAATGTTGGGAAATTTTAGCGTTCGTATTGTATTTCTGAAATGGGCAAAAGTGGAGGCGTTTTTCTATATTGCTTTGTGTGCTGTTAGAGTCATGTCTTCCAGTATTTTTGAGAGATTGCTTTTTGATAGGGGTACACGCCTCTTGTTGATTATCAAAGATGCTCTCTCTTTTACTAGAGCATCCGCGTTATCGTTTTCTCTCGTGTTTAAGTATGTGTTAACCCTGGATATGGCAATTCTGTAATCTATAAATGGCAATTCCAGTACCATAACACAATCATTTGCCAGATTTATGCGACCTAAGAATGCGTTAAGACAGCAGGACTGGTTTTACTCTATGTGGATACAGATGTTTTCTTTTTTAATCCCCAGTTCAGTTAATTTTTGGACACTAACAAGTATTTTTGTGGGTTCTGCCTGGATGATGGTAAAATATTCCTCCAGAGATATGTTTAGTTCTATAATAAATTCAATTCGGCACAATATATGCCTGCACTTTCTTCTTTCTTGTTTTATTCTCCATCCGTGAATGTGTGTTTAGTAGTTTCAGAAGCCTCAGACTTTTGTGGCGTATAGTGTCCTAGGTATTGCTGAAAGGCAGAATTCATTTGCATTAAATATACTTCCATTCAAACCCATATTTCCGTGTAATGTCTTAGGTCAGAGTAGCAGGGTCTTTATACTTACCTAAAAGAGTGTCCTCCTGAGTCGTTCTTCCAAGGATTGCCCCATGCCTAGTCCGTTCGCCTTTGAACGCTACATGCCATTATCTCTTAGTCTGTCTGTAATTATCATACATGCCAGATATTAAATGTGTTGTAGCTTACTTACGGAGTTTTGAGTTTAACCCGAGGCCACCATACAGCTGCTGCATATATTAAGGCGGTCTTAGAATGGCAGTGCACAGCCACTTGGTGTTCTAAGTGATAGTCCCCATGTTCTCTTAACGACTCTTCCTACACTGCCAGAACGTGATCACTTTCTATACCGTAGTTTGAAGATGATTACTCCAGTTCACTTTAGGACTAGGATAATTCCCTGATACTTTACCTAAGAAGCCAGAGTTAGTGTGATGTTGAATATACTTGGCAGCTTTATTCTGTCTGCATTAGTTCACTCAGAAAACCTTATATCGGCCTTTCAACAGAATTGTTATTCTATATGCATATCCTACGGCTGGGAAGCCAGATTCATGTAGAATCTTAAGCAAGTCGTCTATCACGATGTTACACAGGAGAGGAGATAGTACTTCTCCCTATGAACATCCACCGATCATCGTTACTTTGGAGACTTTGTTACCTATTGATATTTGGACTGTGCTTTTGCTTACCTTAGCTTAGCAATGGATGAAACATTCACTAAGTACAACTAGAGAGCTTAGCATTGAGAGAGCTTATCCTATACTCTTTAAAGAGGCTTTGTGAAAGAGGATTCGTTTTTATAATATGGTCGTTGATATTTCGATCAGAAAGCTTCTCCAAGGTTTTAAACATAAATGCTGTGAGGCTTATCAGTTTGAATGATTCTTCATAGTAGTCTTCCTTGCCTGGTTTTGGTATAAATACCACCTTGACTTTTCTCCAGCTTTGGGGGACATATTTAAAAGCTATGCAGACCCTAAACAGAGTCACCAGATATAAATACCACTTTGACTTTTCTCTAGTTTTGGAGACATATTTAAAAGATATGCAGGCCGTAAACAGAGTCACCACGTATTGAAGAAATGAGATCAGTCCCTGTAAAAATAGGACTAGATAAACTTAACCATTTCTGAAGACTTATAAAAGGTGAAAATATTTGAATGGCTCAAGTTATGTTGGGTTCTATTATTGTATTGGAGGCTATATCCAATCTTCTTTTGGAGAGGTATGAAGCATCTGTATCTTCCATATTTTTGCATGAAAATTAAGAGTATATCCATTAACTCGAAATTATCGGTATGACTGCCATCTTCCTTTTTCATTATTTTAGGCTGTAGCTTTGAATATTTGGAAATAACTTTTTTAGTCTTGCGGCTGTAGTTGTGGACTGAAAAACAAAAGTTTTTCCAGGATTTCCTCTGTCATTGCCTTAGCTCCTTTTTGTATTATTGGTGAAGTTCTTTATAACAAGTCGAATCGATTTCCTTCTTAGAGTGTTGCGCTGTTATACGTTATTTTGCTCTACTCGAGTTAAATGGGAATGACTTTTCATATGAGGAGATGAGAGCCTTTTTCAGAAGCAGCGCGAGGTCATTAATATCAGTCTGCATTCTTCGTATATGGTTCTCAATTACTTCAAATAAGGTTATTGTAAATAGTTCCTTATCGGTTTTCCTCTTCGAAAAGTTTAGTACCTACATATCAAAATGTTAAATAAAGAAAAAAAGTTAAGTGTTTTCTTTATTTGAAAATCCAAAATTCAAGAATATCAATATGTGATCTCACCATTCACTCATGCTAGTTCTGGATGTGCTTACTTATACTCTCACTAGCAAGGGTGTAATCAATCACCTCATCTTCTTGAGTTAAAAAATGTTGGTTCATAGCCTCTAATGAATTCGAACAGAGTTTTTCCCCATTTATTGGTGTCCGTGCTTTCCCATACTGAGTGGTGTGCATTAGCATCACAACCTTTAACAAGTCTGATATTGTTGGTTTAATAGTATATAATCACAGCCTCTAGTCCATGTTAGAGAGGTGGGTCGGTTGCCTCGTAGGTTAGATATGCAGAGATTAGAAAAACTACCACAATCCTCTCCTTCGAAACAAACCACTGTGAGATCTCCTATGGTAAATTGAGGCATAAGTATGGCTTTCATCTTGGCGGGACAATATATAAAATAAATGAACCGCAAATTTTAGTTAATAACAAATAACATAATATAAGAAGCTTCCTTATCTTATTATTATGATATTTGTCTTTATGACACATGCTATAATATTAACAAAATATGGCATAAAAAAGTATTTACATATAAAATATACAAATTTTGTCAGCATGCTGAAGGGCGGAATTCATTTGCATTAAATATACTTCCATTCAAACCCATATCTCCTTTCCTCCGCCGTTCCAAAGGATTAAGCATTGTGTACTTATTTTGTTCGCATTATTCTTATGTGAAAACGACAACAATTAAATTTCGTACAAATTTTAATCAAAGGAAAAATTATTAAAATTTTTGTATTGAAAAATTATATTTCTATGCTTCAGTTTAAAAAAATTGTAATAAATTTCTATAAACTTAATTTGTGTGTTATATCATATGAATTACTAGACTAGGAGTGTCATAAACTTAAAAAAACTTCATAACTATAACAAAAAAAAGATTCTATAGTATCTAGCAACAGCCATCCAATATTATTTTACTGTGTAAATCTCTTTTTTTTTCATTTCTCCATTTAGTTTGGAAATAAGTTGTAAATATAGACATCTCGGTTTGGAAGATACATGGCGGAATAGTAGTCTGATGGATTTTTTGCGGATTGTCTAGCACAATTCCGCAGACGAGGTCGTGCTGCTGGTTTAAGTAAACAAGCAAAAAAGGGCCGATTTACGATGCAGAGGGGGAGAGAGAGAGATAGAGAGGCGTGGCATGGGCCCTCTCCGCATTGGGGTCGCAAATTTTTCGGTTCTAGTGCTGTTCCTTGTACATCTCCGATTTACGGCTAGACTTTAAAACTTAAAAAAAAATGATACCGCATATCTTAATATAATACTCACTTATATTAAGAACAATTTGGTTCATGTTAAGATTATTTAGAATATCAAATAACTTTACAGATTGAATTAAAATGTACGAACTCGCTAGAAATAATCGACTATCAAAACCTATGAATTAAAATTGAGAAAAATTTAAATATGCAATAATATAAGTGTGATGAAAAGTTATAAAAAGGAACAACTAATAAATAAGTCCATTGCAGTATCTTCACACCACAGATACATAAGTTTATATAAGTTTAAGTAAACATATACTTGGCCATAATAAATATTACTAACAAACTTTTTAAGTTAGGAAACTTAGGAAAATAATCTATTATGTAATAATAAACTACAAAATGAGTTATAAAATTTTATTTTGTTTTAAAAATAATACTAATAGAAAGAGAGTGTATTTTATTGAACAGAAATGATACAGATGAACCTGACAAAATACAAACTACGAACGCTTGCTTTTACATGTTACATGTAGAACCAAGAGTTAATTTACCTTGTGGTTATACAATACATTATTAAAACTGTATAACATGTATTTTATAATTTTAATTATTAATCTAAGATGCCATGATGTTATTAAATATGCAATCGCTCATTAATTTAAACTCTTAGCGTGATCATACATTTGTAAATAAGTAAATAAACGTTAATGACGTGCATATAAAATATAGTAGTAGTAGTAGTAGTAATGTTGCTGTCGACCACGTGGTCCTTCTGCCGTGTTATTTGTGTATTCGTATGTGTGTAAATGAGCTTGTTACTTTTGTGGCGTACCCTCGAGGAATGTACAGGCGAGAGCGCGGCAAACAAGGAGCTCCAGGCAAACAAGGAGCTCCAGGCATCAGGGAGGCAGACGAAAAAACCATGGAAACGAAAAATAAATAATTTAGATAGATAGATAGAGATTTTTGGTTTGATGTAAAACGTTAATTTACATTTTCCTTGCATTAGAATAAATAAATAATCTCTATTCCCTGAGTAATTAATAATTAAACCTGCATCGGTAAATAAGTAGAGGTTTGTCGAGGCAACACAAACCCTACATTGGTGACCCCGACGTGATTCTACATTGGTGACCCCGAGGGGCCTACGTTGTTGGTGACCCCTGAACACGCTGCTGTAGTAAGCAACCCGGCGATTTGCCGATAGCAGAGGAGCAAGATTTCATCGAGGAATATCGAGAGCGTTCAAAACTGTCAGCTGTCTACAATTCTTCATTCCTGTACTCGTCCAGATAACACGAAAGCCACACGGAAGCACGAAAGCCACGAAACATTCCTCGAAGGTGACTACATTAACCTTTCACATTAGAAAATCCTCACTTTCTCCTTACATTTTCTCCCTTCTTGATTTTCTTTCTTCTAATTTCTTTTCCTAATTTCAAACGGTATGGAAGATCAAAGTACCTCTGAGGAAACGATCGATAATATTAAATGTGTGCTTCCACCATTTTGGCGTGTTGACCCCTTTATTTGGTTTATCCAAATAGAGGCGGAATTTTTAAATTCACGCGTAACCAGTTCTGTCCGGAAATTTTATAAAGTTGTCGCTTCCTTACCTCCAGAAATCGCAATGGACGTAAGGGATTTATTAATGGAACCACCCGCCATCGATCCTTATGAAATACTAAAAATGAGATTATTAAACGGACAATGATTTCTGAAAAGAAACGTTTACAAAAACTCTTATCGAACGAGGTACTCGGAGATCAAATTCCTTCTCAACTCCTATGTAAATTACAGCAACTTTTGGGAAATACCTCAATCGATGAGAACTTACTACGCGAAATTTTCTTGCAACGTCTTCCCGCTGATGTGCAAAAGATTCTAGTTGCATCACGTGGTACGTCATTAGCAGATCTTGCAGAAATGACAGATCACGTGATGGAAATCTCAGCACCTATGTCCATCAGTGCTACTGGCATTTCCAAACAAGTTTAGAATAACACCAAATTAGACACGAAATTTAGCAATTTCGAAGCATCGGTGCAAAGTTTACAGAATCAAATTTCTGAATTAACTCAAAATTTAACCACCTTAACTACCTCTATTTTGCAACAATCTAAAAACAAATATCCAAGTCGAAACCGTTCTTCTTCCAGGTCTCGTTCTGTACAACGTGATGACCCAAACCACAAATTGTGCTGGTATCACTATAATTTTAAAGACGATGCACGAAAATGCACTAAACCTTGCGATTGGGGAAACGGCTCAGAACGGGTTTGATGTCGACCTACGATTCCGTTCATCCATCAGGTCGACTATTTTTTATCCGCGATACAAATTCTGGCACTAAATTTCTTATCGACACTGGCGCCCAGGTCAGCATTTTGGCGGTGAATCAACTCTATGCCAATACTCACCCCCCTACAAAATTTACATTGCAAACCGTAAGTGGAATTTTTTTTTTCCGGCATTTCAACATAATTGTTGATATTGCCAATAATCGATTAATGAGGAAACCGTCCAGTCTGATGCAACAGCCGATCATAAATGCATTATCCAATCATCATCCAATATATTCCAAATTACTCAATCAATTTCCCGATCTCACCACTTCTTTTGACCTCACTAACCCAATTAAACATCAAGTGCAACATAGCATCGAAACTTCTGGCCCACCTGTTTTCAGCAAACAAAGGCGTTTACCGCCACACAAATTCAAAATTGCCAAACAAGAATTCGATAACTTATTAAAATAGCTTGGTTTTGTTCGACCCTCATCAAGCCCATTGGGCATCACCGCTGCACTTGGTATCGAAATCCGATGGTTCTTGGCGACCGTGCAGAGACTACCGTGCACTTAACAAGGTTACAATTCCTGACCGATACCCTCTGCCCATATTGCATGATTTTACGAATAGCTGTTTTGGTTGCAAAGTCTTTTCTAAAATCGATTTGATTAAAGCTTATCATCAAATTCCAATTCACTCTAATGATATACCGAAGACTGCAATCACAACACCATTTGGCTTGTTTGAGTATACGCGGATGAGTTTTGGTTTGAGAAACGCCGCACAAACTTTTCAACGGTTTATGGACTCGGTTCTTCGCGAGCTACCATTTTGTTTCGTATATTTGGATGACATTTTAGTCTTCAGTAAAGACGAACATGAGCACGTACAACACCTCCGACAAATTTTTCAACGATTAACAACTTTTGGAATCAAAATTAATAACGACAAATGTATTTTCGGCGAAACAAAATTAGATTTCTTAGGTCATAGCATTAACAGTTCAGGCATCAAACCATTACAAATTAAGGTTGATGCAATCATGTCTTTTCCACAACCTACTGACCAGAAATCACTTCAACGTTTCCTTGGCATGGTAAACTTCTACCACAGATTTATAAAATCATGCTCAAGAATACTTGCACCGCTCAACCAACTTGCATCTCAAACTCCACGTAACAAACCCCTGGTATGGTCACAACCTGCACTACAAGCATTTACGGCAGTCAAGGCTGCACTAGCCGACTGTGCTATGCTTAGCCTACCAGACCCAAATGCAGAATTAAGCATTATGGTAGACGCATCTGATTCCGCTGCTGGCGCGGTCTTGCAGCAGAAGAAAAAATCTGGCGTTCTTCGACCGCTAGCTTTCTTTTCTAAATCATTTTCAATAACTGAACGCAAATACAGTACATTCGGTCGTGAATTACTGGCCGTTTATTTGGCAATTAAAAAAAATTAAATATTATCTCGAAGGTCGTAATTTTATCATTTTTACACACCATAAACCATTGATTGTTGCCATAAATTCAACTTCAGATCGTTATTCAGGACGTGAGCACAGACATTTAACTTTTATCGCGCAATACACTACTGACGTTAGGTTTGTTCCCGGTAAAGAAAACTACGTCGCGGATACGTTATCGCGTGTCGAAATTAATATTTTAGAATTACCGGACCTAGCCAAATTTCAGTCAGAAGACGATGAGCTTAAATTTTTGTTAACAAACGGCACAACTTCACTGAAACTGGAGCAGGTAACTCCGCCTGGCACTAGCACACCCATTTACGTTGACATTGTTTCGAAACGACCTTATGTTCCCGGAGAATTACGACTTAACATTTTGCAGTCACTCCACGGGTTAACTCATCCTGGCGTTCGAGCAATGAAACGTCTTGTAAATTCACGCTATGTATGGCCGCGGATGAACCACCACATCACACATTTTGTCAAATCCTGTTTGCAGTGCCAGAAAGTCAAAATTTTCCGTCACACAATATCCCCGATTGCTAAGTTTCCTGATCCGGACGACCGATTCACTGACATCCACATCGACATTATCGGTCCTTTGCCAGTTTGTCACACATACAGATATCTTTTAGTCTGCATCGATCGATTCACGCGTTGGCCTGAAGTCCAACCACTTGTCGAAATTACTGCAGACTCTGTTTCTCAAGCTTTTTTAAATTATTGGATCTCACGCTTCGGTATACCATCTACGGTTCTCACTGACCGTGGACGTCAATTTCAATCTCACGTTTGGAAACATTTTTGCAAAATTTTTGGCATTACACACAAATCCACAACCGCCTATCATCCGCAATGTAACGGTTTGGTAGAGCGCCTCAATAAACAAATTAAAGACTCGATCCGAATGAGTAACGATCCAAAGAACTGGGTGTCACAACTACCTTTAATTTTATTAGGTTTACGCACTATTTTTAAAACTTCACTTTCAGCCACAACAGCCGAATACGTTTATGGTAAAACATTACGTTTACCAGGCGATTTCCTGTTTCCAAGTTCAATTTCCGGTTACCTTCCTTCAGGCTCAAAATTTATTGATGACTTACGAGTCAAAATGCAGATACTACGACCCGCATTAAGCCGCCCAGCCTCTCGCAAGTGTTTTGTGCTCCCCGATAATTGCACACACGTTTTCATTAGGAAGGATTGTATTAAGCATCCTCTTCAACCCGCGTATGACGGACCGTTTCAAATTTTAAAGCGACAATCAAAATTTTTTACGATTTCTGTTAACAAATTTTACCGTTGACCGATTAAAGCCTAGCTTCCAACCAACATTTTCTGTTGCTTCATCTTCAAATTCTTTACACTTTTCTCCGTTCCCTACTGTACCTCTTCGGTCTATTCTTAAATGTTATGGATCTGTAACCAAAAAAAGCAAAAACGAAAAATAAATAATTTAGATAGAGATTTTTGGTTTGATGTAAAACGTTAATTTACATTTTCCTTGCATTAGAATAAAGAAATAATCTCTATTCCCTGAGTAATTAATAATTAAACCTGCATCGGTAAATAAGTAGAGGTTTGTCGAGGCAACACAAACCCTACACTTTAAAGGATCGCCCCCGTCACTCTATAGCACCATTAATTGTATCCCAATGGTGAATAGTACCGGTCACCCATCTAACTGCTGACCCGAACTAACGTTCCTGCACTCCCGCAAACGCTAGTTCGACCGCAACCGAATGCGCCACCATCGGCGTGTTATTAAATATATTTTTTCGCTTTATGAAAATAGTTTGTAATTTGTAAGTAAGAGCAGTCGCTCTTAAAAAAAATAGTTTTTGGTATCATCATATCGAATTTACAGCGTCTCTAAAACGTCTTTTTATATTAGATATTTTTTATTGGACTATTTATTTTGCAGCAACTGCATTATATAGTAGATAATAATAAAGAATATTATTATCTCTTGGTAAAATATTTGGAAAGAATAGGTAAATAAGTGACAAAAACTTGAGTTTGTTAATAATGCTATTCAATATATTGCAAGAAGCGAAACAAGTTGAGTAAAGAAACTAAATCAGTAAAACAACCCATTATTTATCAATCCTTTACTTATTATTATTATTTCTTGTATTGACATTTTTTTCGTATTTCGTTTACAATTCTATTACTAGTTTCATTCTTTATCTTAGCATGCACTTCCCACGTAATGTTTTATGACAGCATTTATTTTTTCTTACCTAAACTTCACTAATATTGTTAATATATTTGTAGGTGAACTATTGTATTTCCTACTTTTCAGGAAATTTTATTTTTTATTTTCTTAAATCATTTGTAGTTTGTTTTCTAGTACTATTAACACCGTATCGAGTTTTAGAAACCATTATATAAAATATAACTGTAGCTATTAAGCAAAGAATTGATAGACACATGGTTTGTTTATCTAATATTTCATAATGTTTCACCAAGTGAGAAACTTTTTATATACATTTACTTTCATTCCATATTTTGGCCCTATATATTAGTATCATTACTAATAAATTTTAACTGTTTATAATTTTCTACAGAATGATTTGTACGTCTTCTTTAAACTTTGTACTTCACCTGTTTATTGCTGTTCTTATTATTTGGGTATTCCAGATATTGGTTGACTATTTTTAGTTCTACCTCTGATATTAATAATTCTTTCACTTAAAGGTCGTTTTATAACCATAAATTATCTTAAATAGTTTTGAATCACCATTATATGATCTTGAATGATTATCATTAAATTGGATTATCTTAAATAACCTTAAATTATCGTTAGTAATATTGAACAAACAAGGAAATACCGTTAAATGATCTTGATAATTTTATAATCTTTAATTTTATAAATATCATTCAAGTAGTAATAGTAACTCAAGTAGCTTTGCTTGATCGTTGCATTATCTAAAATAATTTTTGATTACTTTTCATGTTCGCCGGATGACCTAAGATACTTTTGAATAGCATTAGCTGATGTTAAGTTATTCCTAATTGTGATGAAATTGATTATTTGATGTTATTTCAGCAGTATTATACTATTTATGTTTATTTTGTTCCTCAAATTGTTTGGTTCCATAATTTGAAAATACAGACATAAAAACTAATTTTTGTCGTTGGTTATCCATTCATAGCGATCTAGTGCAAAGTTTAGATAATAGAAGACACCTTTATGATAATATCTTAATGATTAATCCGGAGAATAGTCCATAATAAAACTCGATTCCCTATCTTCAACTGTACTACGCTGGTCAGATCCAAAATAGATCAAAACGGGTCCGTGGCTGTTGTTGACAGGAAACAAAAAGAAATAAAATGGAAAAGCGAAAATAATTTACTCATACCTGTGTGGTAATAAATAGTTTGATTCTGGGTCATCCAATGAAATTTATTTTAATTACATATTTGACTTGAATTATTAACTGTAATGTGTTAATATGATCATCTGTTAATGAGCGAGTCTTCTCCTCCTCATTCATTGCTTCTAGCCAGCTTGAGTCCTTTAGTGCTTCTTGTATTGGTAAGCCCTGTACTTCTCCAAAGATGACGGTGTTCTCGTGAGATTCTTCCTGCGGCTGGTTCTCCAAGTATCTGCTTGGCATTCTCTAGTTTCTGCGGTCATGAAGTGTCCGACGTCCGATCTCTTCCACTTGTTGATGAACTGCTTCTACAAAGTCTTCTGCAATATCGTCGTACTCGCTGCCTGATGTTTTATCATCTTTGTCCTGATGGCGGTGGTCCAGTTGGTTCTCTTTACTGTATTTCATCTAGCTCCTCGTTTCTGACGTCCACCTTGGCGTTGTTCGACTTGGATAAATCGTCCTTGTCAAATAGGACCTTCACGGAGCTAACTATTTATCTCCCATTGGTCAAGAACATATACCCGGTAACACGACGAGTCTATGTCGTATCCAACGAAGATTATTTCTCTTGACTTCCTTAAATATAGCACGGATACCCAAACATTTTTAATTTGTTTAAGTAAATCTGGCGCCCAAACCATAACTGCGCAGGACCTTGGTTAGCCTGCGAGCTTGTACCTGTTTAATTTAGTATGAAGATGGCGTATGAAATGGCCTCGGCCGACAGACTCTCGCTCAAATTGCCCATGTGGATGGCTGACCTAGCGGCTTCCACGATTGTCATCATTTTTCTTTCCACACGCCTGTTCTGTTGCGGTGTGTACGCCCTGGTCTTGCTGTGAAAAATTCCCAGTTGATTTGTCTCGTTGTCTGACTTAATGCATTTCACCCTTCTTCCGAACTGGTTTCAACGAACCTGACAGACGTTTACAATTTTCGGGAGACTTTGTCCGTGGACCCACCAAGAGACGTCGTGCTTATTTCGCCTAAGTCGACATGCATCAGATCCAGTATCCAGACGTCAGGGTTGCAGTCATGAATGCGCGGCGAGTTTTGACATCATATTTAGTTTTGCGTTGATTTGAGTGTCCCTTAAGGAACCTTTTGCAAAATGCCCCTATTGGTTCCAGTTGTTGCACGCGTAGTTAGTGTTGCAGTAGGTCAGATACTTTGTGCAAGGCTTCCCCTTGCGATGTTTTTTGACATGACCCCTTTTTCCACGCCCGAATTTCCTGTTGGATCCGCGTTTGGCTTCCCAGCCTTGGTGTACGTCTTCGAAAAGAGTGCGTTGCGTGTTGAGGTCTCTGTTGCTTCCTCGATCTCGGTAAGTCTATCGTCCTTCGAACTCAATCGCTTATGCAAATTCTTGTCGTCTTGATGTGCATTGTTCCACGCTGCGCGGAAGTGATGTAATCTCGGCGGTAGAGAGCCTAGAATTCGAGTCATCTTCTTCGCCTATCGTGGCCAGGTCCTCGGCATACTGCTGCACCTGTATACAATTATCTACGACTGATTTACCACTATTATACCTGAAGCCAAAAATTGTTTTAGCAGATTTTCAATTAATAGATTTGACTCAGTGCCATACAGAATATTTAACTTATCTAACATGTGTTTAGCGTCGTCGTTTTCAGTACCCTGTGACCTCGAGGCAGCTCCTGTCGCGACCTCGTACAGACCTTTTGTTTTGAGCGTTTAAAACGGCAAGACACATAGTTGACATTTTCGTTCGCGTTCTCCGATAAACATTCGAATTGAATTTTAATGGAGTCCATTTTTCAAAGAAGAAACTAAGTATTTAAGTTCGTAAATAGTTTCTCTACGATTTTCTCGTTAAATTGAACCGATGAGCGCATGCCACGGTTGATTAGCAATGGACTGGCAGTGATCGTCGGTTGATGAACCTCTTTCAGTGGATTTCTGTCTAGAATTGACACACCTAGGATGTCATGGTAAAGGGCAAATCTGGGCCCAAAACCTGTTAAGGAGTAATTGTCTGAGGGATCGTATGAGAATAAGCCTTCTCGTTTATTTTGCTTATGGCGGCAATTTTATATATTTAGACGTACGTGCGCCTCTTTTAATAAAATAAAAAATTAAAATTTTTATAAATAATAATTGAGTCAAATATATAATTTGAGTCAAATATATAATTTAAAAGAATTTGGATAGAATCATCATTAAATGATTGTGAATAACCCTAAATAAATCTGTGATAACATATGATCATTAGGTACCTGATGGATTGTTGAATGGCAACAATAATGGAGTAGAGAGGAATTAGTGTACTTTATATTCAATTTTGCCAGTAGGATATATCTGTGGCTTGGAGCTAAAAAGGCCAATGTCAATATTTTGCCGTTTTGATTTAAGCAGTACATTAGACTTCTTTTCTTACGGTCTTTAAGATGGTAAAACACCCAATGTCAAATCTCAACCAATAGCAGACCTATAAGATAAATTTTGGCCAATGTCGCTATGAATTCATCAACATCAGTTTATGCTAAAAGGGCCAGTGTCTACTTTAGCCCTTTTAGTTGTAGCTATTTAGATTGGGCAAATGTAATACGTTTGGTGCCAAGAAAACCCCCTATAAAGGTTATAGAATTGGAACAAAACGACTTTTTATACTTCAAATCATGTTTAAACACTCACTATGTACATCGAAAAATAAACATCTTAAAGAAACCAATTCAGTGGCTCAAAATAAAATGGATGCAGTATTCAACAGATTCTCTGAACATTTTGTACAAATATTCCTTTGAGGACGAGTTTAAAATTTTCGATATATACAGAAATCAGAAGAAAACACGACAGAGTGGTCTTCTCAAGCTTCAACCACTTAATAATAAACCACTTCCCTTAAGTACGGATAAATTAAATGACTTAAAGGCACTTTTGCCATATATCAGCACAACTAATCGCATGTACCACAATCACTTTATTGAACAAATATCAGCAAATGATAACATAGTTGATTACTTGGGTGAAGCTTCTGAAGAGGAAATAGATTTACTATCATAAAGTTTTTCATATCTAGATGTAGAATATCTTAGTTTTGTAATGTATTTAGTTTATTTCACCTTTGTTGTCACTAAACTTTGTAAAAATATAATAAAATTCGTAACAAATAACTATATTCTCGTTTTTATTGTTGTTATATCGGCCAATGTCACCTAATTTTTTTTTTTATCGTGAATGTATGAAACAAAGGCCAAAGTCATTTTTTTTTTCAAAGTAAAATCATTTTTAAAAACATGGAGTACATTATCAGATTCTATGCAAAGTTATCTATGTTTGAGCCACAGCTGAAACATACAACTTGTACTTTATGTCAGTTAGAATTAAAATAATGTTTGATAAAAACTTTCAATGCGATTTTCTCAAATACGCAATTTTTGACATTGGCCTTTTTAGCTCCAAGCCACAGATATAATTGCAGACCTTAATTGAAAATAAAATTTTCGTTAGAATAATAGACGACTAGAGATTAAAACCTTCCAAAATCCACATAAATATACTTTTGAAACTTAATGGTTATATTCAGTGAATTTATAGATAATAAGAGCATAATCTAATATTAATATTGTGGATATCCCTTTAAAACAGATTCTCAGATGCAGTTAGAAATGTAATAGTGTTGAAAATTTTATAAGGAAAAATTATATAATTGTGTATAAATAAAAACACTTTGTAACTTTGTTTGTACAACACTATATTTTTTGTAATAAGTAGTGTTGTACAAACAAAATTATCTAATTGGCTATTTGAAAAAACACATAAATATTTCTTGTATTTGATTCTCATTTTTCACTTGGTGAAACATTGTGTTAATAATAAATATTGTTTTATTTCAATGTATTATGGAGTTTCATTATGTATCGGCCTCGTCAATACCATATAAATCCTTAATGTAGTTGTAGAATAATTAAATAATAATCAAAACTGTTTTATATTTTAAGATTATTATTTCTCGAACAAATTTAAATAGGCTCAAAATACTGACCTTGAAGATAATATCTTTAAATTTGTATTATAAATGACTTTGATTATCGAACTTGAATCACTTTAGGTGACTTTAGATATTTTTTAATAACCTTGAATTTTAGACAGATTACGTTAAAATAATTGCGCTAGCGACAAATTGAAGCAAAAGGGTATTGCTTACTTGTGAACAGAAAACTAGTTGACTTAAATCTGTAATTAAAATAGACGGATTATTAAATGAAAATTACTTTAAAAATTATGAATAACTCTTCATAATCATTACATAACTTTCAATTACATTAAAAAGATTTCAATTTAATTTACTATTCTACTTTTTAACTTATCTGGGTCTTTTAGAACCTTAAGTGAAATAAGGATTTTGTTAAAATTTGTAATTTGTAAAAAAGGTGTTATCTGCAATTATTAAATAAATACATATTATTTCATAACCTTGAATGATGGTTTTATGGCCTTGAATGTAATTGTTTACAAATAAAGATAATTTATTTACTGAACTTTTTAAATTTTAATTGAAAAGTGGCTAAAAAATTCAAAATCACTATATAAATACTCGTTATACTTTACTGATAAATCTCAAAAACTGTTATTCTTAAGTAAACAAACATTTAGTGAGACAAAAGCAATCTGTTTTTGTATAATTTCCCTTCAAACAATTACTTTGCCATAGTTCGAAAAATGTATCCTAAAGAAACAAAAAAATATCTTCAGAATTTTGGGAAATCTGAAAAATTGAAATTTTAAAAATGTTCACAAACCCAAAGAGCAATTGCATTTATAAATAAAATAAATTTCAATTATTGCCTCCCACCAACGTTTTATTTTTAGATGAAAGGAGAGGAAATTCATCAAAGAATTAAGATCGCAGTTGTGATGACTAGTCCAGGTCCATCGGTCGTTTCTAGTGTGAAATTCAAGCGAAATAATCCCTAAGGTTTGGGGGAGACAATGAAACGTAGTTTTACTTTGGAGTTTTAAACTCCAGGTATTTGTAAAGCAACATAATCATATTAATGTGCCATGTATTATCTGAGCATTTCACTATGATTCCCTAGTTATATTGCAGAATTACAAGTTACTAAATTTTATTATTTTTTTAATTTTGCGCTTAAATAATGCTATCGTGTTTAGTTTCATTCAAATTTATTGGGTTGCATTAAACGATTGATAAATTACTATTTATGTAACATTAATTGGGTTGTTTGAGTACGAGAAAATGTTGATATGAGTAAAACATAATTTGGCACTTTTTTCACTTATTTTATTAAATGCTAGATGTACATAAAATAGATGAAAGAAGTGCCAAACTGTGTTTTACTCATTAATGTAACATGTTAATAAATTATTTAATTAAATAAAGCATTTCGATTCCGATCAATAGATATCTACACTTTTACTTTTAACCAACTATATTCAGTCCAATCATCTAATCTAAATACCATATAAAGTCGTCTTGTAATTTGAGCTGCTACTACAGAACCAAACCATCAATACGGCTGTGTACAGTCACAAATTGGACAAATTGAATGAAGTCATCAACGAAAAGCGTTCACAATTGGCAAATAGTAAGGGTATTGTCTTCCACTATGACAATGCGAGACCATACTCAAGTTTAATGACCCGCCAGAAGATGCTGGAGCTTGGATGGGATTTGAGATCACCAAACCTTGCACAGTCCGTTTACTATTTTTTCGATCTTTGGAAAACAATTCAATTCAGTCAATGGTAACAAACATCACTTGTTTCATTTTTTCTGAGAAAGGCCAGAAGTTCATTGAGCATGGCATCATGATGTTATTAGAAAGATGGAAAAAGGGTATCGAAAATAATGGACAATACATAATTAAATAAAATTATTTCTTTTTATGAAAAAGTAGAGACTTAAAAGACTTAAGGTTCAACATAATAAAAAATGAAAATTATGGTAGCGACCTTTACTATGTGGTAGTTCATTTTAAAAAAAGGTAAATGAAAATAATTTTTAAGTTTTTATACCACTATTTATTGTATAATACATATACACAAACAAAGTTTACAATATATTATCAATTTTGAAACAACTATAGTTTCGACCTTTACAGGTCATTATCAAGTGTTGAATGAAGAAGAATACAGGGTGTTGACAATTTATAGGTGATGTGTGAATTTTTAATGAACCTAATTAGGACTGAGCAGATTTATTACAGTGGATTAACTATATATGATTAAGTTCGGTATTGTGTTGTAGAGAGGATTAAGATGCGATGTTTTCAGAAGAGGTGTATGTCATTATAAGAGCTTAAATAATGGCGAAGAAATTAAATCCGTCTGCTTATTAAGCAGATTAGAATTAATATTCTTGCTTTGGCGGTATATCTCTAATGACTCCAAAAGATTAAGCCTTTGGCCTTTATTGCAAAAATGTATAAGTTTTAAATTATCCATATGTGGAAATGAATGATTACACTCTAAGAAATGATTTGAAAAAGAACTTGTTGTATGTCTAAGTCTGAATGCTCTATAATGTTCATTGTATCTCTTTTCAAAACTCCTACCTGTCTGTCCTACATATGTGCTGTTACATTCCGAACATAAAATTTGGTATAAAAAGTATATTTGAAAGTTTGCTCGCTGGTCTAAATGTAATTTGATGATTTTGTTTTTTGAAAATATTTGATATTTTATTTGTTACGTGCCTAAAATAAGTGAATGTTATAAATTTTGTGTTCGTTCGGTCTAAAATATTTGGATAAATATGAGCCCTGGTTGATTTGTATTAATGTCTTTTTCCTTCTCTCCTTCACATTACTTCTCTTTTTTTTCTTTTTCATCTTTTTAATGTTATTTTCTGTCGATTTCTTTTTCTTAATTTAAGTTACTGTTTTCTCCGTTTTCTTTGGGCAACCTTAATTTTTCTTCTATTCTTTTTTCTCCATTCTGTCCCGTTTTGCCGTTCGTCTATGAATTATTTAATCAATTATTTGAATATTATTTTGTATCGCAATATTAATAGTAAAACAAATTGTGAAAGCTTTCACTTCGTGATACATTTTGAAATATGCATTTTCTTTGTAGGTTAAATAATTTTATTATTAATTGATGTATTTTAATTAATAGTAGTATTTTTAGCATTTTAATAAAGACCATATATCACACTTATTTATATTTGTGTTGCGTAGGTTGTAAATTTTCATAAAGCCAGAGCGTTTTTAATTTCGTATATAATTTATTTGCAACAACTGATACCAAACGTTTATCATTATTTCTGGCTGGAACTTCGGTGCACTTACAGTGTTTTTTTCCTTATTTTACTCAGCGTGCGTATTGTAGTGGTAAAAGTGTAGCGTCGCGACGTCGCCCATAAATTTCGCGCACTCCAGAGGATTGGGGATTTTCGGGGCCGCTCCTTCTTCCGCTGCACCACTTAATCCACCCGGGGATGATTTATCTGCAGCGATTGATTTGCATCGGGGTTCCATGGCCCCAAAAATTAATAAAGAAAACGGACGTTCGTCTCATGCATAAATTCATACGCAAAATCTAAACCGAAACCGATTTGTTAGCAAACGTTGGTATGAAACTCTGTGATTGAGTCGTAAAGTAAAGAATTGTTATTGTAAGCAGTGTAGAGGAAATGCATTTAGTTTCTCGCGATATTTCTATAGTGAGCATAAAATGGTAGACAATTTGAGATGTTGCTTTATGTAAATTAAAAAATATTAATAATAAGTTTATTTAAATTTCAACGATAATACTTTTTCATTAATCAATTGCAATCAATAGTGATATAACATGTGGAAATTCACAATTACTCATAGATATTTCTGTTTTTAATTCTTCTTGTTTCAAACACAATCTTTAATTCTACTGGTCGTGGATTATCATAATCTTGGTTACATATAATAGATGTTTCTTTGTTATTTACGCTCGAGGCCGTGCTATGAGAAAACTTTCTTAATCCTAACAACTTTAATAGATTTGTTCTCATCTATACATGTAACGTTCCATTTTAAATACAGATGTTTTTGCTTACATATAATTGATACTGGTAGATATGTAAATTGAATGGGGTAGTTTTTGCTTACTTTTTATTGTAAACTCATTGTTCTTTGGATTGAATAGTGTGCTAATTGAATATACTGTTAATTAATTATACTTAAGTACTTGTATGTTTTTATATTGATGGTCATATATGCCATTATAATACTATGTAATAAGCCTTATATATAAAATGTTGCTTTTTATTATTTATTCTTAAATGAACTTCACCAGTTATATTTTTCATTAATACTTCTTTACGTTTATTTGAAGAAAATTAATTAAATGTTGAAGAGAGAAAATGTTATATCCGAATATTGGACTCATTTTACGAATAGTGAGAATGGCAATTCATCTTCTACTGTTTTTTAATAATGTTACATTATCACTTATATCTTATAAAATTGGCTATTATATCTTGAATGGCGGAAAGCTTGCAGTTTGTCTATGCAAAAAAGTGGTTCTATATTATTACATTTCAATTTGATGGATTAAGTAAATGATTTAGATTTAACCCTTTGTTGAAGGGACCGCGGTGGCCTAGTGGGTAGAGTGCCTGCTCACGGGCCACACGGTTGTGGGTTCAAATCCCAGCCGGGCGGTGGATTTTTCTAAGGAAGAATTCTCCGTCCGGATCCATGGATGTTCGTGTATGTCCCTCATTGGTATCACAACGGGCCTATCTAGGCCTAAGTGTGCACCTCTTCGCGGTGCACGAAGAGGTGCTGCCACACCAACCTAACCCAACCTAACCCTTTGTTGTCTTTAGGGACATATTTGTCCCACCTATAGAATTAGTTCACCTGCTGGTACAAATAGATCCCGTTTATACATTAGAAATGAATTTACCATTCGTACAATGAATAGCAAATTTTTCATCTTAGTTTTATTCAAATAACGCCACAGTTTAGTCATAAAGTGAATCATGACACCACGCTCATTGATTTTTTGTATTTTCGATTGTGTTTGTATGTCAACTCTACAATTCCTTATAATTCAAATCGTCCTCTATCTCATAAGCTAGCTGCATTTCACTCCATGATACATAGAGCATTCATAATTCCTCTATCTGATTCAAGTAGAACACCAGAACTAGATAAAAGTATGTCAATAGCAACGGAGAATGGTTTCCCAGTTAATCTTATTCAAAATTTAATTCACAAAAAACTATACAAATCAACCAGGGCTCATATTTATCCAAATATTTTAGACCGAACGAACACAAAATTTATAACATTCACTTATTTTGGGCACGTAACAAATAAAATATCAAATATTTTCAAAAAACAAAATCATCAAATTACATTTAGACCAGCGAGCAAACTTTCAAATATACTTTTTAACGCGAAAGACAAAATTCAATCCATTAAAAATCGGGAGTATACCAAATTTCATGTTCCGAATGTAACAGCACATATCTAGGACAGACAGGTGGGAGTTTTGAAAAGAGATACAATGAACATAATAGAGAATTCAGACTTAGACATACAACAATTTTACGAATAGTGAGAATGGCAATTCATCTTCTACTGTTTTTTTTAATACTGTTACATTATCACTAATATCTTATGAAATTGGCTATTATATCTTGAATGGCGGAAAGCTTGCAGTTTGTCTATGCAAAAAGTTGTTCTATATTATTACATTTCCATTTATGGATTAAGTAAATGATATCGATTTAATCCTTTAGAGTCTTTAGGGACATATTTGTCCCACCCATAGAATTAGTTCGCCTGCTGGTATAAATAAATCCCGTTTATACATTATAAATTCATTTAGCAGTCTTACAATGCATAGCAAATTTTTCATCTTAGTTTTGTTCAAATAACGCCGCAGTTTGATCATAAAGTGAATCATGACACCACGCTCATTGAATTTCTTTTATTTTCGATTGTGTTTATGAAGATGATGAAGATCCATTCCGTTTTAATGGTTCTTCAGATGAATATTGCCCTCCATCAGAGATACAGATTCTGATTCGTTTGTTCGCAATGAATTCAGTAATGATGATGAATTCATCAATTAAAGTTAAAGCCGATGAAGTGAGTAATGAGGTTGAAATCAGACAGAAAGAAAATTAGACCATTGAGAACGAGACCACAGAGCCATCTTCAGATCTGATATTTTGGAGTAGCAATAGTTCACAATTTACTCCAAGATTCAGTCTACCTGACGATGTTCCTGCTATTTCGTATCTACCTAATCAGATAAAGGAAGTCGAATGTTTCCTGAAGATTTTTCCCAGAAATCTACTGATGCGAATTGCTGTTTGCACAAATGCCAGGTTGAAAATATTCGAGAAAGTTACTAAGAAAAAGAGACTTGAAACAGATTATCATGAAATAATTATTGTATTGGGAGTTACCAGGTGTACCAGGATTACTGGCCAAACAATGAATCATTTTGCAATATCTCAATAAATAAGGCTATATGCAGAGATCGGTATAAATTATTATTATTGAAATTATATTTTAATAATCCAGAAAAATCTGCTAATTCGGAGAAAATATTTTGCAGAAGTTGTCAATTGTGCCAAACAAACTTTCTGCAAATATCGTTCAGACTTATAATGCAGAGTACGGACGAATCGTTGGCGAAATTCAAAGGGAGATTATTGCTGAAGCAGTATTTACCACTGAAGTACATACCTGGTATAACGATTTAGATTTGTTCAGATTCAAGAACTAAATATGTTTACGATCTAAATATATATGCAGAAAGGGAAATGAACGCCACTGTAGGTACTTTTGGTGAAAGAGTAGTTTCCAAATTAACCAGCACTATCAAGTGCTTAAAGGTTACATTGACATTTGATAAGTTCTTCTCATCTCTCCACTTACTTGACACTCAAGGTTCCTGTCGTTGGAACTTTAATGAGGAATAGCAAGAATGTTCCTAAATTTTTAGTTAACTTGAAAAGAGGCGCAAACCATGAAAGGTGGCAGTAAGAAAATATTTTCGAGTTCGGAAATGCTCAAGTTCTACAATAAATATATGGGAGGAGTGAATCTAGCAGATCAAATGGTTGGATTATATGACTTTGATCGAAGATCCAATAAGTGCTGGAAAAAAGTTTTTTTTTTACAAAATACACATGATAGCTGTTAGAAATGCACATATTCTGCATCATGATGGCGGTCGCACAAAATCTTAATTTCTCATTACTGTAGAAGAAGATTTGATTGTGTTGGAAAGAAGTGAAGAAAAAATAAGCAAAACCATTTGGGCGACTGCGTTTAAAGAAAAACAAGCTCTATAATATTGGTGCCCATCTTCTTGTTGAAGGCTCAACAAGGCGACGCACAGATACAGATGGAGAGAAGAATAAAAACTCTGTGCTAAATGTGCAATATATCATTATGCAAAACATATTTCACTCCGTATCATTTGCAGTAAAGTTTTACATGTCGGTTACTCTATACATTCGAGAAAAAAGGTCTATAGGGTTTAATTTATCCACGTGTGGATCTTAGCGAAATAATGACTTTCTCTACGTTTATGAAATGTACTTTGTATAATAAAGGTTTTTACATTTAACTTACACATGGATAATTATTTGTTAAAATTATCAGAAAATTACTTAGACTAAAAAGGGTTAAGCCATTCTGTGAAGTGGAAAATAAAGATTATCTTAAATATTACATCTTATTTTTTTTTACAAATATGGTGAATGTTGATAAATATTGCAACAAGCCAAAATCCCTTTAATATAACCCTCCTCAATAAATTCTGTACCCCCCGAAACCCCAATATCCCCCTTAAACATAAACACCCATAAATCACATCAATTAATTAGTTCGAATCACCCAGACGGTTAAGCTAGCTAGCAAAAATATTTACTTTTTAAACATAACTTAGAGTCAAGACAGAGCATAAAGACCGACAGTCGATAGCCCAAACGGACAGACTAACCCTAATCGTTTATCATTTGTATATGTTTATCCAAATTGTATATATAAGTGTTCGAATAAAGATGTTATTGTCTCTCTCTCTATTGCAACAATTGGTTTTGACTAGACAAATGAATATGTTTACATTACATCTTGAAAATTAGGAACTTTAAAGAAAGTACATTTTGTTTGTATCACACAACGTTAATTTATAACCATAGTTTTGACCTTTATAAGCCAATTGTAAGTTTGATATTGGTTTTGTAAAGGCCAAAACTATAGTCATGAATATATAGCTATGATTTCAATATACAAAGTCCCTAATAGATAAATTAGAACTAAAACTGAGATATAATACTTTTAAAATTTTAAAATAGTGTTGGAGGGTTTTGATTTTTTAAAGATAGATAAGACGATACTACTTAACTTAAGTGCAGGATTATATTTATCTTTAAAGGGCGGGTGGATTTTTGCAATGGAATATTGCGCAATAACTCGTAATAAAAATTAAGTGGAGTATACGATTGTACGAATTTTTAATAAAAGTAAATTGAAATCGAGACCCAGAAATGGATGGTAAGCAAGTAGTGGAGAGATTTATTCTTTGATTGAATATATATTTATTTAAATTAAAGTCGCCGGCTATAACTGTATTTCGATCAAACAAGAATGGTGAATTTTCCAAAATGCTAGTAAAGATTTGGATCTGCTTAAGATTCATAGGTAGACAAATGTAAAGATTAATAATAAAAACTGTATTATTTGAAACAATTACTTTTACAATTAAAAATTCAATTCGATTTATAGATAATACTTAAGGGGCAATCGGTATATTAGTAGCATTTAATTTGGAATCAATAGCTATTAATACACCTACACAACATTTTTTATTAGATAAAATGCAATCCTGATCATTACGAAAAAACGTTATAATTATTACCAAACAGTTCACGACTGGAAACCATGTTTCAGTGAGTGCAATTATTGAAGTTACTAGCAATACTATTACACTTTTGATTTAGTTTTACAAAAGATGGCGCCGAAAGTATTGTCGGTAGATGAAAACATCATGTGTAATCAGTGTTCGGTTAAAGTTAAAAAGTATGTTTCCTGTAGTGAATGCAACTATCATGCAAACTGCTTAATAAAAGTATGTGGAATGTATGTGGATCAAGACGGAAAAATACATTGTTGTGGGATAACCTCAAAAGTGGACGCAGTGGCACAAACATCAGAGGGCGAAGAAGAAGAAATAAATGCGGTAAGCTACCTGAAACGTCTATTAATACATAAGGACGAAATGATTCTCAGCCATCCATCCAATGTGTATCGGCAATGGACATTCAAATTGATATAAACGAAAATAAAAACTCTTCTATAAATAATGTAAACATACAAAATTATGCCGGAAAAGATAATAAAATAAATTCCAGTTTGTATGTCGATGAACTTGTAGTTAATAAAAATAAAAACACTCATTCGAATGATATAAACGAACAAATTAGTAACACCGAAATAAATAAAAATAATAAAATAAATTCCAATTTGAACCACGACGGACTTATAGTTGGTAATAACAAGGATATAACCGAAATTGTATATATAGCCGAAAAACAAGTTTGATTTCATGTCGGAAAGTTTAAATATGATTTTACGCAGGAGAATCTAAAGGAAATACTCGACAAATATCTTGCAAAAATACCCATAATTATTGAAACAATAGAACGAGAAGAATGGTCTACATCCACAAAATACAAATGTTTCAAAGTCGGAGTAGCAGAAAAATATAAAGACCTTATTAATAATGCGAGTATATGGCGAGCAGGAATTTACATAAGTAAGTTTCGGTTTTTTCGGAAATCAAAAAATCAGTACCGACATGGAAAAAGAAAATCAATCGAATAACAACATACAGCTGATAGTAATGCATCAGGATATACGAAGCATTATTAACAAAACTGACGAACTCGAAGTTATAACTGAAGAAGTGGACCCAAATATTATTTGTGTTACCGAAACTTGGTGTAAACCTGACAATGTTGATATTATCAATGTAAATGGATATAAACGAATAGATCATTTTACTAGAAGGAGCAAAGAACACGGAGGATCTATGATTTTAGCTAAAAATATAGAAAAATGCACTTCTCAAAATAAAATTAGCAGCTACAGCATAGAATCAGTAATAGAATGCAGCTCGTGTACACTTACAATTGGTGATATAAAAATTGGCATAGTGTCGATATACCGACCGCCAACAGGCAATTTAGATATATTTTTTAGTAAATTAACGGATATCTTAAATGAAATGGAAGAAATTTATGAACATATTATAGTATGTGGTGATCTCAATATTAACTTTTTGTCAAATACAAACGACAAACATATGTTAGTGGACATATTTAATTCATTTTCTCTGTGTAATAATATCTCAGAACCTACTAGAGTTCAAAAGCTAGATATTGGGTGGTCTGAAACGCAGATTGATTATATAGTAGCAAACTTCGATTTTAAATGCATAAATATTAATTTTAATATATCAGACCATCATGCTCAAGTTTTACAAGCAAACATAACCACAAACAGTAAAAGAAAGAGAGTGACAGCGAAAACAATCAAATGTAGAAAAAATAATCTGGATGAACTCAGATACAGATTACAACAAGTAAATTGGGATTTTATACATACAGACGATATAAATACGTCATTTAATCAATTTCATGAAGAATTTAGGTTCCATTTTAACATCTCGTGTCCACTAAGGCACGTAAAAATGAAGACGGCAAACAGGTCATGGATAAATGACGAGATTCGCGTATCCAGTATTAACTTAAAAAATGGTTATGTGGCCATCATAGTACTTTCCCTATATTTTTCTCGAAAACTATGAGATTTACGCAAAAAGGCTATTCCTAATAATTTATTCATTTTTTAATTCTCTACAATTATTTGTTATATAAGTTTCATGTAACTCCAACAGTTAATTAACAATTGGCAAAAAATGTCTTAATTTTCATTTTTTATTTTTTTTCTCAAAAGTTAAAATTTTTATGAAAAATACGTTTAAATAAAACTTGTTCAGTTTTTTATTCTCTTTAACTTTTGTTTGAATCGTTTTTTAAAATTTTTTATATTTAGAAAAATATCACCAAAAAACAAAAAAAAACGTCTCGAGAAAACATCATTTTCCGGTCTATGAATGTTTACCAAAAGCTTTTCAGTTCCAGTTTTTAATGATAAAACCTTAAGTTTAAAGTTTCATCTCAATCAGATTATTCGTTTTTGAGATACAGCGCCCACCGACAGACAGACAGACAGACACACACACAGACACAAATTTTTTTTTTCCAGAAATTAGTGTAAAAAAATAAAAAAAAAAATCACGATCACAATACTTCCCCTATATTTCATATAGGGAAAGTAAAAATATGCACTACGTCATGAAAAATACCAACCTAGAGAATCGACGAACTGAATATATTCAGGCTAAAAAGACTCACAAGTCGCTAATAAAAGATACGGGGAAACGATATTTCAGTAATATTATAAGTAGTGCGGAAAATAAGCAAAAATGTATATGGAGGGTAGTCAACGAGGAACTGGGTAGAAATAGAGACAATCACAAACCTATTAACATAAAAAATATTTATGGACATACTGTCAAAGACCCGCATGAAGTATCTGAATTATTTGGAGTATATTTCTCATCAGTAACGAATAATAAACTGAAAAACCATTTTGGCACAAATATGTCACAAGTATGCACGACAATGCCAATAAATCTAAATTCGATATTTCTAGAACCCGCAACACCAGAAGAAGTACTACAGATAATAAATTCATTAAACAATAAAAATAGTGCTGTTTCAGATGACATATCAGCGAAAGTTATCAAAGCCATGGCAAATGAAATATGCTATCCATTAAGGTATCTAATAAACCTTTCCATAAAACAGGATCTTTCCCAGAAATGTTAAAATTATCGAAAATCGTTCCAATACATAAAAAGGCCCTGTCGAAGATACCGACAACTACAGACCCGTTGCAATACTTAACAAGTTTTCAAAAATCTTGGAAAAGTCAATTGCAAACCGCCCATGGAACACTATTAACAAATATAAGATATTAGGAGAAAACCAGCATGGATTTCGAGCGAGAAAGTCAACAGAAACAGCATCAACGGCCCTGGTAGAAGAAATTAGCAGGACATCGACGCAGGAAAGTGCGTGGCCGGTTTGTCTTTGTATTGTATTTAATTGATCCTTTAGTTCGTTGGTGTACCAAGATCGTCTTAACGAATGCTCCTTAATTAAAGTTTGTTTTTTTAGCGGAAACAATCGTCAAAACTACTCCGAAATTCATTAAAAAACTTAGTAAACATTAATGTTGGGTCTTCAATTAATTGTTCAAGGAAGTTGTGATTAGACATTTTATCTTTAAAATGTATTATCTTTTTTCGTGTTATAAATTTGCCAGTAATGTAATTATTCGTTTATACTGATATGTATATTGTTGTAATAACAGAACTGTGATCTGATATTACTGGATCATACACTCTTAAGACATATCTAACCTGACCATTTATCAAGACATTGTCTAGGCAGCTTCTAGTTGAATTTGTGTCAGAGTAGTTTGTAATCCTAAAATTATAAGTATTCGATACTGTAGTGAAATAATACAAAACAGTGTATTTACAGTTAAAATTTATAATAAAATCCTCGCATATTATTGATATTGTATTAAAACTATTTAAAATGTGTAATATGTTTTCAAATATTCATAAGAAATGCTCATAATTGCCCAGAGGTGATCTATAAATCGATACAAATAATAGAACTGGATTATTTAATTGGATAGCACAAACCTCACACGTGATTTCTTTAGACATTTTATCAATACATTATATCCTCTTATAATTAAATATCCTATCTACCAAGATAATGGTTCCTCCATATTTCGATGTTATTCTTGTGAATATATTTGCAATGTTGTATCCATTTATTTTTATTGCGGTTTCTTCACCGGGTTTCAGCCAATGTTCGTTAATTGATACACGATGAATCCTATTATTTTTCAAAAAAATCTACAAATGCTGTTGATTTTTGTCTAATAGATTGGATATTTAAATTAAGATAAAGTATTAGTAGAATCGACTAGTTTCGAAGGGTTCTGTGATGTACCATTTGACGGTTGGATTTGAAGGGGTTATCCTTGAGATGATACTGGTACTTCAACACCACGTCTTTCAAGATATTGATTCCGAGAAAAAATATTATGATCTAGATCTTCAATGGTATTTATTATTTATTTATATTTTACTTTACAATACCCTTTATATTATTATCTAAATTAAATTTATAATATTTATGTAAATGCCAATTCCTTTAACTTTATTTGATTTTTTTAAATTGTATTTTTTTATTTGAATTATGAATTTAACGTACCGAGCGAGGTTATGAGTTTCTACTTTGGCCTAGCCTACATATTTCAAAGATATCAATCATGCAGAGTTACTTGTAGATTAAGTTTGGTAACGAAGTGTTCAATTATTGTTTTAAAAATGTCTTCATTTTCATGTTCATGAATAATTAAATTATTTGCACGAAATTGTTTATGTTTATGCTGTTGCAAATATGCTCTTTTTGGTATTGATGATTTGTTCTTTTAAATTTTTCTTTCTTTTCGCGGTGGCTCAATTATTGTATTTATAATGGACGTATACAATTAAGTCACTTCAATTTCATTGAATTTTTTGTTGGTTATACCTTCTTTGGCAGATATTACATTAAATAATACAACTACAATTATGTATTTTATAGGTAGTGAAAAGCACAGGGACACAGTTTTTCACACCTATCCTGTGGTGGTTAATAAAATAACAAACAAAGAAAAAGAAAAGAAAGACATAAATCTAGTTTCGTACAAATTGATTTAGGAAAATTTAACGGTCAGCTAACAATGTTTTTACTCGATTGAGGTTAATTTAGTAAAATCGACAATAACTCAGTGCAAACACAATAATATAATATGCACATTAAATATAGCATGCAGCGAAGTAGATGATGCAATGCTATTAGAATAGAAAATAAATAATTCCATTTTCTGTTTAACTTACCTAGATAGTAAGAGCACGATACTCACTCAAGCATGATTGGTATTTATATTTACTAACTTATATAGAAAATACAAATATAAATACATTCTCCTCTCAGCCAACGACCTAATGTTAACTTGTTTGGTTAAAGTAAAAAGCGCTTAAAAACACTTTATTATTGCTCTTTTAGAACGCAACAATTGTTTCGCCATATTTGGCGAAGAAATTTTACTTTAACCAAACAAGTGAATTTGAATTTTCAACATATATCAGCTTCATCATATAATATATTGACCTAATGTTCAGTAATATCAGCATTTCTCTTCGACTATAATCACTGGCAAGACATATTGCATATTCATTCTATAAAACATTATTTTTAAGAACTTACTTTGAACCATTTCAAATTGCTAATTAAAACTCTTTGTAAATAATGCCCAAATAGTTGAAGCATATTCGTGGTTTGGCCGAACTATGGAGATGTACAAAATACCGATGGTACTAATTTTAAAATTGACATTAAATCTGTTAATGAAGCCGAAACGCTTTAAGGATTTGTTGCAGATAAACGTTATGTGATCTAAAAAATTAAATTTAGTAGAGAATATGACACGCAAGTCAGGGTTCGTCTTATTAAGACGAATCTATTAGATTATTATACAATGTATAATTTCGCAATTCTCTCACGATAGAATGAAATACATACGCATTTTTTTAGATTTAAGAAAATACTATTGTCCTTGCATCACACTAGCAGGCTATCTAAATCAGGTGCATCTTGTTAATTGGAATCCTTGCACATTTTCGAGTCATCGACGTAGAGAAGAAACTGGTTGTCTTTAATATTAATTCCAATATAATTTATGAATAATAAAAACAACAGAGGTACACAGTGAGTACCATGAAGTACATCCGATGTCACATCTATGCTACTCAACCAGTATTTACCTATAACTACACGCTGAGTTCTATCCAGTAAATAATTTTCTAACTATCTTATCGCATTAGCACCAAAACCAATAGATTTTAATATATATATTAAGGGTTGTTTATAATGAAGAACTTGGTTCATTTACATTTAAACTTAAATTTTTGCTTTATTTAGTTTCATCAAAATCATCAACGATTAGCAATTAAAGTTATCATGTATATGTAGGGTGGGTGGGTGGCCGCTGTCCCATCCTCCAATCAGTAAATAATAAACCAGGGTTTTAATTAAAAGTTGTAAAATATATATAAACAAAAAATAATTACAATTTTTAGAGATTTATTTATAAAAATTTATTAAAACAATTTTTGATGTTTTACTAATTGGAGGGTGGAATAGAGACAAGAAAACAGCAAGAAAACTACCAATGGAAAATGTCTGTACCTACGGAGATATTTTTTGCCATTTCAATCTATAATTACTAAAGTATAGAAATTCAAGAAAATCTGCAATAGAAATTGATAAAAATTCTAGAAAGGTATGAAAGGCTAGAAAACAGCAAGAAAATTATGAGAAATTTTAGAATCCTTGCCGAAAATTATTGCATTATTGGTAAAAATGACTTCAAAATTTGAAAAATACTAGAAATGAAGAACATTTAGAAACTTGAAACGAAAATGCTGGAAAAATAGCGAGAAAATTACCACCGGAAAATTTTAGAATCCTTGGAAAAAAGTATTTTAACTGGAAAGAGAAATTTCTTTTAAATTACGATAAGAAGCATTGAAATATTTTAGAAATCAGAAAAAAAAAATC
This sequence comes from Ontholestes murinus, assembly GCA_963969525.1. NCBI lineage: Eukaryota > Metazoa > Arthropoda > Insecta > Coleoptera > Staphylinidae > Ontholestes > Ontholestes murinus. Next base: position 28,931,627 of record OZ018396.1, read on the forward strand.
TAGAAATCTGTGCTAATATAATCATCTAATTTTTTGTATAATTTAGAAGAGAAATTGCTGGATTTTTTCCAATTTAAATCTTTGGCTAAACATTGCTTAAAAATTTGAAATGTTTAATAGAATTTGCTGAAAAATTCTAGAATGGAAGAAAATAATAAAACTAGAAAAGAAAATGTTAAATAGCGGCGAATACATTAGCACTAGAATGTTTTAAAACCTTTGAAAAAATTGTTGTAACTAGGAAATTACATTCCTGGAATATTTCGATAAGATAAAAGAAAGAGATGCATTGTTGATAAATTACAAAAATCTTGGAGAAATATTTCATAAAAATTGTAAAACCTTTAATGACAATCCTAGAAATCTGTAAGAAAAATTGCTAAATTATAATCATGTAATTTTTATTTTTAGTAAACTATAGAGAAGAAATTGCTGGAAGAGAAAGACAAAACCACCATAAGGAATTTTTAGAATCGGTGGAATTTCGCAAAAGAACTTCCGATAATATTTTTTTATTAAAAACACTACAACCTTTATTGAAAAATGTTGCATTTAGATGGAGAAAAACATAGAACAGAAAATGCTGAAAAAAACAGAGAGAAGACCAAAACTAAAAAGTTTTTAAACTTTCGGAGATAACTTTTGCAATGTAAACCTTTGATAAAAATTGCTTTAAAGTTTGGGAACCTAGTAATTCCAGAAATCTAAAATTGGAATTGCTGAAAAATTCTAGAATGGAAGATTAAAAAACTAGAAGATAAAATGTTTGAAAAACAATGGGAAACTTACCACTGGAAAATGTTAGAACCCTTGAAGCAAATTATTGCAACTTAGAAAAGAAGTTTCTGTAACTTTCAAAAAGATCGAATCGAGATAACTTTTATAAAAATTGTGAAACCTTCAATGAAAATTCTTGCAATAAAAAAGAAAAAATATTTTAAATTTGTAAGGAAAATCCATCAAAATTCTATAAACGTTTTTAGAATCTGTGGAGGAAAGTTTCGTCAGAAATACTTTTGAAAAATTTCGATAAAATAACAATTTCATAAAAACTCTAGAAAGAGAAAAACATAGGAAAAAAAAAACGCTGGAAATAACTCGCTGGTTAAGTTTTGCAATTTTGGTGTTAAGTAAAAATTTATAAACGATTTGAAAACCTACAAATTTGGTGAAAAACTCTAGAATGAAAAAAAAAAAAATAAAAGGAAAGAAAATTTTGGAAAAACAATTTTAGAACCCTTGAGGAAAATTATTGCAACACGTATAAGAGAAACTTTCGATAAGATGGAATACGAAGAAATATTTCAGAAAATTTTAGAAATCTGGGAGAAAACTTTCATAAAAAAAATCAAAGAAAGTTCTTGCAATTAGAAAAAAAAAACAGTTTAGAAAACTGTAAGAAAAATTGCTGAAAGTTCTATAATCATCATATTTTTTTCTTGAAATATAGAAGAGAAATTGCTGTAAAAGAGAGAGAACACTATCATTAGTCAATTTTAGAAATCTTGGAAAAATATTTCGCAAATGAAAATTTTTGAAAATTCCGATAAGATGACATTTAAAAAAATCTTGAAGCCTCAATTAAAATTCTTGAAATTATAAGACAGAAAATACTCAAGAAGATTACCACTAGAATATTTTAGAACCTTCAAAGATAATGTCTGCAATTTAAATCAAGGATAAAAATTACTTGAAAATTAGTAAACCTAGTAACTCTAAATATTAAAAATACCAATTGCTGCAAAATTTTAGAATGAAAGATATATTTAAAAACCAGAAGAGAATATGTTGAAAAAATAAAGAGAATTTTATAATCCATGAGGTAAATTATTATAATTAGAAATCTAATTATTATAATTAGAAATATTTTATTAAAGTTGTAAAACCTTCAATAAAATTTCTTATTCTAGAAATTTGTAAAAAATACTTAAAATTCTATATCAACTTTAAATAAAAAAGAAATTCAAAAGGTACATTTTTTAAGTGTTAGTACTTTCCTTACATTTTTCTCGAAAACTATGAGGTTTATGCAAAAACTATTCTTAATAATTTGTTCACTTTTAAATTCTTTACAATTATTTACTATATAAGTTTCACGTAACCCGTATAGTTCATTAGTAATTGGCTAAGAACGTCAAAATTTTTAATTTTTTATTTTTTTCTCGAAAGTTAAGAATTTTATAAAAAATATGTTTAAACAAAATTTGTTCAGTTTATAATTTCCTTTAACTTTTGTTTAAAAAGTTTTGTCATATTTTTCATATTAAGAAAAGTATCGGGAAAAAACAAAAACATCCACTTCCGGCTTTTGAATGTTCACCAAAAGCTTTTCAGTTCCAACTTTTAAAAATGAAACCTTATGCTTAAAGTTTCATCTCAATCGGATCATTCGTTTTTGAGATACAGCGCCCACAGACATTTACACGCACGAAAACAATACTTCCCCATTATATACTATATAGGGAAAGTAAACAAGTCGGTATTAATTGAATAAACCTATGACTCGGACAGATATTTTTGGTAAAGTATTAAATTTGTGACTGTTAATTTACATTTTAAGAATCCTTGCTGTTCAGAAATCAATAATTCTAAAATTTTGGAGGTAACGGATTAAATCAATACTCGATAATTTATTTAAAGAATTTATTACCTTAATATATAAAGTCTGCCGATTTTCTTTTATAATCACCCTTCATCATGAAAGCGAAACAAGTTAAGTAAATATACAATTAGTGAAACAAACCAAGTTCATAACAATTCTTTACCCACTATTGAAAAAATTATTAAAGAAATATGAACTAATTTAATTCACCAACTTTTCCAGAAATGATGGTCTTACTTTAGGGTTCTAAATATTAGCTTAATACATGAGTTTTCTACTTTTTGTGTGCGTCTCCTATTTTGTTTTTCTTCCACAAAGATTTATACACTACGTCTAAGAAGTTAAAGTGACTCAATATTAAAGTATCATAAAGCAAACGTTTAGTTTTTTATACCTTAAATATGTTGGCAGATCATTTTCAGGTTGTAGTAAGCACGCGAAATATATTTGTTTTCTTAAAGCACGAATCTCAGTCAAATAAAATTTTAAAGTAATGTCTTGATAATCGGACGCAAAAAATATATAATATATCATAAAATTGCATCTGTCATCCAGTCCCTAAATGTATGGATTATGAAAGTACGTATTGACATAATTTATGTAACAGTCTCCCACATATATCTTGTGGCAGCAATAAAAGTTCCCTAATTCAATGAAACGGACGTAATTTGGAGCCGAGCCCCCGGATCCAGAGAAGGATGAATGCATTATTAATTTTGGCAGATTTTGAATTATTCAGTGCTCTGCAACGCTGCAGTCTTGTATAATTTCTCATGGTGCGTTTTTGTCCATATGAAACTACTATGAATAAATTGCTGCCTAAAAATTAAGCTATTTCTTATCGATCATCTGGTAGTTCAAATTCTAAATCGCAATACTTATATATTACTGCAGTTAATATATCGTTGATATAAAAAAAAAATATGTCCTGTAACTAATTCTAATTTTCTTAACCGTAAATTTATACACCACTATTAAAGCGGTTGTTATCAATATTAGAATAAAATCGGTGGGCGTTGATACATGGCCGGCGCTTTAGCGGTGATATATTAACCTATTAAATTGATATAAGTGTGCCTAATTAACAATACCGTGTTTGTTGTAAGAGATGAAAATATTTAATAATAAAAAAAATCTTTACACATAAATAAATTTGTTTAATTAGAATCAGAAGTTGATAAGTAGAATGTGAATGAAACGAGTACATATGTAATTGGCCCGATTACTATTTATTTGTGGTTTCATAACTTTTATATTGCCTTTAAATTAAGTTAGTGAAGAAATTAAATTATTTCTATGGTACCTAATCAGGGATACAGGAAAAGCTTGGAAAGAAAAAATATAAAGAAATATGTATACTTAATTAAACTATTGTTAAATTCATCGAATTTTATTTGGTTCTATGTATTCCTAATGATTGTAAGACATCTATTTTTGGAAAATTACATTTTAGATAGTAAGCCCCCGCCAAAAAGAATGCTATTCATCTATAATATATCTGTTGAACTTATTTATCTGTTCACTTTAGTTTAAAAAAAACGCATTTATAATTTTATTTTAATGTGAGGTTGTAGAAAATTAACTAATAATATAAAAATACGAAATTATTTTGTAAATCTACAACAACATTGTTTTTTGTTTTGTCAGAATTTTCGTATACCGATATTTTAAATTATTTAAGCAAAATTACAATGTTTTTTTGTAGAATATGAATTTTTCATTTCATACTACAAAGTAAAAATATCAAGATATAAAAACAAATTTAACTTAATTTATTATTTCAAAACTCAGGAAAGGCATAATTTGACAATATATTTTAGTTTTGTGTACATTATATTAACGTATCCGCACGCCTAAAAACGCATGTGATCTTGTCGTTAAAATACTTTTTTATTTATGGTATTATTTCGATTTTTTAACTAGGCAACACTTATAGTCTACCAACATACGTTACACAATATTCCAACAAAATCTTTGCAATTCTTAGAAAACTCAAGATTAGCTTAGATTTAAAAACGCACCTATAAATCGGCGCAGGATTGTTAAATATAAACTGTAAATTATAAATAAAAACACTTTGTAACCTTGTTTGTATAATACTATAAAATAGTCTTATACAAACAAAGTTACAATGTGTTTTTAGTCAGAGAGAACATGTTCATAAATTAAAGATAACCCTCCATAAATATCGTTGGCGATAAACTTAGGCAACATATGAACAACGAATTATTTAGAAATGATATTGCCGTCATCAAAATTTTCAAATCTTTCGACGAAATATAAACCCCTAAGTTCAAAGATTGGGATCTAAACGTCCAGAGGTTCTTAAAAGGTTCTTATTGTTCTCGAATTTGCTCAGCATTGTGGACATGAATGGTATTTACTTCCTTACCTGCGATAGGTAGTAGTACTATAGGGGAAACTGGCAGAGCCCTTAAAACTAGATTTAAAGAACTTATCTCTCAAAACCTAAACTCTAACTTTGGTAGAAATATCTATATCTACAATCATACATGTAGAGATGATAAAAATACTTCACCATTTAACTAAAGGGACATAACTTTTCATTCTAGAAATTATAACAAAATACACAACCTCAACCTCAATGTTTAAACGACGAACTACTTACCTCCACACTTATACAAATATTTAAACACAAACTGTAAATTAAAACAAAACTAAAATTACTTCATAATATGACAAATCTAATAACTAACACTTGTATTTTACTACACCTTTACCCATGATACATTTGTTCCCAATAAAATAAAATATATTGATAAGCGGTTAAAATTTACTAAGCTTTGTTAACAAAAAATTACTTTCAATTAAAACCATTCACATGAAATTATTAGGTTGTCAAGCAAGAAATGAAGCAAACTTCATGTTATTTATTTCAATCGCACATAATCTCACTTAGACGCAGTATTTTGACATAATTTGTTTTTCCTGTAAAAGGTACATCTTTTCATCTTTCTAGCGCATATTTCAGTTTGAAAAAAAATTGCAATAGTTTTTTTGTATAGGAGATTAAGTATGAGTTCCATCGTAGAGCCACAGCACGGCAGGTAGTCACCAATATCAATAGTGTGTTTGGCATTCAAGTGGCTACAATCGCAACTGTAGCTCATTGGTCTAAAAAATTTCGTTCGGGATATTTCGACCTGTCTAATGAATCATTTAGTCGACCCAAGACTGAGATGGATAATGACTTCCTGAAAGCCACTGTTAAAGCGAATACCACCAAATGTGCACGTGTATTACCATTAATTAATAATAAATCAAAGCAAACAATATTGATTTATTTAACACAAATCGGTAAAGTGAAAAAAGCTGGACAAGTGGATACCGCACGAACTGACCGATGCACAGAAGGAACGAAGACTCGACGCATGTCTTTCTCTTCTTTCTCGTAACAAAATCGAACCATATCTTAATCGAATTGTTACGTGTGATGAAAAATGGATCATGTACGATAATCATAAGGATTAATCGCAATGGTTGGACAAAGATGAATTACCAACACACTGTCCGAAACGAGACATCCACCAGAAGAAGCTGATGGTCACTGTTTGGTGGTCTGGCTCAAGTGTCATCCACCACAGCTTTATGGAACCTGGCCAATCGATCACGGCGGATGTCTATTGTTATCAACTAGACGAAATGATGATGATCAAATAGCCAAAATTAGTTAATCGGACGACTCCATTCCTCCTACACGACAACGCTCGACCACGTTCCGCACGAATGACCGTATCAAAGCTAACAAGAGTTGGACTTGGAAACTCTCTATCGCCCACCGTAGCCAGACCTTGCCCCTATTGACTATCATTTCTTTCAAAATTTAAACAACTTTTTATCTGAAAATAAATTCAATTCCACATAGGCTGTGAAAACGACATTTCAATAGTTCATCGACTCTCGTGATCCAGGCTTCTACAGCAAAGGAATAAATGTAACGCATTTAAAATGGAAAAAGTGTATCGATAATATGGGTGCATACTTTGAGTAAAAAAAAAGTTTTTATTCGAAAAAAATCGAATTCAATTATATGAATTTTCTGCCTCATTTCAAACTTGACATAATAATATAAGCAATTAAATATTCCCGTTTTATAGATAACGCCTAAAAGAGGTACCTTTTCAATAAATTAACCTAAAAATTGTTCAACTGCGCACATACATAAAAGAATTATACTATTTAATCTAGCACCGTATATTACACTAATTTAATTGCTTCCCCAAGTGAAATTGTGGAATTAACATATCTTCTTCTGCAAACTTCAACTCAAACACGCATACACCTTATATTTTTAAAACACTAATGACTTTCACTTCTATCTATTCTTGACTTGATACATAATACTTCTTATAGGATAGTTTTTTTTTACTAAACCTTGATATAATTATTACCTTTTCTTTTTAATACCTGTAAATTTTCTCTTTTGTTATTTCTTGTAGTTTCCACTGAAGATGGCAAAATTTTTAAATAAAGAACATTTTAAGCATAATTGGAAATACTACTAAATACTCCATTAAATACTCGAGTCCACAGAAAATTTGAAGTCATTAGAAATCCAAGCTAATGCAAAACTACTATAAGTAGACGGCAAAATTCTCTCCACCATTATTCCAACGAAGCAACTAAAAATAATAGTGGGTTTTTCTTAGTCCCTCAACAAACCTAAATTTTTATTTTCAATTTCGACTAATGTTTATTTGAGCAATTAATATCATCTAATAGTTTTATTAGGCCAGATAAGTATTTTATATTTTATTATATATTGTTTACTTTACAGAATCTATTACAAAACATATAAAAAGCATACATAAACACTAAATCACTGTAAAATTTGAAACATAGATCCTGAAGGCGGAGTTTCTTTGCGTATGTATTGGATTTAGAACTATTACCAAGTTTATCAACTGCATTAATAAAAAGATACAGTTTATAACTGAAATAGAAGTCAATAGTACACACTTTTTTAGATCTTACAATATCTAAGGCAAATAATAAGTTAGAATTTATGGTTGATGATTCAATGATTCAATTATCGCAAACTCTTCTAATACACACTACAAAATTGAATATAATACAAAACATTCTATTAATTAATCAACCGATTAATTCATATTAATACTTAACACAAATTTAGGATAGAAGTAAAGACTCTTAAAACTACAACAAGTAGTAACGGATACAGTCTAAGAGTAGACTTATTTGTAAAAAAAACAATAGCGAAAATATTTTTATGCAGAAACAAAATGTACCAGATGGAGTTTGTTAATGATTTATCAGAACATGTAAGGAATTACTTAAAAGAACGAAATTTGATAGAATAATGCCCAACTATTCTATTAATTTATCTAAGCTCCTAGTCAACAACAAATCCAATATGAATAAATTAGAAAAGTGCAGGCTATATCAGATCAAATGTGAAGTTTCTGATTTCGTTTAAATATGACAGATGGGTAGAAGTTTCAGAATGAGAGAAGTTTCGTGTCTTTTGACAACATAATTGTTAAAAATCTTCATAATGTGATACAATAATTATAATGAATTTTATTATTAATAAATATTAGTATAAATTACCAATTTACAATGGATTCGTTTATAAATAAGTATATATAATAGACCGTCTCATTATTCAGATAATACAGACGAACGCTTCATAGGAATCACACCTATGATATTCCGGATGTAAACGTCGTTAAAAAATAAATAGGGGCCCCAGTAAGTATTAAATGTAAACAAATGTAAGTGATAGCTAATAATCAGGTGTTCTGCAACCGTATCAATTTCCTTCTCTCGGCAAAAGTACCGATGGGACGACTGGCGCATATTTACCGTTTTCGTTAATTTTCATATTCAAACTCGCATTCATAAACTATTGAATTGACATTCCAAAAACTTTGCTTATTTATCAAAAATTACTATATGCGTGAATCGTATTAACCTGGGGAATCACAGATAAATTATATTATATAATTCACATGTATATTTAACCCATAATGCAAAAGGTGAAAACCACAATACAAGAATTAATAAGAGGCTATCTAGAATTAATAAGTGAAAATCATACATTATTTTGTAAGGCATGTTTAAAAATAGTAAGTTTTATTTTAGTTCCCAACTGCATCCTAACTAGTCAAGACTTGTATGTAAAACATGTTATAAGAACACTACGTCAAGAACGTTTGAAAAAGTTCAAAGCTGAACTAACAAAACAGCACAATTTCACAATCTTTAGCATCATCTTCAATTAAATTCACATTTGTGCAAAATACTTTTACATTCTAATATCCCTTTAAGAAAATTACAAAATAATGCATTTAAATCTTTCTTGGGAAAATATTGTAAAATACGAATTCCCGAGAAAAAATTATGTAGCTCTTAGATACTATGAAACCATACAAAAAATTAAAGATATTATTAACAATAATTATATGTGGTTTGGTGTGGATGAAACCACAGACTTGTTTAATTTAATAATATGAGTTTAACATGAAGACATCCGACCAACAGTATTTTGATATATACAAAAGAATTGAAGAAAACTGATAATAACATTATAGCAAAATTCATAAATGATGGACTGACAAGCTTATTTTTGCCGTAGACAATACCAAGTTACAAAATTTGACTAATAATGCATTTTGTGCATTGTACAAGTTTAGCACATGAATAGAAACGAATTTCTGAAACTATAAGAATGAAATTTCCATTTGTAGATTTAATTAAATATGGAAAAGTAGTTCTTATATTCTTCTGTGAGTACAATTATTTAAGAAGTCATTATCTGATATATATATAAACCAGTGCTAACAAAATGGGGAATTTGGCTATATGCTACAATGTACTATGCGAACAATTTTGAAGAATTTAATAAGATTATATACAACTTTCCCGAAACGACAAGCAAATCAGTTAAAGACTGTTAAACAGTTCTTAAGAAACAAGAGCTTCCTTCAAAACAATTGAGTTACATAAAATCGCGTTTAAATTTTGTGAGCAACACAATCAAATCTTTATAAAAGCAGATTCATTTTAAAAAATACCTGCATGCATTGGCCAAGAAATCAAAATAATATCGAAAGAAGTATTCGTTGAAAATTAAGGATTTTTAATATTAAATAAATTAAACTTGATTTTGAATGGCAATTTTCAAATGAATCCAGCTATAATTTAAACCAAAGAGAAGCTTTTCTACTTTCAAAAATTTATTGAGCGTCAGAAGTAATAATTTTTACAATTAAACCCTTAGAACAACATTTAATGATCTACTGTTTTTATGAATAGATTTTAGTTATTTTGAAACGTATACAAAATTACAATTTAATTTTTAAATACTTACATGATATTATATATTGCGTAAAGAAAGTATGTTTATTTTAGTTTTAAGCCAAATTTCTTTGTAAAATATGTTGATAAACGTGTAACATATCAAGAAAATATAGTTTTCTTTAGTGCTTTTTTCGTGTTTTTATGCTTTTTCCTGTTTTTATGCTTTTTAAATGCTTTTTTTCTCTAAATTTTGTGCCTTTTAATGCTTTTTTAGTGCTTTTTTCGTGTTTTTATGCTTTTTTCCTGTTTTTATGCTTTTTTAATGCTTTTTTTCTCTAAATTTTGTGCCTTTTTAAGTGCTTTTTTTCACATTTTTAAGCTTTTTTATCCGCTCTCTAATAATGACCATGGACATCATACAGTGTTATATATGTATCAATGTTTTGTGTACATATAGTAGACAAATATAAATAAACTTGGAATAGTTACAACTTTTGATATAATAAATTTGTCTCGACATTCATCCCTATAGCCAATGTTGCAATTTGAAAATTGTTTCATTGGAGTATCCCCAAACCAAAATTCAGTAACAAGCATGTGTCCATGATTCACCAGAGTGCTTTTTCAGGTAACCTCATTTTGAGATGTCTTAAAAATTTATATTTTTCTCAATATCATCAGCATACATTATAATTATACCATGGTGAATATGAGCAGGTAGGTCACTTATATAAATTAGAAAGAGAAATGGTCCAAGAATTGACGTTTGTGGAAGTTCATATGAAATATTATCTGGTTCAGATGTCATTCCTTTAAATACAACTTGTTGAGTACCATTTTGCAGATAGGAATTAAGTAAACGGCAACTTGCAGGACTAAAATGTTAATAATATAATTTAAGCATTTTTAAGTATTTAAGCAGGGATACAGCCGAATGCTTTGCTGAGATCAAATAGTGATGCTACACAATATTTACCTATTTGCTAACAACTTATTATTTCTTCTCCTAGTGGAGCGTCCTCTACGAAAATGAAATTGATTAGCGTCCAGTAAGTTGTAATGATCTAAATAAGCAATAATTTGATGAAAAAGATATTTTAGATATTATTGGTAATGAAGAAATGGGCCGATAATTGTTAATATCGTTATAAGATCCTTTCTTATATAACGGAGTGACATTTGAGATCTTTAGGAAAACAAAATGCTATTTCTTATACAAATGTTAATTAATTTAAAACATCACTTGCCATTCCATTGATATCTCGAGCGTTTGAGCATTTTATTGCATCAGGGACTAGAACTGTAAATGAAAAAGATCTGGAATTGATAATTGGGTTAATAGACATTATGGTAAGGGGATCAACATTTGGTTTATTTGACATAATCTTTTTGACCACGTGGCGGAAGGACCACGTGGTCGATAGCCAAACACTACTACTACTCTTTATCGCTATGGTAAAAAGTATTAAATTTATAGTTATCATTTATATCACAGTTTTTAATTTATATTTATTCATTTATATTTCACTTTAAAATATCCTTAGTTATAAATTATATATTAATAATTATTCAAATTTAGGTCACTGAACTTGGGGGCGGAATATACTATGAGTTCTTCCACATTGATCCTTCTTCTGCTTCAGATAACGGAATTCTCTTTCACCAAAGTATTTTTGCCATACAAGCAATATTTTGGACATTGCTGGCGTATTTATGTCCATTATATATGGAGCTAAACTTTATTGGCAGATTGATTAATAAAATTTTGATTTGCTTTCAGTTCAGAATCTTGAAAAGCTACTATAAATCTTTTCCTAAATATAATATAATTTGGTTAGAATGTGGATGAATTTAAACTGAGTTCCTTAAAAAATTAAGCATTTACCTAATGTCATTGTTGTACCATACTACATTATTATTAATTGTTCGCGTGATTTTAGTCACACATTCATGAAAACATTGTTTAAGAATATTTACAAATTTATCAAAAGCTAAACTAGGGCATTACCTTTTAAATATAAATGAAAAGTCTGTACTAACCTTATTAAATATCCTTTGCTATAATTGCCTTTCTCTATTATGGGTCGAATTATACATACTATATTTAATAATAAAATATATAAGTCCTTTACGTTGTAGATAATTCACTAATAAATAGAAAAAACACGAAAATATATTCGTAAAATCTACAACAAATGAGTCTTATTAAGACTACAAGAACAAATCACTTTTGAAACAACTACTTCTCTAGCTAATACTTCGACAGACATTGAATAATACAAATAGCCTTGCTATTTTGTAACACGCAAATTACTTTTGTATTATTCAATGTCTGTCGAAGTATTAGCTAGAGAAGTAGTTGTTTCAAAAGTGATTTGTTCTTGTAGTCTTAATAAGACTCATTTGTTGTAGATTTTACGAATATATTTTCGTGTTTTTTCTATTTATTAGTGAATTATCTACAACGTAAAGGACTTATATATTTTATTATTAAATTATGCTCTAATTGGGTATTTTCCTTAATCCCGAACGTAATTATTTCCGTAGAATTCAGTAATCCATGCAGGTATAAATAAGACCCTCAGTCGATTATATTTCATTATTGTGTCAGTGGCCGTCCATATCTGAGTAAGTTATTTATTTTTCATTATATTTATTTTAGTAAACGTTTTTATTTATGTTTAAAATCAATTTTGTAATAAAGCTGTACTGAAGAGATTGAAATATCGAAACACGTGTCTACAGATGGTTATAAAATTGAGTATTGAATTATTTAATTGCTTTTGCTAATTTATTTTTAATTACATCAACCTAAATTCATTTCTTTTTCCAAATTACCATAGTATAGTCACTCACAAACTATTTTAACGTACATTCAATCATTTATAGTTAATTTTACAGAAAGAAATACGTTCAAACTAGTGTTGCTTTGATAGCCTTGCTATTTTGTAACACGCAAATTACTTTTGTATTATTCAATGTCTGTCGAAGTATTAGCTAGAGAAGTAGTTGTTTCAAAAGTGATTTGTTCTTGTAGTCTTAATAAGACTCATTTGTTGTAGATTTTACGAATATATTTTCGTGTTTTTTCTATTTATTAGTGAATTATCTACAACGTAAAGGACTTATATATTTTATTATTAAATTATGCTCTAATTGGGTATTTTCCTTAATCCCGAACGTAATTATTTCCGTAGAATTCAGTAATCCATGCAGGTATAAATAAGACCCTCAGTCGATTATATTTCATTATTGTGTCAGTGGCCGTCCATATCTGAGTAAGTTATTTATTTTTCATTATATTTATTTTAGTAAACGTTTTTATTTATGTTTAAAATCAATTTTGTAATAAAGCTGTACTGAAGAGATTGAAATATCGAAACACGTGTCTACAGATGGTTATAAAATTGAGTATTGAATTATAAAATGTATTAAAATCCTTTAGTTCGTTGTAGAAAATTAAATAATAAATTTAAAAATACGAAATTCGTATTTTTAAATTGAGTATTGAATTATTTAATTGCTTTTGCTAATTTATTTTTATTTTTAATTACATCAACCTAAATTCATTTCTTTTTCCAAATTACCATAGTATAGTCACTCACAAACTATTTTAACGTACATTCAATCATTTATAGTTCATTTTACAGAAAGAAATACGTTCAAACTAGTGTTGCTTTGATAGCCTTGCTATTTTGTAACACGCAAATTACTTTTGTATTATTCAATGTCTGTCGAAGTATTAGCTAGAGAAGTAGTTGTTTCAAAAGTGATTTGTTCTTGTAGTCTTAATAAGACTCATTTGTTGTAGATTTTACGAATATATTTTCGTGTTTTTTCTATTTATACTATATTTATATCGCCTAATCGTCTCAATTACAGTGATCTTCAAATGAATGCCAGTATGGTCTGATAAGCCACAATCGATCGTACATCTAAGCAGTTTTGAAGTCTGGTTTTACATGTTACTATTTCACGTAGCCCAAAAGATGCTAGCAGAGTAATCATTTCCATTGCACGAGAGGTTTCTATGTGAAAATGCACATTTAAAGTCAATAATGCGTTTATAAAGATTTATATAAGTGAACACGTCACCTAAAAAAATTACAAAGGTATTAAAGTTACTTTTTGGTGATTTATAAATAGAAATGATAATGCAGTTCTTGTGACATCTTATTTAAAATTTCAATTTCGTTAAATCCAAGTACCCAAGCCACGCGTTGAATGTTAAAAGGGTGAACAACTCATTGTGACATTTGCTGCTGGTTACATTGCCGGTGTATTCTGTGCTATTGTATCCCATCTTGCCGATACTGTGCTCAACCAAAAGAAGGGAGCTACTGCGTTAGAAGCCGCCAAGGAACTTGGTTTTGCTGGACTGTCGAGAGGTCTTACGCCCAGGATTGTTATAATTGGTACACTCACCGCTCTGCAGTGGTTCATTTATAATGCCCTTAAGGTTGCAACTGGAATGCCTCATCCACCACCCCCAGAGATGCCAGAATCTTTGAAGAAGAAATTAGGAGTTAAGTAAAGGTTTCAATAAAAAATGGGATTAAATATTATTGAGTCATTAAATTATTTTTCATCACCACCAAGAATCCGGAATTCAAGAATAGTTGTTTCGTTGTACATTAATTTTAATTGTTAGTAACAGAGTCTGCTGCGTTACCTGACGAGGCACCATTGTTCCAAAGTTACGAATGAACGTGGTATTTTAGACTGTACATAGATAACGTGATGAAAAGTCCAATTAAATATGATAAATCGAGTGTTAACTTGATAAATTGCATTACTCAACCTTGTTAATATGTAGATCTAGTAAACACTGATATTAATGAATAATTTAGGACTTGAATTAAAGATAGTTTATTCTTTTTGAGCTAATGTTCACTAAGCAAATAATATAGAAGTTTGAGTTATTAATTAAAAACCTCTTTTCGAAACGATTGTACAGTATTCTAAGAAAGTTTTATTGTAATTAATTGTAATATATAATAAGTTAGATGTTTTATCATGGTAGAATTTTGAACATTTTCTCATACTTACTTTATATTCTTTGGAAAATTAAATCTATGGATCTTGACTCGTGAAGGCCAATTTTGTGGTAACATTAAATCACTTAAAAAATTAAATTCAGCGCCCATTTTAAAAGGTTTATTTTCACTTTTACATTTTAGTTCCGTAAGTTCATGACAAACACATGTCGTAGCCAGAAAGGGGTTAGAGAAAATAGAACTAAAATATGTATCATAGAAGATAAGACAAAAAAACTTCATACTTCACAAATTTTTCGTTTTGGCAGCGCATAAAAATTAATATAAGGATTTATTAAAATTTAAAAAACTGCAACTATGTCTCATTTCTCGCTGTCCAGAAAGCTTTTGACTCTGGCAAGTCCCTCCTCTAATATCATTTTTTTAATTCCTAAAAATCCCTAATAATTAACTCTTTTTCTTCTTTTACTCCCGAACAAGTTCTTCCTAAAAGCTCTCTTTTTTCACCTCTATTTTATACCATTTTTAGCGTTGATGTCTATAACCCCGATCCTCTCTACTTGAATCCTTTCAAATATCTCCTGCAATTTGTAGATGATACTGCATTAAATACACTTGCTTACCAAAAGACCTTCAATTCCTTCAAAAGGTTATTGACCCCCTTCAACGTTGGTTGCAAAATGGTTTATTAAGTTAAATTAATTAAAAAAAGTTTGGTTCAAATTTCTTCTACGGACCTACAGGATGCTATGTGTGTACGGATTATATCTAATGTTAATTGGTATTTGACTAATATTTGGCTATCTCTGTTGATAGAGGGTAGTTTCGTCCGTACATAAAATTTGGTCTCCGAAATGGCTATTTTGTTAAAATAGCGCCCAACAAAATCATCATAATTTATGTAGTGGATGTATCTTATAAGGATTAAACGTATTTCCTTTGAACATCTCATCAATGGAAGTTAATAATATGTTATTAACCTGGGCCAGTTGCATTAACGGCGTTTTAAGTTGTTCTTCGTTTTTAACAATTAATGGATTTTAAACGAATACAGTGTCAACATATCTCTTTCATAACATTAATACTGTAGAATGACAATTAGGATTAGGATTTCTATGTGTGTGCGTTTCCCATCGTCAAATCCAATCATCACGAGGATTTCTATTTTTTCTATAAACTAAATGAAAATTTTATACAAAAAAATAGTTGTTTATATGAAACAATAAATATTTTTGTACATAAAATATATGACTAGCAATTAATAAATAATAAATAAAACAACTGGAATGATTATTAATGTTCACTATAGAACACCAAATAATCGTATACAACATTTAAGAGTCAGTAAAACAATCTATGGAACAGGAAGGAAGTGGTACACATAAACAAATACCTCTCACGGGTGATTAGTTGAGTGCGGTCGTGCAAAAAATTGCTTCCTGTCGCGAGATTTAAACCGAATAAATACATCGAAATCGATCGGTTCCCCATCATGCAGTCTGGAATAGTATCGTTCGTCGCCCTAAATAAATCCGTGGAGCCGTCCCGACCCGTGCGAAACATAGAAAAGATTGAGAACATGATTATCTCTGTTGGACAGGGCTCTCGCAATTCCCCCGATTTAACTTGTGAGGGATATACCAATTTCAGATATGACATCTGTTATTCGCAAAGATTAGGTA
Source organism: Ontholestes murinus (assembly GCA_963969525.1). Classification (NCBI taxonomy): domain Eukaryota; kingdom Metazoa; phylum Arthropoda; class Insecta; order Coleoptera; family Staphylinidae; genus Ontholestes; species Ontholestes murinus. The sequence continues at coordinate 28,948,192 of OZ018396.1, forward strand.
CATAAAACTAGTCGTAATTGAAGAATTCGAGTTAAACATTTTATGGCATCGTTTAAATGGGTGATTGATTACACACAAAACATTTGACAGATTTAATTATGCATACCAAAGTAAATCTCATTAAACAAATTGAAAAATAGGAAGGTGGTTCAATTTGAAAAGTTTAAAGTTTAATCGAACTGATTTTTAATCATAAATATAACTCGTTTTGAATACCTATAAAAGCAAATCAATTCTTCTAAACATACTGAAATCCTTACCTAAATTATTTATATGCTAATAAGGTCTCTAATAATTTATCAAGAATAAAGTTTTATTTGTTAATATCAGCTTTTACCAAACCAAAAGTAGTTAGTGAATTGAATATTGAAAAGGCGTTAGTGTCTTTTATAATTTTTTTTGTGCTAAAAATTTTTAAAAATATTTTCTTACATTTTAAATGCTCTTTTATTTATTTATTTGCGCAATCTATTATCACAATAAGGAAATATGAGGTAATAGTATGGTCCTCCTGTATTTAATGTTTTTAACTATATTTATTATCCTTACTTTAAAGCAATTTTTATTAATAAATGTGGTGCTCACTTAACTTCATCAACGTTAAAATATCAAGATTTGAAATCTTTCAATGTGCAACTTTCACCAAACCATTCGGATTATATTATTATCTTAATGAATTAAATTCAAAAAGAATTACATGTACATTATGTAAGATTATTATATAGGAAAAATGTTTTCTGATAAAAAAGAAGGTTCAAACTAAAATAAAAGAAAATATATTCCTAAATATTATTAGATAATATTGAATATTACCGTTATTCATTTGTAGTTATCTTCATTTGCAGTACCTCTACCTTAGCATATAGCACACATAATCTCCACGCTCCAATAGTAATTAGTAGTAATAGTAGTCCAATAGTAATAGTTTCCCCACTCCTCATATGAACTATTTTCTTCCATGTCTCTCCCACATAAAAATCTGTTATTTTCTCTACATTTTTTTGTTAAATCTTGTAATAAAACTTGTATACGTCTCTTTTTTCCCCCTTTTTAGAATAATCCACTTGTCTGCATCACTTCTAAACATGTTTAATTCTTCACTCATTTTTGCCAGAGCTTGTACCTTACTTATTTCTTGCTGCCCTCACGTGCTTCTTTGCCCATCCGCTGCGTTTGCATTCCCGCATTGCCTTTCTTACTTCTCTCTTTGCATGTCGATATTTTTCATCGAACCAAGTACACATTTTCCTATGCATTCATTTCCGCTTTCTTTCACATCCCACTATGACATCCTCTAATCATTCCGACCTTCTCTAACCCGTTCTTCGTATCTCTAATAGCATTTAGAGCATTCTCCAATTTCTCACATTCATCTGCTGATTTGATCGCATTACTTCTTTCACTTTCATTTTTCTTACTTCTTCCCTGGAATAGCTCTGATAACTATGTAATCAATCACTGTTGATCCTTCTTCCACCATCAACTACCTCTCTTCCCTACTCTCGTTATTTATCCATTTATTATGAAATCTTCTTTTAACCATTGTACCGTTAACGTAAATCCTTCCAACTGCCTTTAGGTAAAAAGTATTAGGAAGCAAATTTCTTGGCTAGCATAATTTTCACACCTATACCTAGTTAAACCATAATGAGAGGTTTAAGGGCGGGAAGCAAGACACACATTTTTATTGAAGAAATTGTCGGAAATTTTGGTAATAACTATTTAGATATTTTATAAACCTTTTTCGAAAAAATTGTATATGTCAAATTATTATGCGTTGCTAATAAAATATTAAAAATACACGCCGGTGGTGGCGCATTCGGTTGCGACCGAACTAGCGTTAGCGATAGTCAAGCAACGTTAGTCAGCAGTTGGATGGTTGACCGGTACCATTCACCATTGGGATACAAATAATGGTGCTTTAGAGTGACGGGGGCAATCCTTTAAAGTAACAAGCTCAAATACACAAATCACACATGGCGGAAGGACCACGTGGTCGATAGCCTAACACTACTACTATTAAAAATATTTAATAATGCAACATAACAATTAGCAATGAATGTGTGGGCTAGGCTAGACAAATTAATTACTACTATGATTTTAGTGATGTTAATTGATGAGTTACGTGAAGATGATGCAATATAAAATAACTTTGAATCACTTTCTCCACAGTTGGGTTTTATTTTGCTGAATAAATAGTTTAGTAAAATAAAAACAAACTATAAAGAAAGTGATTACAAAATATATTATATATGATTTTAGTATTTTAAATTTATAAAACACATCCTTAAATTATAAAATGTGTCATGAATTTGATGATAACCGTATTTTTAGTTTAAATACTGAACATGAATTCCTTCTAGATTATACTGCAGGTTCGACTGTAACTTCTTGTGTAAAGCGGCCATAAGAAGTAATTTAAATCGTGTTTTAACCACATTGTTCATCTGTAGCATAGTATTACACAAAAAAGTAAATTATTTAATCAGAATCAAAATGTTTCTAACTGCCCAATGTGAAAGTATGAAAAATTTATGAATAGAGGCAGTGGATATTTCAAAATTTAGTTTGACTATTGCTATTTAGAATCAATTTATTTTGGTTACCTATTCAACACATTCAATATTTCATATATCACTGTTTAATGGCAACTATCACTCATCATCATCCGATTATCTTTACTTGAATTTATATATACAGGGTCCTGTATGAAAGTATTGCACACGATTTTATTGTGGCGCGGCTATCCATCGTAGCGGAGTAAAATGTATCATCGTTCATTCACACACATATTACATTAATACATTCTTGATTTACACAAACGTTTGCACCGGCGCACTCAAGTATTCTTTATTGAGAAAATGCATGGACATCCATCGACGTGAATTGCATTGAATCCGAAGTGTATATTGTTACTCCTCCATCTTCTCGATAGTTTCTTGTAAAAATTGATGCCAGATTAAAGCCTGCGATTTTCGGTTGTTGAATTTGTTCCTCTGTTAACCAGTGTTCTGATAAACACAGAATAATGCATTCAACTTCTTGTAGTAGTGCATGCAGGTGGTGTAAAACTGTTGTCAGACATTGTACGTTTTGATGTAATACTTTTAGAGTATTATGACCATCTAGTTTTTTGATCTTGCTTCTTCACTTAATTGAAAATTTTCATTATTCCGACTGTTTGACTTAAAAAAAATCGATATATAAATATGTTTTCTGGCCAGAAATTTTCGTTTATTACAACTTTTTCCACAGTTACAGGCACTCCTATCTTGAATGATGAGTATTGTGCTTCCGCATACTTGGGTTTGAGTTTTTCTACTATGAAAGGGTGGTTTCTCATCGTATTAAGATGTTTCATTATGTCGCTTCATTGAACGTTTTATGAAATCTTGATGCAAAAATCCATTTTGGTTGTAATTTCTGCGGCAGGGAGGTCCATATTACTGGATTTTCCATTTAATTTATATGTTCCATTCGACATTTTTCTCCTACAGACAACTTCAGTCCATTCTGTCTTTTTATGATTATTTTGGTTTTCGATGTACAATTTTTTTCGGGGTCCGTGTTTATTTTTGTTTGTGGCGAATCGTTTGCAGATCCCTCTCTTGTCGATTGTTCGATTTTCGTGTTATCATTTCTGTTAGGTATCTGTTCCAAATTGTAAATTTGGTTTGAGGCCTTTCCAAATTGTATATTGGTAATTAATATTGAGAGTAATAAATCTCTATGAGCGTTTCTGCACTAATGTTTTACATAATAATGTAAAAACTCCAGCTAACAGTTAAAACAACTACTCCCCGTACTAAAGCATTGAATGACATAACTGTTAGAATTGATTCATTCTCGAGGCGGCCTTCCAACAGGAAAGATGCACTTAATTATGTGACATAGCTGCACTGAAGAGGTGTGATACAGCGAAACACGTGTCTGTAGATTGTCATTGCATAACACTTTTCGCGACGCGGTTAAAAAACAATAATACCACAAAAGTGTTACATAGTGCTAAATATAATTTTAGATATGTAACGACAGCTAACAGTTATGAAATTCAATGCCTGGTGGTGCTTTAGTACGGGAAGTAGTTGTTTTAACTGTTTAGCTGGATTTTTACATTATTATGTAAAACATTAGTGCAGAAACGCTCATAGAGATTTATTACTCTCAATATTAAATACCATTATTAAAACTGCACTAGATATTTAAATATTAAATTTTCAAATTGTATATTGTTTACTTTGTTAATGTTCTAATTAGGTATTCTTGATTTTTAATTATTACATCTTGATGACTTACTTGATTTGTTAAAGCTACTATTTCCTTTCTCAACGCGATTAATACATGAAGTGAGCACTTTTGAACTCCATTCTTTTCACATCTTGTACAGGCGGACACGCCAAATTTCTCTTCAGATTTTGCGCAAATCGGATGGTATTTCATGTCGCAAATTTCACACTCAAATGGGTCAGGAAATGTGGTGAAGAGTCTCTGTTTTCATGCAACCGGTTGCTAGTTTGCTCGAAGTAGGCTGAATGGAAAGACAAGCCTCCGCGTAATTTTAAACTTTGTTACACAGCGCGATAAAGCATTCGTTTAAGCATTTATATGCCGAAATATTCCAAAGGTCATACTCTAATATTTGGCACAAGGTGTTCGGTGAGGGCTGGGAGGGGATCGTCGATAAACCATGTCATGGACGCCTAACAACTGAGTTTTTTACCAGACTTAAGAGAGAGCTGAAAGGAAAGCAATAAAAGTCCGTAGAAAACATTCAAAAGCATGTTACGACGTTCCTAAGAGATATTCCGGTCGAGGAATTTTTGGGTGCCTTCCAGGTATGGTAGACACGTCTCCGTAAGTGTATTGATGTTGGGAGAGAGTATTTTAAAGAATTTTAAGCATTTGTGCCAACGATTTGCAAACTAAACTCTGGCCTTTTAGATGTGATATGCGATCGTCTTTGAGAAGGATAGGTGCTGGTCGAATATGATACCAAGATATTTAATTTCATCTCTTATCGGAATTAGTTATCCTCCATAAGAGAGTTGGAGGGGATTGATCTTTCTTCTTTTAAGGTACAATCTGCTGAAATGTACGAATACACACGAATCTGTAGATTAACAGTGGTTCTTCCTCTACTGAGTAGAGCTGTGTCATCTGCATATTATGTAAGTATTACCGGAGCCAGATTCTGAATGCCGCTTGTGAATATATTGTACAGTGTCGGGAACAGAGCACAGTTCTTGCGCTCCCTTGATTGCGTATTGTTTATTTAAAATCGGAACTTTCTGTCACGTAACTTGGGTTAGGTAGTCGGGGAAAATGGAATAGATAATTTTATTAATGAATCCATCGTGCCAAACTAGTCGAACGCTTTCGAGATGTCGAGGAAAACTGTGACATTGTCGCATTTTATCGAGAAGCCCTCACAGATGAATTCACCCTGGAGTGTTTGCTGGACATGCCGGCCCAGAAACCGACTTGCAAATCAGAAATGATTCTGATTCTGTGGTCTCCAAGCAAGCTAATTAGACAATAAATCGATGAGAGGAGATCTGTCTCCTTTGAGGATGCTAATAACGGTGGCTAGCTTTCATTTCGAGGAGAAACATTCCATGCGCATTGGGGCTTTCGCGATGTTTAAGAGCGTGCATCTACCCTTTAGGGTGTGGTTTTTGATGGTTAAGATACTATCGATCTAATCTCATTTAAACGTCTCTCGGTTTTAGTTCACAAGGCACCCAACTGCCTTCCTTTTGTATAATTTCTCTGGATTCTAGAAATTGCTTTATTAGTTAATTCCAATTAATATCTTCAATTTACTGTTTTCGATTTTTTAGATTGAGGCTGCAAACGTCACAAACATCCCTTTCATTTTAATTTGAAAGAAACTACAGTTGAAGTGAATTAAATGTTTGTAGAAGTTTTTTTTACTGACAATATTCATTACTTTAACTGCAATTACCTTCCAATTAAAGCAAACACCTAATCGTTTGTGAAACGTTTATAAATATTTGCAACCGCCTGAAATTTTTTTAAAAAATTATAGCATATTTAATATGCATTTTGTTTAAAAGGCTCGATTTATTTACACAATTCCTGTTATGTTTACAATGTTATGATTACAATGTAATTCTCACTGGGTACAAGAGGTTCATACACAACATCCAAAAAAAAAAAATGAACAGATTCGAGGGAACCTTCTTATTTAAACGGAGAAAGGTATTTACAGCTTTTGAACATATAAATGTTTACAACACTGGAATATTGCCAAATAGTATCTAGTTTCAACAGGACGGATTACCACTTATTTCCTATCATTTTATAAGGACATTTCAACACAGGTGGATTGAAAGAATATATGTAGTAGTAGTATTTAGTAATAGATATGAAGTGTCAATTAAAATTAAGGAGTAGGAAAGAAGTTAGTTAAGTGTATTTTCATAACACTATTTAATAAATTTTAAAAATCATTTGTATCAGTTCAATTTAGTTTCTTAAATTAGTCCATTGGCTTTATGAAAAGAAAGTGCAACAAAAGGACCTTCAAATTATAACACTAATTCTAGAACATCATGTATGTATCCTAGTTTGATATTTCATGAATTATATCATTTATTTTTCCTAGATTTCTTCTGGCTACTGGTTATTTCAGCTGCTACTTTTTGCTAGCGCTGATATTTATTCAAGAACTTTCCTAAATCGTTTATTTCCGTTAACGGTAACTTATCACTTATATCATTATCAACATCGTCGCTGCTAGATGTTGTAATTAGGGTTCCATTAGTTTACAAAACATCAGCTGGTGCAAATCGGAATAAATGCATTCATCGGTGAAATTTCGGAAGCACGGAAAACACTCTCTTGAAATTTTGATATATTTAATCTCCGTTATAAAGAAGGCGCTCTAGGAAACTGACATTTTACAAATGAACGGTTATCCACTATTTGTGGAGACGCTTTCTGGAGTTAGTTCCAACTCTCGCCAATAGTTGACGAACGATCTGAACGATATTTTGTTCTATCGCTTGTCGCAGTATACGAGAGAGAGAGCGAGAGCCAATGCAAATAACCGAATCTGGAGATAATGTGATTAGGAAACATTTGTCTAACAGCAGCTATCGATACTCGGGCAGTATGGGCCGTAGCTCCATCTTGTTGAAACCAAACATCTCGCAGATTGATTCGTCATTATTTTAGCTCAGTTTTCAAGTACTTGTTTATCATATTTACGTAGATCACCTATCACGGTGAGAGTGCTTCCGTTTTCCCCAAAAAGTGGGGCCCTATGATACCAAACTTCCAGATGCTGCACCAAACCGTAGTTTTAGTGGCAATTCATGTAGAGTTTGTGGATTTTTAGAGGCGAAGAATCGGAAGTTTTGAAGATTCACAATATCATTGACATGAAAAAGAGCATCGTCGATCATTGTTAAAATTGCATTAGTAAAGTAGTAAAGTTAGTATTAGTATATAGTGTTATACAAACGAAAGTTTAAAGTGTTTTTATTAATATTCTGCATGTGTAACGAAGTAGATTAGACTTATCTACCAAAATTTGGAACACCGCTTCAGCAAAAGTTGCACCTTATTGATAGTTCTATCATTTTATAGGAGGGGTAAAAACGTAAATAGTGATGGTGAATTTGCCATACTGAGGTTTCTCGGACATTTGCAGAGCTGCAGAATGCTGACGAGATGAACGCCTTTCATTAAACTGCCTCCACCACCAAGGCCATTAGCCCACAGCAAAATGGTATTCCGGCTCTGTATGTCTCCATGATAAGGAATGTTAGACCTTCGATGAAAGACACGTTGAACTTCCGTGATTGATTCGACGCTCCCTACAAAATGTTATACACGAAAATGCGATGCTCCACGGTTCATTGACATCGGCATGATTCAAACTGAATAATAACCATTCACAATCTGCAAGGTCAGTGGAGGACGCCGACGGCGTGTATTCCCCTCTCTGATCCCTTCTGGTTTAGCACCACCTGTCTCTAAATCGTCCGTTTCCCATAACGTATCCTGTATAAGCGAAGAAATGTTTCCTGAGCTTGTATAAATTAAATCTAGAGTGGACAAACATGCAATATCCAAAGGCTGTATACGGTGGATGGTATTGTCAGGCACTTGAAGTATGACAATTACATTCTTCCTAGCAACCTCACAAGCCTGCAAAATTTTTGGGGTGTTTTATGTGGTCATCAAGTAGGAAAAGTTTATTATCTTTATTATAGTGGATATGCAACAAAGATATTTGAGGTAATGTTGTGCTCGAAATCGTAATAATAGGTTAAATTAGGTGCTTCAATTTGTCCCGCAGGGGTGGTTGACGTGCACAGCCATTTGGGAGTAGCGACCCCACGTACCCGAGCCATTCACTGCACACACACGCACATCTCTCACACACATACATCAAGAACGCTGACCGAAACCCTACACCCAGTGAAGTAATGCTAGACGGCGGTTCCGCGGGGTGACAAGGCGACTTGGGGAGGTTGTTTTTAGTGGGTATACCTGTTTTGCGGAGTCTCACACTACATCTAAGAGATTTTCCACCACAAAAAAGGTGCTTCAATTTGAAGATTAGGAATATAAACAATAGCAGCACTAACTGCACAGACCATAATTGTATTGACGCTTTATTCACCACTTGTTAGACTTCCTACCTAATGCTTTACTTTACAAGCAACTATTTTTGGAAGACAATTTTACACAGTGGTAAACCCAGATACATCAACGTTAAATAGAGTGTCGCCAATAAATTTATGAAAATTCGTTCTAAGAGATCGAGAAAATGATTGACATTCTTTCTATTGAAGCTACTACTAATTTCGTTTCAAAAATGCGTAGAATCATTTTTAACACTAATTTTCTTAACTCCACTGAAACTATGTGGTAAGCCATCAAATCAAATGCTAATTTCTCAAATCGCACAGATTTCACCAGTCTTTGAATATCATAGCAGTCGAAATTATGCTCTAGTCCAAATTAGGCTACTTTCCCCCATACATATATTGACTAAAAAATCATATTACTTTTGATAAAACACTTGGAAAAAGATTTGACAAGAATTTTTAAATCAAAACGTGTTAAATTATTCATAAACAATAGTTATTTATTTATTATATTGTACTATTGTCAAAATACAGATTTAAATTCGTTTGCCGAGAATTAAATATCATTAGGTATAAAGTTATACATACTTAGTAGACTATTAAATTCAGCTATAATAAACCTAGATATATTTTAAATTAAGTCCATATAGACTACTAAAAATTATGTATTTTCATAAACATTAGTAAATCTGCTGAAATTGTAATAAAAATATTTGAATATTTGCATTTTTTGTAAAATTAATTTTAAATAATAATAAAATCATTTAATTTAAGATAAATTTAGTCAAACTGCAGAAAGATTTCATGCATTCAATCAAAAGTTCGGAACTCCTAATTTACCCAGAGGTTTTGCATATTATATACCACAACTATTTTTAAATTTGATCGATTAAAACAATAGTTTTGTTTGTTTAACAGTGAAACATAACTAAGTGTTTAAATTCTTATAATATAATATTATTTCAACACGAGTTAGGTAGTTTTCTCACAATCAATCATATCTTTCAATTTTATTACGTCATATAAACAAGGTATTTTATATAACTACAGTTTTTTCTAGTAAATATTTTTTAAATTAATAAACCTGCTCTTTCTATTGTTAATATTTTATAATGCATATCAATTCAGGGTAAAAACAGAATGATTAAAACTACTTTTTAATTAAATTCTAAATAAAACACATATTCCGATAACACAATCTTTACTGAGATATTTAATTATTCTCTGCTGCATTAATAGATGTTCATTCATAGTTTTGTAACTTTAGTTCGAATAGAGTTGTTCGTTTGGGGTCGCATGCAGACGCGCTCCAGACTGGTCCGACAGAACGGCACCAGCGCCATCGATCGCAGGACGCAGACACATCCGAACATTATTTTTTACTGCTACACCCCAACACCACCAGACTATCATCCCGCAAAAATGCCGAAGTCGATCAAATTTTACAGTAATTGTCGACATTAAATTGAACACCTTTTCTAAAGAATCGACGCAACTTCCGCCAAGACCAACAAATCAAAAAACCATTCCTGCTGAATCGGTTCCACTATTATCGGCGCTATCATGCCAAGTAAATAGCCATGACGGTTTAGGTTATTATCCTCTAGATAGTGTCTGTTAGAAGAAGTTTACAGTGTTTGTAATTATGCATGGACGTTGGAGTAAATTTTAAATTGCAAATAATACTGTCTGTAAGTTTATGATTATAATATTTCAATTAAAAACTATTTCTTGTAATAAAATATACATTTTAAAGGAAAATTTATTGTATATTATGTAAATTTGCATTTTTTACCTATATAATTTTATTATTTTTTTAACTATGTCATTTGCATTTGAAAGAAAAAGTTTTACAAACCTATATTACGCATTATTAGACATTAAACAAAAATATTGTACATAGTGTCACTTTCTAACTTAGTGTAAGATAAATTAAACAAATTTAAGAATTTTACAAAATTTATTTAAATTACACATTCTTAGTAATGTTCTATATATGACATACAACATTTGGCAAAATTGAATATATAATAACTGAGCCTATCCAGTTTCGTACAAAGCAAAATATAAATCCAGTATTCCCAAAGTATTATTTTTCATGTTGTTATATTAAATTATTGCGTGTTACAAATAGTACAACTATCAAAGCAACACTAATTTGAATGAAATTATGTCTGTTGAATAAACTACAGAAATAATTTCATTCATTCATTGAAAGAATACCAACTATCTCTAAGCCAGCAACCATAAGAGTGAGGAAACTAATTAATTATTTGAATGATTAAATTTTTCCCAGGCAACTATCAATGGGCATTCGAAAGTCTCTACCATGGACCACAAAACCACCAAACTTTTGTATAGTGCTAAATAACTGTCAGAAGCGTGTTACGCATAAAATAATGTAAAATACTGACCCGGTATATGATTTCAAAAACGTTTTTGAAACCATATACTGTGTCAGTATTCAAAAGAATGTTTCTAAAAATAATGAAGAATTATAGAAACAATAGAAGCATATACACAAATGAAATTGAAAATCAATGCAAGGTGTTAGGTGTGGTGTTAGTGCATCTGATACAACAATTATGAGCATTTTACATATAATAACGAGCTTTTACATAACTGAATTAAATGTAATATCAATTTAGCAGTTTTTGATAATTATATTACAATTTGCTCGGATTCATAAAGCAGCCTACAAGAAATCTTACATCTATTCGGCAAAGAACTCGTTTAGAAATTTGTTGTTGAGTTACGTGAAGATATAATTAAAACTTGATTAAAACACTTAACACTTTTTTCACAATAAATTAATTGTGAAGAAAGTGTTAGTGTTTTAATCAAGTTTTAAAGAACTCGTTACTTAATCAATTTACAATATCTGGGATAGCATTCCAAACATATAATTTTATATAGTGTTTCTCGCATATTGAAATAATAATGACGTGACAATGAGATAGCAGATAAAGCTGCTTACGTCCACGCTACCAGTGGAAACGCCTTCCAAACCCATCTCTCATTTAGACTTAGCAGCCTAAAACAAAATATATACGGAAAATAAGAGACTGATTGAATTATTAACAGTAGCAGGATAAGAGATAATACAGAATAAGTTATTCCATGGTCCTACTCAAATTTCCTAATCCGAAGAGAACCGGCTGTACTCATAAGACTAAGAACAGGTCATGCATATCATACATGACTGTATCTAAAGAGTTCTCCAATAGGAACTTCTGAACTTTGGCAGTTGATAGCGGCCATATTGTTGAAGCTACATCTGTCGAATTGGCTGTCATTCATTCAGATTATTTTTCCAAATCACTATGGATGGATGTAGCATTCTAAAAGGGGGGCCTGGAGCAGTTAATAATAATAATAATATTTTATTGAGTGTTAATACATAACATGTTTACACATGTCAAAATAATTAAGTTTAACATTAGTTAACATTTACACTAAATGAGCTATATTAGCAGCCATGCGCCAATTTTAATGTTACAATTTATTGAAATACAACGAAGTATATAATATATTTTGGCAATAAAACAAAAGATACATGTTAAAATATACTGTATATAAATAACACACGAACGAAAGTATATTACAAATGAAAGATATAACAATATAAGACTAATATATTAAAATAATTTAGGTTAAAAGTAAAAGTAATAAATAATAAATAATAGAGAATAGAGCATAAAATAAAATACATAATAAAATTAGATAAAATGATTGTGGGGAAATAGACAACCAATTAAAATATATTAAGTGGAATTAAATAAATCAAATACACACAAGATATGTAAAAAATTCAATTAAATGAGGTCAGTGTAGATAACATTAGCAAATAGTAAAATTATATAATAAGGGACGAAAATAAAACCGATACAAAAATAAAGAATATAATAAAACCAAATAAAATTAATGTAGACATAAAATTAAATAATTAGATAAAAACAATAAGTATATAAATAGTCATAACAAGTTACATGTCAAACAAAATACAACAGCTCAAATAGGTAAAATAAGTAAAAAAGAAAATAGTTAAAATCGAAAACATACGGTAGGTGAAGTCGTAAAATATTTAAAACATTAAACCTAATTTAAAATGGTAAAAGTCTAATTAATAAATAAAACTGCTTAACACAAAAACAACTACATCATTAAGCTAAAATCGAAGTTGAAATATTCCTCCCAGCTGTAAAATGCATATTTAATCAAGAATGCTTTTATTAGCTTACGAAATTTTGTATAGGGTAAATCTTTGGCGTGATTAGGAAGTACGTTATAAAAATTGATTGCATGAAATCTAACTGCTGTTTGCGACTTACTTAGCCGGATGAAGTGAGGATAAATATGAGACATTTGCCTTGTGTGGTATTTATGAATGTCGGCGCAACATGTATATTGCGGTAGATGTTTTTTTATGTAAAGCAAATTCAACAACATTCAAAAATATAGAGGCACGGTAAAGTAAGTATTCGCAAATCCTTAAACGCCTGGCGACAATCCTGTAAAAATCCGTAGTCGGCCAAAATGCGGAAGACTTTTCGCTGCAAACCGAATATACGATGTCTAATTGCAGAGTGCCCCCAAACAATAAGACCATATGTGATGTGGCTCTGGCATAGGGAAAAATATGCTACTCGAAGTGTTTCTTTTGAAACTTGGTTAGCGAGGTTACGGATAAGAAAAATATTTTTACAAAGTTTTTTTGCAAGATCATCGCCGTGTAAAGCCCATGTCAATTGTGAATCAATACGTACTCCTAAGAATTTGGTCGATTCATTTTGAATAATATCCTTTGAGAGTGAAAAAGTAATCGAAGTTGTTTTGTTATCGTTTAATTTAAGTCTGTAACTACGAACCAGCACGATGCCATTTTAGTTCTTTCGGTGTGCAAAATGTTTACCGTGTCTAATGTTTTTGGTTACGTACACTGCGTTCTTCCTGAAAGATACGATAATATTAGCCTACAGCTTTCAGGGTGTATATTGTAGAAATATAATTTTCTTAGTAGAATTAGGTGGGAAACACAGTCAAAAGCTTTCGACAGATCTAGAAAACTTGTTTTCGACGATGAGCCCATTTCGAAACAATTTAAGGTCATTTCAACAAATTTTAGGATTGTATCTGTTGTGCAGCATCCTTTTCGAAAGCCAAATTACTCATTTCGCAAAAGATTATTAAAATATTGAGCTAATTGCAATTGTAAATTTTTTTCAAAAATTTTTCCGAATACAGGGATAAGACGATAGTTGTCCGGGTCGTCCGTATCATTTTTTTTGTGGATAGGAATAATTAGGGCTTTTTTTAAGAATCTGGAAAAATATTATTTCCTATGCAAATATTAATAAGTTTTGTTAACGGCGATAGTATAGAACTTAATATTACTTTCACAATATCATGTCGAAGTCCGAATATATCTTTGCTTTTGCTGGGTTGTAGGTAACATATGGCTTGACTTACCATAACAGTAGAAATTTCAGTAAATTTAAAGTACATGTTACAGCTTGGAGGATTAGCACACATTAAAAGCATCGGGTCAACGGTAGTGTCAGGTTAATAGTTCAGAATTTTAGTGGAAACTTCAGCAAAAAAATCATTAAATTCATTTGCCGTTATATTTGGGATGTTTTTACATGTCTTTGGTATCCTATTGGCGTTAATAATGTTCCACATAGCTTTAGGCTTGTAGTTATGGTGTCTAATGTAGGCATTATTAGCTGTAACTTTACAAAATTTGATAGCTTTTCTATACGTAATTCTGTATGAATTTCTTAGATCTAGTAATACTGTCGTCTGGTTTTTATTATAGAGTTCAGATATTAAATTTAACATGTTTCTCATGTCACTTAGAGTACTGTTGAACCATTTAACGTGTTTAGATCCGGTAGATTGTTTAATATGTTTAGTTGGAAATGATTGGTAAAAATGATTGAGCAAATTAGAAACATATCAAATGCTTCGTTTGGATCTGAACAATCATTGATAAAGTTCCATGATTCCTGTTCCAATAGTTGATAGAACGTAAATTTGCCTCTAGCTGTAATTGGGCGGAATGTCTTAAATTGTGGTTTAGTTTTTATCTGGTCAGATGCTGTTGTCGATGTAATTATTTAAGCGCGTAGGAAAATCGACTACAAACTTCAAACCGTATCCCTCAACAAAATCTTGAAGGATGATCTTATGGGAGTCATTATCGTTAAATTTAACATTAAAGTCAGCACATAAAGACACATATTTGTTATTAAAACTAAAGCTATCTAGTACCTTAGACAGTGTCTGTAAAAATGTGTTGAAGTTTCCACTAGGAGATCGATAGGCTGCAAGTATGATGCTATTTTTACACTGAATACCAACAATCTCACAATTCTTCTCCGAGGCAAAATTATCAACTACTAAAGGAGTGTACTCGATATTATTTTTTATCATAATTAAAACTCCTCCACCAGGTGATAATCTTCTCGAGAACTGTACGGCTACATAGAAATTTAAAAAAACAATTAACTTAGCTTTATCTTCATTTAGCCAGTGTTCGCATATACATAGAACAGAAATATTATATAGGTTATCGTTTACAATAATATCTATTTCATTTAATTTAGAACGAATCGCTTGTATATTTATAAAGAGGCAATTGAAATTTCCCGTATCTGCGTTTGACATTCGTTTTTTGGAGATGATGTAACTAAATAATTTCTATTAAAGTTATGGCATGAGTTTTTTTGCAAATGATTGAAAATTTGTTTAAGTATTTTGCTCTATTGGATATATGGAATGGATTATTTGAAATTGTTTTAGTTTTTATAAACGAACATTTGAGATCATTCGCATAACTAGCTAGACGATGGTTTACCGACATAATAAATTTATTTATGATAGGTCTTCTTATTAATAGAGGATTTTCAATAAAATGAATGTTTGTCCTCTGAGATGCTATTTCTAGTTGTTGATTAAATTTATTTATATCTATTTGGACGCCTTTAATAGCATCCACCGTGCCAGCTAAAATAAGTATCTGATCATCGTGCGAGAAATCGCTTGTAAGTTCGTTAATATTGCTAATAACTGCACTAAAAGTAGCATTTGGTTTAAAGAATGAAGTAATAGTCGGATTTTTGGAAAATTTCTTGATAAGTCTCCCAGCAAGGTATCCTATGTTTCTACCATGGTTATCGGCTAATATGAGGATTCGGGAGTTCGCCTTGAAGGTTTCCGATTGGTGTGTTTCTTTATTCTTAAATTCATTTAAACTATGCGTCAATTCATCTAATTTAACTTGAAGTCCCTCGTTTTGTTTTATAACATTATTTATTTCATATGCTTGTTTTTGTATTTCGCATTGTAATGTAACACAATTTCTGCACTTCTTGGGAGCTGGTGTAGGCGATGAGACTGGGTCGGTTTGGGTACGGATAGGTTGTAGTTGTTTGTCTTTATAAATATTTAGTTCATCTTGAAGATCGATATTTTCTCTGTTAACTTTAACCAGTTCGAAATTTAGATTTTTGAGGTTAGTTTGTAGTTCACTGATTGCGTTTGTAAGTACTTCTTCGCTTTCAAGGGCTTCGTTTTCAATTAGTTTAATTCGTGCGGTAAGTTTTTCAATATGTTTGGTTTTATTATTTAGTTCAATTTTGAGTTCGTCAATCATTTCCTGTTTTAATGATTGGAATCTATTATTTAATGACGAATTATTTAGAGTTCTAGCACAGCACATAATTTTGTGCTCACTTAGGTGCTTAATCTTTTTGTTTTTGGCCGCGCATGCTGGATGGCTGTGATACTGTAACAATTTATGCATATGAAATTTTTAAAAGCAACATTTTTGCAACATTTAAATGCGGTTGAATGGGGCATTGTGTTTTTCTTTATGCGCCAATTAAATGTAGCGACAAAAAAAAGAGTAATAAGTAATGGATTATATAAAAGTCTACGAACCGGTACCAGGTATCGAACTCGCACTACTCGGTCGGAATTATCACGATGGAAACCACTGCCCTAGTGCCACGTCGGTAGAGTAGGGTGCGCGAGAGGCTCAATAGAACAAACTAAATGCAGTTCACGCACTAAGTGTTTATACGTCTGTTTCGGGAAAAGATATATTTGAGGTCAGGAAAATCCACATAACTATTAATGTTATAATTATAAGTTCAACATCACTATTTGTCCACAACACTATGACCACAAAAGTAAATCATAATATCCACTGCTGCTTGATAATTTAATGCTAATTATCTAATTCGGTAATAGTCTTAAAATACACTTTAATAATAAACTCGACACTATGACAGATGACCGATGCTTGTTAGTAACTGATCCTAATTTACACCATAAAATAATATTCAGTGATTTCTGAATGAATGGGTACGTCAATAAACAAAATAGTTGAATTTGACATGATACTAATACACATAAGATCCAAGAGCGTCCAATGCATCCTGAAAAGTCACTGGTGTGGATTTTAAGCTCACGGCTTCATCGGTCCACATTTCTTTGAGAACGACTATGGTCAGGCGATCATCGTTAACGGCGAGCGCTATAGTTCGATGTTTACCAACTTCTTTTGGCCTGGATTGGATGATATGGACACAAAAGACATGTGGTTTCAACAGGACGGCGTTATGTGCCACACAGCTTTGACTAACCACCAAGATCTTGTGATTTGATTTGTTAAACTTTTTCTTGTGGGGTTTTCTTAAGTCGCAGGTCTATGCAAATAAGCAAGAAACCACAGGGACCCTTAAAGTCAACATAGTATGGATTATGTCACATTCAGCCTAACTTATGCGCCAGAGTTATGGAAAATTCGACATTTCGGATGCGAGCCATCCACCGAAACCGCGGCGAATGTTTGCACGATGTTATATTCCATATATTCCATATAATGGCATCGACAGGCCTTTCAAACAAATAAAAAATTCTATGATATCTCACACACACTTTTTTAATTTTAAATTTAAAGATAGGAAGCGGTAAATGAAAGACCCTATACTTGTTACATATATCAAAGAGTATAACGCTCATTCAGCTACCAAGAATCAATTGGCGATCCCTGAAGGCATTAAAAAGCACTAGAAAATATTACTAAGCTTATATTGCAATATTACTCTTACAGATGTTTTTAACACATTATTATCATTATCTGAATCTTGTAATGCGGACCCTGATGGTATTCCCGCGTACTTTCTGAAAATATGCGTGTGCAAGTTAAGTAGACCAATCTATACACTTTTTGCAAATTCCTTAACATCTTGTATTTTTGCTCATTGTTGGAAGGACAGCTTTATTGTTCCGATTTTTAAAAAAGGTTGTAGAGCAAATATTGTTAATTATACAGATGTGGGTATTCAAACCGTGTTACCTAAAATATTGGATTTTTTCGTGTCCGAACAGTTCCTTGTTCCGACTTAATAATTGATGAACAACATGGTTGCTGCAGAGGCAAATCGGCTATAACAAATCTAATGCTTTACCAAACATATCTATCGGATGCATTGGAGAAGGGATTGCATACGGATTCAATCTATACTGATGTCTCCACGGCCTTCGATAGAGTTCAACACAATATGCTTTTGCACAATATATATCCAATTACATTTAGTCTTTATAAATGATATCGGATTAAATCTACGAAGTAGTAATTTTCTTTTGTATGCTGATGATTTGATTTTGAACGATGGATGATCAGTTG
This sequence comes from Ontholestes murinus, assembly GCA_963969525.1. NCBI lineage: Eukaryota > Metazoa > Arthropoda > Insecta > Coleoptera > Staphylinidae > Ontholestes > Ontholestes murinus. Next base: position 28,966,513 of record OZ018396.1, read on the forward strand.
GCACTTCAAGAGAACTTAAATAGTTTATTTATTCATTGATGCGTAGTAAGACATAACTATATGAATTACAACTGTCAAGGTAAAATTAAAAATTAAGTTAAATATATACGTGAAATATCTTAAACTGTAGCATCATGGTGTCAAGAAAATGATTTCGAACTGAATTTGAATAAGTGTTCATACATTTTCTTTAGTAGAGGAGCTATTTGTGACTACTACAAAAATCTACAACATATAATTGATAATAAAATATTAATAGACCTATAGCTAATGTATGTTCATACAAACACTCTTCGAAATATATCACAACATATAATTACTTTCCCTATATAGTATATATAGGGGAAGTATTGTTTTCGTGCGTAAAAATGCCTGTGGGCGCTGTATCTCAAAAACGAATGATCCGATTGAGATGAAACTTCAAAATTAAGGTTTTATTGTTAAAAACTGGAACTGAAAAGCTTTTGGTGAACATTCAAAAACCGGAAGTCGATGTTTACTCGAGGCCGTTTTTTGTTTTTTTCTGATATTTCTTTTAATATGAAAAATATTACAAAATTTTTCATATAAAAGTTGAAGGGAATAAGAAACTGAATAAGTTTTGTTTAAACATATTTTTCATAAAATTCTTAATTTTCGAGAAAAATAAATAAAAATTGAAAATTTTGATATTTTTTGCCAATTGCTACTAAACTATTGGAGAAACATGAAATTTATATAACAAACATTTGTAGAGTATTCAAAAGTGAACAAATTATCAAGAATAGATTTTTTGCGTAAACCTCATAGTTTTTGAGAAAAATATAGGGAAAGTACTATGATGGCCACATCACCATTTGTTTAAGTTACAACAAAAAGATATTATCTAAGGTTTAATAGTCAAGATAAATGAAATACGTAAACAAATAGGCAGTGAGCAATACATCAGAGTATCCATAAAAGCTGTACATAATAAATACGACTTACATTTATTAAAATGGAAAGCAAAATAACCTTAAAAATTAAAATAAATCAAATATTACACCTCCGAAGATATAATAAATCAAAAAATACTGATTTGAATTAAACCAATTTGATTAAAATCATCCAAAATCTAAACAAGATAAACACAAAATAAGTAAACTAAAATGAATAACTTAAAATATCTCATAAACGTTTATAGCAAAATTAGTTGGACAGACGAAATAATTTTAATTAACATTGAAAATTATTCAAATATGTAAAAATTGCAGAATAAGTCTACAATTGCAAAGACAAAGAGTAAAATAAGTATATGCGAAACCAAAAATTTAATTCTGCGAAACATAAATTAAAAGTGGGGACAAAAATTCTGGATATTTATTACAAACTTAAGTAGTTATGCTACTTGCCAAGATATATTTGAGTGCCTAAATGGAACAGAGAAAGAAAAGTAGTTGTGCCAAAAATGGAATTTAATTAATTTAAAATCAGATACCGCATTTAAAGCTGGTGCGTCATTCCAGAAACAAACCGTTTTTGAGCTTTAAATTGCTTAAAATTACCAAATTATAGGTTCTTTATTTTCCTAATAAATATAAATTCCAACATTTAATTAAAATGTATATTAACTATTCAATTATCTTTTACTATAATAGTAAAACAGGTCATATTGAAGTTTTTAAGGCAATTAACGTGTAGATTTTTTTAGATGTTAGCATAGAATACTATTAGATCCATAAAATGTTCATAATAAATAAGTATTTGCAATAAGAGTTAAGAAAATAAGTACGTATAAAACCAATAAATGAAAGTCAGAAAAAACTAGTTACGAGTGGGAATAAGAATTCTTTATATAAACAGGAACAAATATTTTGAATATAACAATCTAACTTAATGTGGACCTTCTTCTTTTTATTGATAACAGGAATGAAATATAAATTAATATATTTATATACAAGATATAAATAAAGGTTACAATAGTTCAAATATACAAGTCGTCAAGTCATACATATAACGACATTCGTACATAGAAGATTTTTTCACAATAGTCATTATAAAAACTGTAGCTCTATACACCTTACATGATAATGATTTGATCATTTCCAAATGGTTAGAAGAAAATCAAACAAATTAATCTCAAGCCACATGTACAGAGTAAATTCGTTGTAGGCAAATATTAAAAGAAAGAAACCAAATAACTGATTTCTTATGAAAAATTAAAATTCTTTGCCATTATTAATAGCCTTAGCTGTTAATATTTTTAATTAGAACTTAAATTAATAAACCAGAATAGTCGTGCGAGTTGCAGGGAAACTTTAAAATACTTTCTCAATAAAGTTTAGGAGGTTCAAATAGTTTGCAATCTATTAATAATCAAGAAAATCTTTTACTTTCGTAAAAATATTATCACTTCTTCTTATTTGTGGTGTGCCTTACGATTTCTAGCTATGTTTTATAATAGTTTATGCAGCTGCATTAAGCTAGATTGTGGGAGATGCGGCTCAGATTTAATTTCTGGGTAGGCCTTGCAAATGATTGCTGAAGACTGTCTATGTTATTTTTTTCTACTCAGTATTAAGTTTGTATGCCTTAGAAAATGAGGTTATAACTCGAAATACGTTTTAGGAAACCGCAAATAGAAACGAGAGAAAAAAAAACGCGTTAAAAGGAGTTTTAATTCAAATAATTTAGAGAGATTAAAATATTTATTAACATATACATTTATAAAAAATTAGATTACAAATTTGATAAATATGTAAATTTTTTGTATCTGCAATCACTCCTGGTGTTTTTCTCCCTCTTTCCTCGCCACGGGATTTTCCCGTCTCGTGCTAACGGTATTGAGGGATGGTTTGGTTTTTCTTTTGGTTTGTTGCATGATTTTATATTAGTTGGTTGTTTATAATTTTATTTTTTAAGTTTTAATTTGAATGGAGTATATTTTAGTTTTTTGTGTAGTCATCCAGTTCATTTTATCGTTTTGTGCAGTCAGTTGTTAATAGTTGTGAGTATTTTTTTGTTGTGAATTTGTCTGTCCTTAGATCTGATATTTTTCTTGTTTGGTAGTTGTGGAATTCTCTATTTGATTATAATTTTATACTGGTTTTGATTAGATTGTTTTTTATTTTGTAAATCATTAATAAGTTGCTTAAGCTTATCATGTTTTTTATGTTTAGTTATTGTCTGGGTTCATAAAATTTAATTGTGTTGTTTTTTTGTATAATTTATATAATAGTTTTAGTATTTTGTTTTGTGATATTTGTAATTTATTTAGGACACTTTTAGTTTTATTACCCCAAATATTTATTAGATAGTTATTTAGGTATGTAGATAGTGCATGGTAGATTTGTTTTCTTGTTGTTGTTAGAATGTTTTTTATTGGTACTATTGTTCTGGCATTTCTTTTAGTTAATTAATTTATGTGTTCGTCCCATTTCAGATTGCTTCGTATTATTAGTCCTAATTAATTTAATTCTGATATCTGATTTATCTCTATTCCTTTTATTTTGACGTTGGTGTCTGTTTGATCTTTCTTGCTAATAAGATTTAGACAATAAGCACCTTCAACTTATGTTTAAATAACATTGTCTAAGACACACTTTCAAACGAGTCGACTTTACATAATACTATTTAAACTAATCTTTAAAATATTATATTGGTAGAGACCGTTACTACGTAGTAATCTGTATTTAATAATAACCTTCATAAATCAAAATTCACATATTTGGGTTTGTATGTGTACGTACATACGAGGGTTAATCAAATATAAACTGGAATGTGAAGAAAACAAAATGGACGATATATCGTAATGTGGGAAGAAAAGGGAAAGTAGAAGAATTGGTATGGAAGCGAGAGCGTGTGGAAAAAGTGAAAAAGTTCAAAAGTTCAAATACCTAGGCTTTATATTCTCGGAAATGGGTAGTAAGGCAGGGCATATTGAATATGTTTGTAAGAAAGCGAGAGTGGCGATGGAGCGGTTGAGGAGAACGTGGGAAGATGCGCTAGGAAATAATGTGACAATGCAAATGATTTGGTGGGATGCATGCGTTAGGACAATATTATTGTATGGATCGGAAGTATGGGGTATAAGTGTGGAGGAAAAGGTGGAAAGGTTGCAACTGCAGTACCTCAAAAGGTGCATAGGGTTGGAGAGGACCACATCCGGATAGGTGGTGCTGCAGGAATGCAACAGAGTGTCTGTGGCGTGTATGGCAGCAAAGAGAGTGGTGAAGTTTGAAAGAAGACTGAGTGAAATGGAGAATGGAAGATTAGTGCAAGAAATTTGGAAAGTATGCTATTGGGAATGGGAATAAAAGCATGAGAGTATGAAGTAAAGCTGTATGAAAGAGTTGGAATGTCTGTGATGTATATAGAGGAAAAGTTAGGGCGGGGTCAGAAGTTAGAAGAAGAAGTAGTAGAAAAACTGAGGGCAGAAGAACTACAAAGTTGGCAAAACAAAATAGCACAGAGTCGGACCTGCCCGAACTACAAAAACCTGCAAGTTTTCGGAACAACCCCGCGCTACTTTGGCCTACAGAATAGAGAGGATGTAAGAATGCTAGCTAGGCTAAGGTGTGGAAATGAAGAAAAAGGAAGAAAGGTATGGATGGGAAAGAAGTATATGGTGTGTGGATTTTGTACTAGGGGAATAGACGTATGGAAGCATTGGTTGTATGAGTGTATTGAGGGACCTAATTTTAAGAGTAAGAGTTTGAATAAGGTGTTGTGTGAGAGTGGAAAAGGGATTGACGAATGCAGAGAATTGATGAGAATGAAATCAGGGAGGTGCAGGAATCCACCTTGAAATTTTCGGTAACCCAACTCATTAGAAATGACTGATTGAGTACTCACGAACGATATTTTTACCTCTGCAGCAATTTCCTATACTGCAAGTCGCCGGTCATAATGATGCGATGCCCAACAGATGTATGTACCTTGTGCTCAGACATGGTGCTAGTGGCGGCCAATAAGTATTAGTGAACCAAATCGATGTCCTCCCTTCCACTTGATAATCACCTGCAGCACATTCAGCAGTACCGCGCAAACACTTCACTTAGTGAGACCGATAAATAAAAAAATCCGGTATATATTTATATAGTATAAATTTGCTAAGGTAAAAACCGTGATAGAAACTAAATTACATTTAAACTCATTATTTATATTGTAACATTGTTAGGTTAAATTTTGCTCACGGCTAGATTAGGTTTGCGGTGCTAGGTCGAGGTTCATATAAACTTACTTCAGTATCAACTGGGCGCCAGTCACCGAGGTGACAGAATTGGGGAGAACTGTTAATTTTTAAATATGACTGTTAGAAAAATTATGGCAATCAAACTTAGTAAACAATTATATTGGAACAACTAAACAGGTTAAAACAACAATGAATATGCAATTATGAAAAATTAAACAATGACCTTAAAACTAATTTACAATATTGATATTGATAGCCACTAATACAGCGCGATACATAATATATACTCAATAACTCTGCCGTTCTTAATGGGTGGTATTGGCCCGTTATCGACAATTGTTAAAATTGGAAGGTCTCACCCTGGTACGGTCTAGCTAGGGAGGGGAATGTAACAGCGGGTGGCCACAGCTCGAGCAGGAATTTGGCATGCAGGCGTCCGGTAACCAGCAGATATAAGGAGAATTCGCCCTCGGGTCTTATTCAGGATTCTCTCTGGACCTTGGCCTTGTCCTGTGCCAACTCGACTCCGCTCCTACTGATTTAAATGGCGGGACCCCTTTTCCTCCTACTTCCACGTACCAAATAACGGTGTCCTATGCGGGATGCAAATCCTGGCACCACTAAAAGCAAAGGCAGGCAGTAAACATGCTAAAGGCAGGCCATACGTGGCTATGATGACGCTATACAATGCAAAAATTTCTAATTCTATTATGCTTTAAGCGATTAAATTAATTAAATGAAGGTAATGATATGTTAAGAAATGGGGGAAAGCAAGGCAGAAATTAAGCATGCGACAATAGACTAACTGACGCAGACAAGAAACAGAAACGTGGTTAAGGTAAATTGCTATTCGACACAATTACAAGCTCACACAACACAAGAACCACTACGACACCACACCAGACAACACAATTTGGTATCGTGGCTTGCGTGAGTACGTGTGTGCGTACGACTAGCTAAAAAAATAAATTAAATTACTAGATTAAATTACGCAAATGGTCTAACGAAATTGAACAATGGCAACTAGAATTGTACAATCGCAAATAGAGAGACCAAACTCAATTCAATTCAATTCAAAAATCGCGATAGGCCAATTAATAAATTATCACGCTTACTCACCGGTACGCACACACTTCTACGCCGCTCGCTCAGCCCAAAAAAAACTTCCTCCTCGCTGATTCCGCCGAAATCAACTCTGACCCGCAAAAAAAGGCCGTGCGCTCTCGATATATATCTTCGCTCGAAATTTGAAATTTAGGACAGGACCGTACCGGAAAATTAACAAAACGGAACGTTACACCCCCCCTTTTCCCGGTAAAAAAAAGAACAAAAAAAAACAATATGCAGTCCCCTTTTCTAAACATCGCTAGTTGTAGGGTCGGGTCCATAGCAAGGCTTTAAGACCTTAGTGTGCCACCTCCCTATGTCGTGACCATCCTCATCAACAAGAGAATAAACTAATTTTCCAAATTGCTGCTTGATTTTGCACATTTTAAACCTGGATGCTAACTTGGCCGAAAAATGACGAGATGCATCAGACAATACTTTGTTACGTACCCACACAAAATCTCCAACCTTATATACAGGAGAGACTCGACGACGTAAATTGTATGATGCAGCATTTCGTTGATAAGCGGACCTTAAGCGATCATTCACTTTTTGAAATAAGTTAGGAAGGGTTTTAAGATGCTGTGCATATTGGTCACCGTTTGCTTCCAATGATATTTGTTCCAAATCTTGTACCTTACCATAGTAATCTCCACGAAGAGGTACGTACCGACCAAAGTTTAACTCGACAAGCGTGAATGCAGTGACCTCATGCTTGCCAGTGCGTAAGGCATAACCTATTTTATGTATTGCACCATCCCACGTTCTATGGTCGAGATCTTTTATGAACGAACGAATAGTGGTACCGATAATCCGATTGTATCGCTCCACAAAGTTGACCTGGGGGTGGTATCTAGCATTATACCATATTTTCACCCCATATTCCTTCGCTAGATCCTTGATAGAATTCGAAGCGAATTCCGTGCCATTGTCGCACATAAGAATCTGAGGTGCTCCAAACATCAGGAAAACATGATTCTCTAGAAATTCTGCAATAGCTGAAGATACGGCCTTGCGAAGGGGTTTTAACAATGTGAATTTTGTAAGCCAATCAGTGACCACTAGTAAGTAGCAATTACCATTACGAGAACGTGGAAGAGGCGCAACAATGTCGCATGCAATTAGTTGCCATGAAAAGGACACTGCCTTGGGTTGGCCCATGCAGCCAGGAGTAGCAGTAGATGGCACCTTTTGAGCACCGCAGATCTGACAAGAGCGGACATACCTCTTAACGTCATGATGAAGACGCGGCCAATAATATAAGTCACGAACACGGTTTAAAGTCTTAAGCACTCCGAAATGGGCAGCTGTAGGAGCGTCGTGACACGCCCTCAAAATATTATTTCTCAATGACCGTGGAACAACCAATTTCTACTGGGAATAATTTGTAACGAGGCCATCCTTCCGAGAGACATGTTTGAAGAGACGATTCTCCTGAACACTCCACTGGGAGTATTTCTCAGGGTTTTCCGTAACCGCTTTTACCTTTTTTAAAATCCAAGGGTCTGACATGTAGTCCTCATCGGAAACGTCTAAAGAATTAACCTCAAGCGGCGCTCTGGAAAGAGCATCCGGAACAACGTTAAGTGCACCCTTTCTATGTTCGATCTCCATGTCATACTGTTGCATCTTAACAGCCCATCGAGCAAGCCTGCCAGTAGGGTCTTTGAGATTTTGCAACCACAGAAGCGAGTGGTGATCGGTAATCACCTTAAACGGAATTCCCTCAACGTAAGGGCGAAATTTTTCTATTCCAAACAAAACGGTCAAGCACTCCTTTTCGGTAGCACAAAACTTCCGTTCGGAATCCGACAAGGTACGGCTAGCATAAGCAATCGGAACTTCCTTACCCTCACAATTTTGTTGCACTAATACGCAACCCAACCCAACATCCGAGGCATCACATTGAATGCAAAAGGGCTTATCAAAATCAGGTGTTGCCAAAACTGGAGCAGTAATAAGGGCATTTTTAATTAGTTTAAATGAAGTTTCAGCTTCACTAGTCCACTGTATGTTTTTCGACTTAAGTTTTCCTTTAATCAGGGAGCTTATGGGAGCCGTTAGCGTCGAGAAATGCGGGATAAACTGCCTGTACCAAGAACACATACCCATAAAGCGCTTAACCTGCGTCGTGGTGCGTGGTTGAGAGTATTCCACCATTGCGGATACCTTTGCTGGATCAGTCCTCAAACCTAAGCGATCTACAACGAAACCCAAGTAATTCAAGAAAGGGCGACAGAATTCGCATTTCTCCAAATTTACAGTCAAATTCGCTTCTTTGAGCCGGAAAAATACCTCATTGAACACCGAAAGGTGAGTTTCAAAATCAGGGGTAGCAATTATTACATCATCGAGATAAACAAAACAGTACGGTTCGAGAGCAGGACCAAGTACTTGGTCCATAAGTCTTTGCTGAGTTTGCGGAGCATTGCTAAGTCCGAATGGCATGACAGTAAATTCATAAAGACCCTTTCCTGGCACTGCAAACGCCGTTTTCTCACCAGAACCCTTGCCCAATGGTATTTGCCAAAAGGCTGATTTCAAGTCGACACTAGAGAGGAATCGGGCCCCATTAAGTTTATTTAGGATATGATCCACAATCGGCAAAGGATAAGCATCACGTTTTGTCAGGGAATTTAGTTTACGACCGTCAAAACAAAAGCGCAGTTCACCATTAGATTTTTTACAAATAAAATTGGGGAACACCAGGGACTAGAAGACTTCTTGAGCACACCTAAGGATTCCATATTATCAATTTCCTTATACAAATGTTGTAACATATAGGGGGATAGCGGGTACTGTCTCTGCTTTACAGGCAAGGCATCACCTGTGTCAATGTAGTGAATAATTTTGTTAGTTCTTCCTAAGACAGTTGACTAAACTTTTCACGAACTTTCTCAAGTTACCTAGCCTGACTCACAGTTACACAGTTACAGTGCTCTAGAGCACAAACCTGGGAAAGTTTTCTTGAAGAGCCTTCCCCACAAACTTTAAAAGACCAGGAAGGATAATCCATCGCTACTTTAAATAGTTTAGCAAAGTCACTACCCAAAATTAAAATGTTCGCAATAGAGGGTACAACCAAAACCTTAAGGTTATGTGTCACTCCATCAACAGAAAGAGGCAGATTAAGACAACCTTTAATTGTCTGCGCAAATCCATCAGCGGTAGCTATCACCTTTTCCTCGCACGCCATTAACTTTAAAGAGATGGACCCTATAATACTTAAGCCAGGACCTCCAAGCACGGAATGACTTGCACCAGAATCGAAAAGGGCGGTCAACATAAGACCACAAACGGACACATTTAAATAAGGGCGGTTATCTGGGTATTTATCAACAAATAGGGGATTAGCCTGAGGGGTCGATGTTTTAGTTTTAGTGGATCTTGGAGAGGAACGACAAAATTTACCAACCCGGTATAACCATCGCTCCCAATCATCATTGAACTTAATTATAGATTTTAGCCATCGGGTACACAGGGGACGGCGGCCTTTGGTCTCCCTGTTAAGCCGTTTCCCGAACATCTATGACACGAGACACGAAGAATATTAGGGGTTCCACAACCATAACAAAAACGGCGACGATCTTCGGTACAAGTTGAATGTAAATGTCCTATTTTGTTATAATTCCAGCAAACCTTATTATTTACCAATGGAAGTGATTCGATTTTGCCGGCATGCTACGTGGTTTTTCTAGAGAATTCTCCAAGCGTCTACAGAGGTTACATAACATTTCAACTGATTTAATCTCTTGAAGAGCTAGGTGTGGATGATAAAAGGCTAAAATATTTTTTCTTAAAACCTTAATTTTAAATTCCTCTGAAGTCGACGAAAGAGATTTTCCATTGCGGAAAAATACAGAATTATTTTTTCTTGAGGACCCTGCTTACGAGACCGAATTTCAGATTAGAAAATCTGTCCTTAATATCGTGTGGTAGAAAATGATCTTTAATAGCTGCCACCAAATTATCCCAAGTTTTAATACGGTCTCCAAGCTCACGGAACCACATAAGGGCAGGACCAGTGAAAAGTTCTGTAGCAGAACTTAATAACATTTGTTTATTAAATTTATTAAGCGCATAGGTAATATATTGAGTGGATTTATCAGAGAAATAATTCCTAGAATTATTAATACAATTTTTAAGGGACTTGAAAAAATCCATGGTAGTGTCTTTGTTGACAACCCAACGATTTGTGAGATTTATAAAAAAAAATCGATAATTTTTTAATTGCATACTGTTTATTTCTCCAGAATAACTATTGAGTTTCCTTAGTCTGCTTTTGTGATGATTAGGTCATTTTATGTTTTAGTGAAGGACTACCAAAGTTCATCACATCTTAATAAATAAAAGTTTCATAAATCAGCGCCTTGATTATTAAAGTGTAATTTACATAACATTCAATTTATTTAGATAATCATACGAAGAATTATAAAGGAATGATTTTATGAAATCGATAAATATAAATAATAGTTCCAGGATTTTTATTACACTATTAGAGAATGTTACAGGAATGCCGCATCAATAATTTAATTTTAAATTTGGTTGTAGAGATAATACAAGGCGCATTAATAACAATACTATTTAATTTAGTATCTAGACGGGATAGAAACGACTGTCTTCCTAAATTTATGTTTGCTTTTAATTAATGTTGTGTTAACGTGCTTTTTGGCTAGGAAGGTCATGGCGAAGGAATAACAATGCACACATAAAGAAGAAAGAAAGATTACCTAATGGTGCGGTTGGACTTGTAAGGAATTTGATGACATTTATGGTAGTTGGTTAAAGATAATGTATCAGAGATAGGACGGTGGACACTTTCTCCGAAGAGTGGTAAATGTGAGAAAATAACGAGCACATCGGTCGCACTTAATTTAAATCGGTGAGCGCGCGCATCAATTAACTGATTAGAGATGCGTCTCAGTTTCTCATCGCCAGTGTGTGTGAGTGAGTATAGGAACACAAGACTAATTAAAAACCGTCAAAAGAATGTGTTTGTGTGTGTCTGTATCGCGTTCGAGTGTAATGTATAAATCGAGTGCCCTAAAAATGTCGAAACACACTTATACACACACTTCTATGCAGACTAACTTTTGAATATGTGAATAGGTGAATATATAGGTGTATGTATATCAAGTTGGGACACAACACGTGCCTGCATCACCTACAGATTTATTTATTCCACGTTCCTCACCTCGGCGCAGCTCGGCGCCGATTTAAATAAATTTAAATAATAATTTATTTATATCTGCCGCTATTAATTACGGCCGGCGTTATTAATACCGGCTCGCATGCGTTGATTTATGCCCCGATCAATTGTTGCTCTTTTTCACCTTTCGGCTCCTTTGCTGCTCCACTCACTTACCAGCCGATGATATCTTCTGATATCTTCATCTACCCGAACGTTATTTATGATTTACATGATAACGCGCATACTCGCCTGTTTTCACTTGATTAAAACACATCCCATTACGACTTACAACTCAAATTCCATTACTACACATGTACAAACATTTAAATCTACATATTTTGTCACATTAATCTCCAAGTTGTGTTAATTTGCGGAGGGAACAATATTTTAAGAACCACAATAGAATTTACTAATATTAAATGGGTAATACCGTCTTATTATTTGATAAACCTGAAAAATATATTAATAATATCATTATGTATATAATGTAGGTAGTTGATTGACTTTTAATCAACTAATAAAAAAAATATTTGTGAAGAATAATGTATAACGAAGTATAAGCCTCCACCGTTAACAGTTTTAATAATTCACCTATTATTATTAACATAATGTTTCATCAAGTGATTAATGAGAAACAAATACAAGGTTTTAAAAATGTATTATCCTTATATTTGAACGATAAACAGATATTTATTTTCGCAATATTTAACAATACTGAAGAATTTTTCACACTTTTCGTTGGTTAAAATTTTTGAGAACAGACAGGTCTTGATATTCCGGTTGAATTTCCTTATTTTCTCACCCAGAATATCAGAAATTTTAATAAATTATTTAATTAAACATTAGGCCGGAGTACGTTTCAACTTTCGCATTTATCTCAAAAATTTTGAGAATTAACAAAAATTGTAACCATTATATTATTGTAAATTGGGCCTAGTAATTTTTTAACATTTTTTATAAGAACCTTCAATTGTCCCAAGTTCTATTTTTTACGCCGAGGCAAAGAAATCTTTTAAACATTTCATACTAAAATTTTCAGCTTTTCTGATAAAGAATAAGTTCTTAGGATCACATTAAAAGTTAAATATCCCTTTCTAAGAGATACATTTATTTAGTTTATAGAACTGTTTATTATCAATAGTTAGATTATAAAATAAATACAGTAAAAAAGGTATATTTAACTTCTAATATTAACTTTTTTCTTCAAGAAACATAGAAATATGGTTGATATTATTTCAAGGGACCTTAAATAAAATAATTCGAAATCACCTATACTCATCAAATAAAAGTGCATGGATAATTGATTGATGAGGCTGATAAATGTTGAAAGTTCAGCTTCACTTTTATATAAATAAAACACACTGGACATCTCCTTAACAACCAAACGGACTTAACAAATTCGCCTCTTTTAAATTTACATTTTTTGAAACAGCCACTCCCCATAAACATTGTATACGAGGGTAGATTGAAAAGTTTCCGGAATGGGTAAGAAAACGCAGTAATTAAACAGGTTTTTATTTTTATTATTTAACATAGTACCCTTGCAGGGCGATACACTTTTCCCAGCGGTGCTCCAACTTTTTTAAGCCTTCAGAAAAATATGATTTCGGGAACTCTGCAAAATAAGCTTTAGTGGCGTCGATGACCTCCTCATTTGACGTAAAGCGCTTGCCTCCGAGCCAAGTCTTCATGTTTGTGAACAAAAGGAAGTCGCACGGGGCCAGGTCTAAAGAGTACGGGGGATGCGGCACCACCTTCGTAGCCCAATTCAACCAATTTAGCATAGGCGATTCGGGATGAATGGGTCGGCGTGTTGTCGTGGTGGAAGACCACTTTTTTCCGCTGCAAATAAGGCCGTTTCTCCTTCAATATGCCGTTGAATTGATCCAATAAATCGCTGTGTATTGTCCCGTGATAGTTCTTCCCTTCTGCAAAAAGTCGATGTATATCACACCTTGCGAATCCCAAAAACGGTGGCCATGACCTTTCCAGCCGATGGGACAGTCTTTGCCTTCTTCGGAGCAGATTTGCCTGGAGAAATCCACTGTTTGGACTGCTGCTTGGTTTCTGGTGTGTGGTGGTGGATCCATGTCTCGTCCACGGTCACGAATCGGCGAAAAAATCCGTTAGATTACGCTTTAACAAGGCCAAACACTTTTTCGAAGCGGTAACACGATTTCGCTTGTTGTCTATAGTCAGCAAACGCGGCACCCATCGCGCCGACAGCTTCCTCATGCCCAAATGTTCGTGCACGATATTTGGCACACGTTCATATGAGATGCCCGTGGTCTCTACTATTTTGCGCAACTTCACTCGTCGATCGGCTAACACGAGATCATGGACTTTGTCGACCATTTCTTCATTTGTGGCCGTTTTTGGACGTCCACTGCGTGGTTCATCCTTGGTGCTCGTACGGCCACGTTTGAACTCGCCCACCCAGAAAATAATAGTCGAAAATGAAGGTGTGGATGTGCCATGAACTTTCTGCAAAATATCTCGTATCTCCGTCGCCTTTTTCCCATCACAAGATATCCTAGTAAACAAAAACGGAACGACGCACGTGTCTGAAAATTTGAAAGCTTACCTAAAATTGGTTAGCCTTGATAACCATCATAACAATTTTACGATGCGCGCGCCATCTCTAGCCCATTCCGGAAACTTTTCAATCTGCCCTCGTATATACCTGACCCGACAATATTTTAATACCATTCCTTCTCCTGAAGAAGCCACAGTGTGGCGAAACGATTATAGCGTTTTACAACCTATATTTGAAAATGTTTATATAGTTTTATTTATATAAAGTGTATGGCTTAAACTTGCAACTTAAGAAAACCCCACCAAAAAAAAAAGTGTAACGGGGTTAAATCGTATGATCTCGGTGGCCACTGCACAGCATCTCTACATGAAATTACCATGCCTACAAATCGCTCGTGCAGAATATCCATTATAACATAAGCTGTGACCATATCATCCAATTCAGGCCAAAGAAACTTGGTAATTAGTGCTCGCCGTCGACGATGATGGCCTGGCCTTGTTGTCCTCAAAGAAATATGGATCGATGATGCCACTAGCCCAAAATCCAGACACGAAACAGTGACTCGGAATGCATTGTATGATCTTGGATCTCATGTGGTTTGATATCGTCCCAAATTCGATAATTTCCTATTCATCCAGAGATGGATTTCATCGCTAAAGATAATTTCTTAATGATAATTAGGGACAGTTTCCAACTGCTCCAGGGCCTATTTTGAGAACACACGTCGTTGCCTATCGCCGTTTACCTTCAACTTCTGGGTCAGTTGAATTTTGTACGGGTGTTGTGAGCAATGCGAAATCGACTGCCTCGGGTTCTCCTTCACACACACTCTCACGAACGGCGGCGATGTTTTCAGCAGATATTGCGTTTCGACGGCGTACGTGTGTTGGTTTTTTGTTTATTGAACATTCATGGTAATTTGGCAGAACAATCTGAATAAATGACAGCCAATTAGCCAGGTGTAGCTTCAACAATATGGCCGCTATCAACTGTTAAAGTTCTGAAGTTTCTATTGGAAAAACCCTTAATTATGTGTACAAATAAATAATCCAATTTTATCCAGCTAATTCATAGTTTATTATAGAAGAAAGTAAATTAAATTATTCAATCGACGTATTTGCCGTTGCTTTCTAAAACTAAGCCATATTGCAGACATGTGATGAATCTCATATCGGAAAAATGTTACTGACACGACAAGGCGTCTTACATCGACAGAAAGTAATCGAATGGAGCAATGTCTGGTAAATATGGTGCTGCAAGACGTCTTAACCAAGACGCATTACGATGTATTTTGTATTAAAATCAATTTGAGGCGTTGCAAGCAAACATTTCATTGGACGTTCTCATTTGTCACTATATGACCGGTTTCGTTTCAATCTTGATTGTTTTAGTCGCTTGCAACAACGTATAATAAAGCTCGCCCTTCACATACCACCAAATGCAAAGAAGAACCTTTTCCCGATGCGTTTCGAATTGTCAACCATTTCTAATCGCTCGTAAAGATTTTAACTATGACAGAGTTTCGACTGTATTTATTGAGCACAGAAAGACACTTTGCCACTACTTGATTTTCGTTGTTTCTAGTAAGTTTATGCGGAATCCATTTTCCTTATTTCCGGATATTTCTGTTCTCATGCAGGCATTTAAAAATCAATTGTTGGATTATTCCAATATAGTCTCCTTACTCTTTCTGTGTTAGTGCCGAGTTTTCAGCAAAATTCTTCTCCTACTCGTCGTTGTCGCACTTACTGAGGCCTTCAGGGCGTTGTTCGTTGTTCAGGTAAAAATTACCGCATTAAACCACTGAAACCAAATACGCACATATCGTACGATACAGTACCAATAGATTCGCACGTTCTTGCAGCATTTTTCCTTGTTAGGATTGATAAAGAGTACAGTGACAGAAACGCACCGTATCTTTTGAGATTTTCGAGTCTACTAAACAAAAGGCTTTGAAAGATGATGACTTTTCGGTATACCAACTGTCATCTTTAACAACATACATATGGCAACACTATATAAGCTCAAAACTGGGAAAATCTGCTTATAATTATTTTTGATTATTCAACCCCTAATAATAATAAATCAAGAAGTACAGTAATGACAAGCTCGTAGTCGAAATTTTATTACAAAATATAGCAGTCACCTTCATTTCATAGCCATGTTAATCAAAACGTATCGTACGAACACCTTAACACCAGTACTCCCAAGAAATTAAAAAATTTAATTTAAGTTAATTGTAACGATTTCTAATAAAGAAATAAATAATATGATTAGAGACCAAACGATAAGCTCATACATGTTGTTGTCTATGTCAAATATAGACTTGTGTAGACTTTAAATAGATCAACGTTGTGATATGGTGATGTTTAAGAATTGACATAGATCCGAAGATTTTAATAATTTAAGATTTGTTATAGTAATTAAAGTAAGGCTAGACAAGCATTACTGCCGAAATATCTTCAGCAAAGATACACAAAATAGAAGTAAAAGAAGTTTGCGAAACGGAACTGTTGGCATACTTTTAAAAGATATCACAGACATTTTCGCCGAACTCTATGTGGACCAAATTTTCAGAAGGAGAAAGTTATTATTAAACTAGTTTTGCTGTTTGAATGAATTATGAAAAATAATATTGGGAACTTGTTTACAAATTTTTGTATTTTTATGAATTATAGCCATTGCTAATTTAAAAGTTAAAATTTAATTTACTCAAGACCTAGATAATGGTTACTCTTCACCTTTTGTGCTATCCCAAAAACTACAAATGCTGAAGGTTGCAGCGAATACAGAACAATATCTTTAATAAGTCATGTACTCTAGGTATTTCCAGAAGTAATACAAAGACGCAATAATAAAAATTAGAAGGTGGAATATATGACGATCAATTTTGGGTTTAGAAATGGACTAGTTACCAGAGAGGTGCTGTTTGCACTTACCGTGTTAGGACAAAGTTGCCCGAATATTAACGTCGACGTACATGTTTATTACGTCGACTTCGAAAAGTGTTTCGACAAAGTGACACACTCAAAACTAGTTGAAATTCTTCAACCAAAAAACATAGACAATAGAGACGTGAGACTTCTATTCAATGTGAACAGTGAAACAAATAAAAAAGCTTTTTTAATATCAGAAAATTTTTGTTATTTATTAGAGACTCTAGTTTTGACAGTTTTATCCAGTTATTTTCAAAACTATACTTTAAATTAACAAACAATTTTTATAAACAATTTTTAGATGGCGTTGAACAAATGGGTATATATTAGGTCAGTTTGGTCGTCAATGTGTAAAATTTCAGGATTATTTAAAATGATGGTAGCTACCGTTACTATGTGCTAGTTCATTTTAAATGAAAATAATAAAGTATTTATACCACTATTTAACTATTATTATTATTTATTATTAAATAGTGGTATAAAAACTTAAAAATTATTTTCATTTACCCTTTCAGGATTACGATTGATCGTAAATCCATTCTAAGCCTTTTTCAGCAGCGAAATGAATAATTTCGAGTACATCTTTGTCGTCGTTATTGTAATTAATATTAAACAGATGATTATCAAAAGTTGATTTTTCATTTATGTTGTTATATGAAGTTAAATTTTATTTGAGTCTAATTTTAAAATTACGACCTGACTGACCAGTATATATTCCTTTACAAGTATTGCAAGTTAGTTTATAAATGCTTGATTTATTCATTTTATTTATGAGAATTTTACTGTTATATAAGACATTAAATAATTTTGATAATTACTAATTAATAATTTAATTTGTATATTAAATAATTTGTTCGGGGAGTTTAGAGAAACGCTTATGTATTTTCCACATTGCTAATTTTACTAAAAAAGGTCAATGATTTAAAAATTTGGGGGACTTTCTTATTACCTGCATATAAATAATTTTTAATTGAGTTTAGTTCTTGTTTCTTAATAAGATTATCTATAATGTTATCTTGATTATAAATTGCTAGTGATTTAATTCTTTTTTATACCCCATGTCAGTTATGGGATCGATCTGGCTCGGAAAATCATTGCATTAAATTCGGAAAGTTTTAACGGATGTCTTTATTATGCTGGAATTAGTGTGTCTGTATATGTAGGTTTTCTGTAAATTTATTTTCTATTGTTTTTATAATTGACAAATCTAAAAATTTTATATTGAAAAACAATAAACAACATAAGATTTGCAGATGACATCGTCATTATGACAGTTTTAGCTGAAGAACTACTAAAT
The DNA here is from genome assembly GCA_963969525.1 of Ontholestes murinus. Taxonomy (NCBI): domain Eukaryota; kingdom Metazoa; phylum Arthropoda; class Insecta; order Coleoptera; family Staphylinidae; genus Ontholestes; species Ontholestes murinus. Next base: position 28,984,732 of record OZ018396.1, read on the forward strand.
ACGAATACAAAAAATTCTAAATATAAGGTCGTAACAAAAAACTAAACTTACACCCAAATATATACTTACAGGGTATACAACTGGAAAGAGTTTGAAAATTCAGATACATGGATACACAGAAAATAACGACTAACCACAGAAATAAGAGCGAGAACAGAGATAGCAAGAACTCTATTTATAAAACTAAAACAATTCCCTGTAGCAGAAATCTCACAATAGAACCAAGAGGGATATTACTAAGGTGTTATGTGTTTGTAATGTTACTGTATAGATTAGAGAGCTGAACACTGAAACAATAACACATAGACAAATTATAGTCATTGGAAATATACTGTTACAGAAGGATTCGTTGCATATCCTGGACACAGAATAACAAATACAAATAATAGATAAAGAATACTAGTTAATTAACAGCATAAAGAGGCGAAAGATACAATATCTAGCATATGTAATGAGAGGAGAGAGATATGAGAAGCTCAAAATGTTCATGCAAGGTAAAATAATGGAAAAAAGGAACATTGCTAAAAGGAAAATTTCGTTGATTCTTGAGGCTTCTTCTTCGTTATACATTTTGTAGTATACAATGACAACACTTTATAACTTTTTATGGTTAGAGAATTTGAAGGATTGGTTTAAATGCAGTTCCAAAAAACTTTTGACCGATGGCATTTGATTATGTTAGCTTTGAGGGCAACTGTACTATGTGGCGTATTCTCATGTGACTGAAGAAAACCCTGCAAGAAAAAATCTAACGAGGTCAAATCGCACGGTCTCGGTGGCCAGTTCATTCATCATTGACCTATAACTCCGCCAGCCCAAAATTTACACCAAACAGTGACTTTTTCGAGATGCAGTTAGCGCTCTTGGATCACGTTTATATTGGTATCGTCACAAATTCGACAATTTTGTTACCCATTCATCCAAAAATGGGCCTCATTGAAGATGATTTTTTGATGAAAATTAGTCAGTTTCCAACTGCTCTAGGGCCCATTCGGCGAACACACGTCGTTATTTGTGGTCGTTCACCTTTAGCTCCTGGGTCAGTTGAAGTCACGACGAAAAATTCGCCAGGTTATGGTCTGCGAAATCGACTGCCTCGGATTCTTCTGCACACTTGCATGGCCAACGTCGATATTTTCGGCACCACACTGCGAACATTCCTTTTGGTAGGACGATTATGGCAACCATAAAACGGGCTAACCGCGGAATTTTGCCCGAACAAAACAAATGTTAATTATTATTATATTTAAAAATATTCATAGTAGCGTCCTCTGTAAATATACTTGTATGAATGAGGTAAGTTAGTCTCGTGCGAACCACGAAACAGAGAGTGTCATTTGTAACAAGTTATGGGCCTAGGCTCGCATAGTGAAGTGCAAATGTGCCGAAAAATCGCAAGTTACTTAGCGAACATTCAAAAGTTGCGGGGTCGTGATAATTACAATGATTGAGCCTTTGTGGCGGAGAACTTTTTAATACTGAAAGGTTTAAACAAGTGCATTGATGGCTTGGAAACAGACGCGGGAAAGGACTAGATGGCGAGAGCTAAACTAATCCTAATGATCGAGACGCCGTTATTTGTTCACATAAAAGAGACAAAGTCCACGGAAGAAGTTTGAAATAAACTAAAAATTCTATTTGACGACTCGGGTTTTACAAGGAAAATTGTATTACTGCGAGCTCTTATTTCAATAAGACTGGAGAATTGTAATTCAATGGAGTCGTACGTAAATCAAAGCGCAAACATTGAAAGGAACAGGATTTCAAATAAATGATAAGTGGGTAGGATCTCTATTATTAGCCGGATTACCTTAAAGATATTCGCCGATGATCATGGCGATCGAACATTTAAGAATTGCAATAATGACTGACTGACTGAATGAGTATAAAAACAAAGTTGCTGGACATGGAACCGGAAGTCGGTAAGTCAGGCAGTGCATTCGCCAGCACCAGAAGTGCGGGAATGAAGCACAAGTGTGGGCGTAGCACGGCAGATGGTAGAAACCGTGAATCAGCTGTAAATGTCAAAAATGTAAAATGTTTCCGATGTAAACAGATGGGTCGTAAAAACAAGTGTCCAAACGGTCTTGTAGGAAATCGCAGAAACTGTAATAATAATAATAAGTGGGAGCATGCGTTCAGCTGTATTTTTAGGTGGATCGTTTAATAAAAATGATTGGTATGTAGACTCGGGCGCGAGTGTTCATTTAACTGTAAACAGAAAACGGCTTCGTAATGTGTCAAAGGAAGTTGAACTGAGTGAAATTGTTGTAGCAAATAGAAGTAAAATTCCAGTTGAATGTATAGGACAAGTTAATATTACAACAGTGGTTGGAAAAGACAAACATAAATTGACAATTCAACGTGCAATGTGTGTACTAGAGCTTACGACAAACTTACTGTCAGTTAGTCAACTAATCAAGAATGGTAACAGTGTGCACTTTGAAGCAGATGGTTGCAAAATTTTTAATCAAACAGGCGAGACTGCCTTTCAAATACAAAGGAACAGACAGAATCTTGGAAGTTATTCACAGTGATGTATGCGGTCTAATGCAAATTACGTCCTTGTTAGGTTCCAAGTATTTTGTGTCGTTTGAGGATGATAACAGTCGTATGATATTTGTATATTTTCTGAAGACAAAGGATGAAGTTTTCAACAAATTAAAAGAGTTCCAATCAATGGTGGAAAACCAGAAAGACTGCAGAATTAAGAAAATAAGATCAGACAATGGTGATGAGTTTTGCAATAATGAAATAGAAAAATTACTCAAAAGAAATGGTATCATAGATCTTGTTTTCTGATCTATGATACCATTTCTTTTGAGTAATTTTTCTATTTCATTATTGCAAAACTCATCACCATTGTCTGATCTTATTTTCCCTACACTCCTGAACAAAATGGTCTATTGGAACGAATTAATAGAACTATTGTAGAGAAAGCGAGGTGCTTATTATTTGATGCAGACCTAAAAACCAAATTTTAGGCTGAGGCTGTACATACAGCGGTTTACTTGCGAAACAGATCAGAGGATACAAGTTCTGAAGAAGATGCAGAAATAGCAGAATCAGTGGATACAAGTTCTGAAGAAGAAGCAGTAGGAGAATCAGTGAGAGATACAAGTTATGAAGCTGAAGAAGAATCAAGTAGCAGTATGAATAAGAGTGATTCTTTAGAGGAACAAGAACCAATTAGAAAATTCAAGCGACATCCGAAACCCAAGGTGTTTGAATATTTTGTGACTACAGCTTTTTTGAATGGTGACCTAGATGAAATAGTACATATGGAGCAGCCTTTTGGTTTCACAGTAGATGAAAATAAGGCATGCAAGTTAAAAAAAAGGCTATATATGGTTTGAAACAAGCTTCTCAGTCTTGGAATAAGAAAGTTGAAAGTGTACTTAATACGATAGGAGAAGCATAACAATGTTTAGGGACGAGAATAGAAAGGAATTGGAAAGAAGGGACAATAACTCTAGATACAAGAAAACTATGTGAATCAATTGCTGAAAAAGTTTAAAATGGTTGATTGTAAACCAGTTAAGACTCCTATTGAACCGAAATTGCAATTAAAACCCAACAATACAAAATGTAATGAAGATTTTCCTTGCCAACAACTAATAGGTAGTTTAATGTATTTAAGTGTGCTTACACGACCAGATATTTCATATAGCGTGAGCTATTTGGGCCAATTTAATGCTTGTTATGATGAATCGCATTGGAAATGCGCAAAAAGAATTTTAAAATATTTGGAGGGTACTAGAAGTCACTGTTTAGGATATGAACGGACAGGATCAGAAGTCCAAGGCTTTACAGATGCGGATTGGGCAAATGATAAACAAGATAGGAGATCATACACCGGTTACGTCTTTAATTTAACAAATACAGATATATCGTGGCAAAGTAGAAAGCAGAAAACAATTGCGCTTCCCAGTACAGAAGCGGAGTACATGGCTCTTACTGAAGCAGCCAGAGAAGGTACATATTTAAGGAATTTATTGTGCGAGTTAACAAATGTGAATGATCCAATAGTGTTGCATAACAATATTCAAAGTGTTTGCTTTCGAAAACTTGATTAGATTTCTTCTGTACTTGGAAACGAGGTCTGCTTTGCTGGCGTTTAATATTTGTTGAGTTTGATTCTCGTTTATCACAGGTGAAACATTTTAAATATTAAGGGTTGTTTATATAATATATATGTATTGTTGAAAATTGAATTTAGTTCCTTATTTAAAGGAAATTCAAATCAGCTAATAATATTATTTATTATCTGATACCTTAGTAACCATTATAAGAGAGGACATTAATATGGAAAAAAAATACATAAAATATAAGACAGCAAAAAATTAATCACTTACTTAACTTGTTTGTAAATCATATAGATATAATCAATTGTTTTAGGTAATATACAATATAAATTCAATGGGGTAAACACTTGTTAAGTTCCATAATATTTTTATTTTCAGTTGCCTGACACGTGTTTCGATCATTCCTGATCATTTTCAAAGTACAAAACAATTAATAATGAAGTAGTGTACGCTATATATATATATATATATATATATATACAAGAAACTTGTATATATATATATATATATATATACACGTTGTCCCCTGAAATTTTGAATACGGGCAATTGAATGCATTACTTGTTGCTTAGCTACCACGCTTGTAATAAAATAGGGAATCAAAATGAAACATATTTACATGATATTTTAATATTACTATTTTTACAATCACAATTCTGACGTAACGAATAACAAATAACTTTAATGTTCATCTTATTAAATGTTCGAAAACATCTCCTTTTTGAGCCAAGCAATATGCCAAACGATCATAAAATTCACATTTTGAAGCTATATAAGTCAAATTGACATTCATTTGCTGCAACAACCATGGCAACCAATAATAATAATCGAAATGCAATACAAACACATTACTCATATTCAAAATTTCAGGGGGCAACGTGTATATATAGCGTACACTACTCCATTATTCATCATCATTAAACACGTGTCAGGCAACTGAAAATAAAAATATTATGGAACTTAACAAGTGTTTTACCCCATTGAATTTACATATCTCGTTCCATCAAGAGTGTAGCTCTACCAGTATCAATAATATACAATATGTTTATTGATAAATTACATAGTTGCTTGATTACTTTTCAAAATGTAATACACATTTTAGAAGATGATTTTAATGTAAATGTATCAGGTAAAATTGGAGATAAATATCGACTGGCCGAAATGTTAGACCAAAATTAATGGTTTAAGACTGATCCCACCGACACGAAGCTAGGTTTACTACAGAAATAACTATACTATTACTATCGTAATATTTACTAATATTTATGTAGTTTTTTAATAATTAATTCTAGTTTATACCAACTTACACGAAAAGATTAAAATCATGTTTTAGTTTTTTTGTTATTAACCCTCTTTAAAACTTTTTTATATTGATTATTATTATTAATTATAAAACATTTAAAATTACATACTATTATTTGTATCAAATTTACTTACTATGAAGGCCCAGATATATGTACATAATAATGTATGTATGTTAAAGTATTGATATTTTCAACTTTTATAATTGTATAAAATCAAAATCGTTATTTCATGATATTTTAATACCAGAATTGGCATTTTTTTAAAGATTACCCAATGAGAAATTTTACACATACTTTTTTATGATTGCCTAATGTTAAATTGGTGATTTTATCAAAGCTGGCATTCTAGACTTCTCAAATGATTTTTTTCTTTCATAACTGTTATATGTCAAAATTTTCTTTCTTCATTATTGTTGGAAATTTCTTCTTTAATAATTAGTAAAGAAGAAATTGACAATCGTCAAATATCAACGTTTTTTCAAATAATTATCTAATGCCTAAGTTGCCATTTTTATTTTATGGTTGCATAATGTCAAAAATAACATTTACTTCTTCTGTGATTGTCTTGAAATAAGGGACATTTTATAGATTTTGTGGTTATCTAATGTTAAAGTAACATTTACATTTCTTTAAATATTTTCCTTATCAAAATTATCATTTTGTTCTTTCTTCTATCTAATTTCAAAATTAATTGATTAAGATCTTTTTTGTTATAAAATGAAAAACTTAGAATTGTTTGTTTCGTGATTGTCTAATACCAAAATTGACACTTTTTTACTGACTGGGTAATTTTTAAATTAATATTTTCTTTTTCTAGGGGAACTTTTTCTTAAAATCAAACTTGATATTTACTTCCTTTATTTACGTTTTTTAATGATAGGTACATTTGCTAATGAATAAATAGAGTACTAATTGATATCAATACAATGTATACTACAATTTGATTGATGAATTAATTATTTTAGAATAAAAACATTTTGGAACAAAACAAGTGTTACCCTCCACCTAATATTACTTATTTTACTCCGACTAGTTTCGATTATAAGTCATTCTCAAGGAGATATGAGAATTAAATCATACCAAGTGTTTTATTCAGCAATCAAATTAATACAAAAATGTTTCGCCACGTTTTAAGTGAGAAATCGTAATGTGTACAACAAGTGTATCTTAACATTTTGCCCGAAACAATGCAATTTACGAGAATGTTGATAGTTAAAAAAATAATTATTGGCAGCAAGAAAGAGGAATCTACATTAAAATTTTCTCAAGACTCTTTCTGCCCAGAAAGTTTATTCGGTTGCCTATATTGTAACTAATTAAAACACTTTAACTTTGTTTGTATAACACTGTATTTATTTTGTGACTATAGTTTCGGTAACTAAACGTACCATTATCAAACATAAAGTTTATGTTTGATAATGGTACGTTTAGTTACCGAAGTTTATGTTTGATAATGGTACGTTTAGTTACCGAAACTATAGTCACAAAATAAATACAGTGTTATACAAACAAAGTTAAAGTGTTTTAATTAGTGTTCAACATGTATAACGAAGTAGATGCCTTAAAAATAAATAAAATTATATTGTAACATTAATATTTCAATATAAGAGTAATTAAAGTCTTTCTTTTAAAATCTCCGATACGCTTATTTCTTTGAAAATTTGTCTATTACAGCGTTGAGACTGATAACATAGACTATTTCTTCTTTTTATCTAGGTAACGAATCTTTTATTTATAAACCAACCAACTTATAGTAACAACATATTTCGATCGCCTGGTTTAAATATGGTTTTATCTTCATTTAATCTTTGTATTCCTATATAATACGTAATGCAAATAAAATTAAATTATTTTTATTATTAGATAGAGTAAGATCGATTAAAAATAAAGTTGAAATAAAACACCAACACTTTCTACATGTAGCTCAAATAAAGATTATTTGTGAAGAAAGTATTAGTTCTTAGTCCGAGTTGATTAATAAATCTTCGATTAAAAAATGCAATTTATATATGGTTACTTTATCAAGGATACAGATATAATAATCATATTTTAACTAATATGTAATGTGCAATTTTCGGCTTCCATCGTCGAAATATATTTAATATCTAATTGTATAATATCGTTTGACGAAAGCACTAATAACCTTTCTTCACAATTTTATTTGATTTACCAAATGTACATTTCGGACACAAAGTGGACATTTTCAATGGATTAGCACTGAATACAAAAAAAACAAAATTTTTGTTTTGTATTCAGTGCTAATCCATTAATAATAGTCACTGTGGAAAAGTTATCGTGTATTAATTACAACTTATTTAAGATGTACCACGAAGTAAACGTCTCTACTATCAAGCATTTCATACAAAATTTGCTAGTAAGCAACATCAGTCCAACGATAATTATATTAATGCATCAAAAGTAATCGACAAAAGCAACGTGGGATGTTCTAATCATAAATAATACGAACTAAAAATACTCCAATGTAAAAGCTAGTTTTCGGTGCATTTAATTTAATAATTAAATGCACCGAAATATCATATTAAACATCAACCTAAATCAAATATCGATCCACTGGTATATGTAAATTTAGAAACTAAGATCAACATTTTTTAAGCGAGTAGGTTTTATTCAGATTAGAGACATAATAAATAATTTGAAAAATAAAAATTTGTTGAGACAATTATGGAATAAGGGCAAAAATAAAAAAAAACGCTAAACATATTTTAATTATTTCATTACCCAAACTAATTATTGAAAGCATTGAATAATCTTAAATTCCAGCCCACCTAAAAATTATATTTGGTGAAAAAGAGATAATATCAACGATCCAGGAAATTTAGAACCTTTGCTACTACTAATAACAATTTCAAATAAATAATAACGAAGGCTTCCACTTCGTGGTACATTTTCATAATGCAAAATAAACCAAACAACTCACTTTTTTAAAGAAGAAAGTTATTTATAAATAGCATAAATATGTTCAAACATTTCAATTGCATCAAATGAATCTGGATTTAAACAAAATAAATTCACTTCTGATTAAACTTTTTCTAACTTCTTTTAGTGGATTTGAGCGTAATTAACATGTGGGGATATATGACTTATCTAAAGCCTTCCATAAGCTTCCATATTATATAATTAGTATAGAATCTATAAATTTTATACGATCTTCTTTATCAATGAACAATTGACATTTTATGAGGCAAGATTAACATCTAATTATAAGAGCAAGTACAGTAGTTGATTTATAAAGTTTTTTGTTAATTAAATTTTGAATCAAACTAAAAGCCCATTCTCCTTAACTATCGTATTAAAATTATTTTGTCTAAAATTAGGTAATTTTAAAGTATCAGCGAGTAATTTTGTCTAGTTTTATAGCTCCAGTTGATTCCGACAGATGAATTATGAATACTTCATAGAATTAAGTGTAACTAACGTGCTTGCGAGACAGATAATAATTTGAATTATAGGGAATTGTGAAGTTGACGTTGGTAGATTTCCCAAATTTTTTAAATTTATTTAGATAAAATCTTTTAATTTTGTTATCCCTGTCTTTCTCTAGTGTGAGTTTAATATTTAGATGAACACTATTAATTATGCCGAATTGGTTGATAGTTGTAGAGACAGCAACGAGTAAACATCATAAATTAATCGGCTCAAATAATTCTACTCTTTTTACTGGTTATAGTGAAGTGAAAATTTCAAAAATCGCACTAGTGATTACTTAAAGTGCACTTGTTACGTTGTTAAATTCAATGTTTCAATCTGAAAGCTCGTTCGTGTTCTTTAAGTCGTGTTTCAAAATTGTCGATCGAAACTATAGTCCCAGTTAATAAATAACTATTGTGGTAAAACAAAGTTAAAAGTGTTTAATTTAATTTTAATCAAAATGTACCACCAAGTAAACGCCGACAACATTCAAGAATTAGTTAAATTTGAGAAATTTAATATTAATTTCTCGAATACAACTAATGCATCAATTGTTAATCAAACAAGTAGTTCAGAAATTTCGAAAAAAAATATTAAAAATCTTTTCTCCACTCACTTCAATAGTTTTAAGTTAGTTATTCACAACGAAATAAGTAATATTATTGTCAAGTTAGACGAATGTTTACTTAAAATAAGTGAATTGGAAAAACTCATTCAGATGAACAATGAAATCGAAACTCTTAAAATATATATTAACAATCGTGATTCTGTATTAAATGAAAAAATTAACTCGGCTGGTGGATCTATTATTGATGAAATCAATGAAAGGAGAGAAGAAAAAATAATGTAATTTTATACAACTTGAAAGAATCATCTTCCAAATCAGTTAATATAAGGATTGAGGACGATCTAAAAGCAGTTATGAGTATTTTTCAAGGATTTGAAAACATAATTAACCCTATTAAATTAATTAGAATGGAAAACAAACTCTTAATAAAAATCGACCACTTAAATTAATTTTTCGTAATAATATTACTCCATTACAAATTTTCAAAAGTATTGAACTAAAACAACGATACCCTGATCTTCAATTTAAAAGTGATTTGGCAAATATGCAGCGCAATGACATATCAACAATATACGAATAATTAAATTCTAGAAAAGAAAAAGGTGAAATCGATATAATGATTAAATACAATAATAATCATCCATTCATTACAAATGTGCAATCTCGAAAACAGAACTCTTCGATTGACTTAAAAAACTAAATGTTTATTATCACAATGTTGGTGGTATAAAGTCAAAATTAATTGAAATAAATATGAATATTAGTTGTAGCAATTATATTATTGGGCTTGTTGAAATCTGGTTCAATGAATCTATTAGTGATAACGAAATCCGTTGGGATAGTTATTGTATCTTTAGAACAGATAGATCACCTGCCAACAGTGATAAAGTGTTGGGCGGTGGAGTACTAATTGCGGTTGGAAAAACATTTGTTTGCTCAAAATTAACATTATTGAATGACTCCGTTGAACAGGTTTTTATAACAATTAAATCATTAAATTTAATTATTGGATCTGTGTATTTACCACCACTTTCTCATTTATCGAACTATATTAATCACTGCGAAACAGTTCAACAATTATGGTTAGATAATTCTGAAATGAAATTTATAATTTTTGGTGATTATAATTTGCCGCATGTCTCGTGGAACAATGACAACTTGTCATTGGCTTGTTATGTGATGTCAATCCTACACCATATCAAGAAACAATCTGCGATTATTTCAGTACGCAGCACCTATTTCAAGTAAACTCGTTGCCCAACTCGAGAGAAGTATTTCTGGATTTGTGCTTCAGTCATATTCAAGAAATTAAGTTTCACTACGCGTCAGATGGGATAAACGAGTCTGGTATTCATCATTCAGCATATGAGTGTTTATTCCAATTAACACTAAGATCAATCATCTTCAATCTGGAGACTGGATTTTCGATTTTAAAATTATTCTATTTTAAATGAGTTTTTTGTAAGTGTTGACTGGAATAATGTTTTATGTGCAAGTGATATAAATGTTGCTAGTGGTGCTTTTTATAATTTAATTTATGATGCTGTTTCTATATATGTGCCCTTGAAATTTGTCAAATCCAGTAATTACCCAATATGGTTTAACAGTGAACTTATTCGGCTTGTAAAACATAAAAGAAATGCTCACTTTCTATATAAATCTACTGATTCACCTTCTAACTATCGAAATTATAAATAATTATATTCAGAGTATATTCGTAAGCTTGATCATGAACTTGTAATTAATCCAATGGGTTTTGGAATTATATAAATAGCAAAAATAATTGCAATAAATATCCTTCCGAAGTGTCTTTTAATGGCAAATCATGCTCCAGCGGATATGGATGCGTTAATCTTTTTGCTGACATTTTTGCTTTTGTCTATAGTGACATTAACGCACCTAAAAAATCATATTGGTATAATAGACAAGATGATTGTTCATTATTTTCATTTGATTTAAAGGACATTCTGGAGGGTATTTCATCATTAAAAGCGTCTTATAATTGTAGACCTGACGGCATTCCCCATAATTTTTTGCAGAATTGTCGATTTACTCTAGCTGTTTCTCTGCATATATTATTTTGCAAGTCAGTTTCTACTGGAACTATCCCCAATGTTTGGAAATATAGATTTATTATACCGTTATTTAAATCTGGTGTCCGCGACAATATAAATAACTACAGAGGAATAGCTGTCCAGTCTGCAATTCCTAAGTTGCTTGACTATTTAGTAAGTAAACAGTTGCAATGGGTATGTAAACAGGTATGGTAAATCAACATTAACCAATCTTTTATGTTTCAAATCTTTTTTGGTTCATGCTCTAGAAAGTGGTAGCCAGGTTGATACAGTTTATACTGATTATGCAAAGGCCTTCGATAGAATACATCATTCAGTACTTATTTCTAAAATCGAGGCACTTGGCTTCGGTATTCAAGTTGTCAATTGGATATCCAGTTTTCTTAAGGGTCGTACACAATTGGTTAAAATTAATGAGTATATCTCTAAACCTATTATTGTTACATCTGGGGGTATCGTAGGGTACTCATTGCGGTCCCATTCTATTTCTTTTATTTATTAACGACATTGGTGAAGTAATTAAACATTCTAGTTTTCTACTTTTTGCCGATGATTCAAAATTTTTCCATGTAGTCAATAATGTTACTCACTGTAATCAATTAAATTATGATCTGCAAGAAGTACAGAAATGGTGTCAAGATAATTATTTATTTTTAAATTTAAAAAAATGTGTTTCAATTTCATTTACCAAAAGTAATACTCCGTTAAATTTCACATATTCAATTGATAGCGTACCTTTAAAATGTCAATTACGTTTCTGATTTGGGTGTCTTGTTTGACGCCAAAATTTCTTTCAATTTGCATATTGAGGAAATCTGTAATCTGGCGCGTAAGAAACTTGGTTTTATTAGTAGATTTGCTAGAGAATTTTCTCCATTTTGCCAAAAAATGTTATTTTGTTCTATAGTTCGGTATGTTTTAGAATATGCTTCCCCGATATGGTCCCCTTATAATGAATGCGCAAAAATTTGACTTGATAAAATTCAAAATAAATTTATAAATCTCTTAAAATAACGTTTTGATGATGTATCGTTCAATCTATTATGAGATCTCATAGATATTTGCGTGCTATTTAAACTAATATCCGGCAATATTGATTGTAATTAATAACTAACCGTCACATAAATAGAAATAATGAAGTATTCAGATTAGAGTTCCATTGCACACAATATGGATTTAATAGTCCCCTCAATAAAATGATGCGTTTTTGTAATTATATTTTAAGAATAATAACTTTATAGAGTCTGGGTACTGCGGGATTTTTGTTGGTTTGTTGGGAGCTTCAATATCTGTCGGGATATTAGCCAGAGTAGTTGTTGCAGATTCACGAAATGTTTCCGCATTTTTAAATTATTAGTTAATTTTCTACGATCTAAAGAATTTTAATATATTTGATTACAAATTAATTATTGTTCCCTATTAACAACAGCACCGAACTGGTTTCGATCTATTTTGGATCTTATGAGACAGGAAACGTTTTTTTTTATGAGAGGAGAGGAAATCCATCATGGACACCTTATAGTAAGGTTTTGTCGGTCTTCTACTAAAAACACTCACGTCACATTTACTTTGGAGTATTTAACTCTCCGGGTAAACCGCTAATCAAGATATTATCATAAAGGTGCCATCTATTGTTTAAGCGTTACACTATATCCCTGTTTGAGTAGGTAACCACCGATAAATCAAGGAAACTGCAACAGCGACAATTATAACAAAAAATATTGTTATTTAATCAGGGATCTAGTGAAACGCTTATACAATAGATGGCATTTTTATGGTAATATCTTGATTACAAATTATTCCGAAATGTCTCAATTTATTGGATAACATCTCATGCGTATTTAAAACATGTTTATATCCAAACTTGCGTGTTCGATTTTATAATATATACTAAGATAATCTTTATCGGAAATCATTAACAAATCAGAACATATCGATTAATTTGTTAAAGATTTGTACTTGAAATTAAAATAATTCTAGTGAAATAACATATAATTTTTTCCTTACTATTCGCATATATAAATTATTACTAAATACAATATATAATTGAGAAATAGTGATGTTTCCTTATATAAGTGATTAGATTATGTAATTATTTTCGTTTTTCGTAAAGAATATAGAAATAATTCATGTGTTTCACCTTGCCGTATCGATTTTGTCTCGGGTTGTGCCAGCAATTAAATAAACATTACCCAACGGGAAGCGTATAAACAAAACATGGTTATGAATAATAAATAACAAATATCGATGAACTGCGGTCTGTGTAGAGCGTTTTAAATAAATAATGGCGCCAGCCGACGCCGTTACGTAACGTGCGGCGTCGTTAACTTCTTGGAAACGTATCATCGAATGGAACGCGTGCCGCCGCTCACCCGTTCCACGACAGACGCCGACGCCGACGTCCCCCTCCCCTTCACCACGCCACAATTATCACCCATTTCGGACTCATTAACACTCCTCAATGATTTTACGCTTTCATTAACTAAATAATGCGGTCGATGCGAGGCGAATCGCGTGGCCGTAATTGACTCGATTTCAGCACACGGAATCTGAAATAACTGAAATTACAACTGCAGACACGTTTATTTTCGGTTGATAACTAAAACAATAGTCTATTCCTGGCTATGATTACCTGTGATTACTGTTTGCTTTGTGCAAAGTTTAATAGCGTGACGGCGAAGTTTGTTTTTTTTGATAGAAACATGTATATTTAGGTTTTCCCCAAATTTGTAATCCATACTTGTTATAGTTAAATCATACCACCTACAATTCGACAAAAAATATATAACGATAATATTTTACTATGAAACAGTTTTTTGGTATGATTAAAGAAAAGTAATTCTTAACAACAACTATCCTATATTGTCTGGTATAAGTAATAAAATATTATAACTAAGTATATATATATATATATATATATATATATATATATATATATATATGTATAGTATATTTCGCAATATTTTTGTTTGAAATATGTGCAATTCAAGTCATGAGATTTCTATAAAAAATAAGGAAATCGTTATTCATGCATGATGGTTGAGATTGTTTCCCTGCTGTTACAACGAAAATTAATGTAATTGTAAATATTTTACAGAAACTTAACTCATATTTAAATTTTTTAAATCATTATCAAGCAATTATAAAGTCATGTTTTTGTAGTACATTTATATATAGATTAAATTATATTTTAGTACTAAAATCATACAAATTGATATTTTACTTTTTAAGCTGACGGTATATATATATATATATATATATATATATATATATATATATATATATATATATATATATATATATATATATATTCACTGAGATGTGTGAGTTGTGTGTGATTTTCTAAGTTTGAAGTTTATGGTTGCGGTTGTTATGTTTTATAGTCAACTTAAAATTTGGCAAGCTGGAATTGTGTTTCTGTCGTGTTTATTGCATCGTAATCTTCCAGGAAACTCTAAGTATACAAAGTATATTTCATTCTGAAAGAATTTAATAATCTAATTGTGTATTGATTAGGTTTTTTTTACTTTGAAATATTTAATTCTCTGGGTAAACTATCAATCAAGATATTGCCATAAAGGTGCCATCAATTGTCTAAGCATTGCACTAGATTCCTGTTTAAGTGGATGATCACTGATTTGTCTGCTCATTAACGATCAAACTGACCTGATACATTCCCATTTGTTCAACGCCGTCTAATATTGTACGTCAATTTGAAATATATCTGGTTTAAGAATGATAAGCTCAGATGTGTCGAAACTCCAGCCACTATTAAAATATAAAGTGTGTGATATTTAAAAAGTTATTCGTATTTCTAATTCAACTCTTAAGCAAGTAATATCTTGTTTTGTAATTAGTATTTAAATTTTATTATTAATTTTAAATTAATTTTTCGCAATTAATTATATTTTAGATTTTGCCGTTATATTTATAAAGAATATTATTTTTTCTTTTTTACATTGTTTTTATTTTCAATTTAAATTTTAGAATAATCTAATAAAATTATAAACTGAGAATATGAAAATATCAACAAGAAATACATCTAAATTTCGAGAATTTCTATCATCATTGATTCGTTGATACTTTTATTCATGAATCCTGAAAAGGTATATTCTAAAAAATATTGAGATTTATATTTTCCTAGCTGCCTATGTATATCTACAAATTAAGCATTCATTAATTTTTACAATCTTTTTGAGATAATTTTATTGTTTCCTGTAATGTATTTTAAATGGTTTTTATATTACATTAAAGTCCTTCTTTTATTAATGTTTTATAAACAAATATAAACCACTAGAATATACTAACACAAATTATTAAAACAAATATATTCTCAAAATATATTATGTTTCCTAGCAATTTGTGGATATTTGCAAAATTGTTTTTTTTTCATTTTTAATTAAAACATGCTTGCCAGGAAACTTTTGATTATTTTGTTGTCAAAATGGTTTTACATTAATTTAATTTTGAAAGAAATATTGACGGAAATAATCTAAAATAGGCAAAATCAATAATAAGCATGCATGTGCGACTATATTCAGGAATAGTATGCTACTTGTAGAACTTCTGAAACCTCTTTTGATATGGAACGTATAGCAAATATCAATGAGCACAATTTCCTGATAATTGCATCACCAAATAAAATTGGTGGAAATGTGCATACTGAGAAATGTCGTTTCAAATTCACTTCCTAAGGTGTGCCTTAGAGAAAACATTTTGTGGTTTTTTTAACCATTTTGAAGCATTCTCCTATATCTCCGTATTTAAAGATGGTACTGCATCTAGATATTTGCTTGCTAATTAACGTAGTCTCATCCGCATACAATATAACATTCGCAATTTTCAGTGTATTGGGTAGGTTATTTATGGATATTAAAACATTAAAGGCCATAGAATGAATCCTTGCGGCTCCACATGTATAATTGGTAGATGAGGTGTTCCCAGATACACTGTGTTGTGCCATATAAGTACGATATGATCAATTTGCAGCAGGTCAGATGTAAGTTATAGCAATTTGAAAGCTTCAGTTGTTGGACTTCCCTTTCGGAAACCATATTTTTCATTGCAGAAAATGTTGAATTGTTCGAAGTATTCTGTCAGTTGCATTGGTAATATCTTTTCGATTTTTTTTTTTTATCAAAGGCAACAATGATATCGGTCGGGAATTATCTAAATCTGAGTATTATTCGCTATTCTTATAAATATGTATTACTAGCACATTTTTTTAGTGAGTTAGGAAATATTGTTGTTGTAAATAGAGATTTTAGTAATTCCATGGTTGTCTTTGCTTTTATAGGCCATAATCAGCTTAATTACTACACTAGATGAATTCAAATTACGTTCCAAGTGTTGGGTAATGGCGATACATTAAAGTTATAGGGTCGATATTAGAATTAGGTAAATAACTTATGACATCATAGAAATATTAGATTGTCTCGGTAAGCGATAATTGATTTATCTTAAACACGAGTTTTATGACCGAGTACGACATTTTTCGATTCACATGGTCCTCCGTGCAGAAATCGCGACGTAGTCACGTCTACTATATTCTTCTACGTATTAAGCGATTTCGTCGTAGTTACATGTATTTGTATTTTTATTAATTGTAGTAATACTTACTTTCAATATTTTATTTTCCCATCCGCTGCCTAGTTTTGTGTATTTGTTGAATTAGTCACATAATACCGATAAAAATGATTTTTGAGGATGAATCCGTAGTCAAGGAGGTATTTATAAGAAACAAGAACCCAAGCACACGCTTCCGGAGGAATAAAACATTCAGCCAACGCCAATACTTTAAAACAATTAAAGAAGAACTAACTACGACATTGAAGAAGGGGAATCGGATCTTAGTATTCGATACCGGAATGATATCCCTTACATTTCCAAGAGCAAGTCCCAAAGTGAAAGCTCCGACGTCTCTTCAAAAAACTGTTGATTTACTATCAAAACGTAGGTGGCTTGCGTACTAAACTATCACATATTATTTTAGCTGTTAATAGAAATGATTTTGATGTAATTATTTTGCTTGAAACGTGGTTGTATTCTGATATTTCAAATTCAATGTTGCGCTGTGACAATTACCAAATATATAGATCCAATGGGTCTTGAACGGGTAAAATTCGGGGTTGCGGTGTTTTGGTCGAAATCAAGAAGTGTTTCCTTTCTTGTCTAATTTTACGAAATAATATAATCGAACATCTGTTTGCCTCGGTAAAGATTGGTTTAACTCAATATATGTTTGGCGCTGTCTATATCCCTCCTAGTGCCTTGCTTGAAATTTATAGTGATCACTGCTCAATTTTAGAAAACTTAGTATATGATCATGATGATCACAAGTATCTCATATGTGGAGACTATAATATTTTAAACTTATAATGAGACGTAAATGGTATTGTTTATAGCTCTCTGAAAATGTCTGATACTATTTCTAATATATTACTGGAATCTTATTGTTTTCTTAATCTTAAATAGAGTAACATCTTACTGAATGCTCGCAATGTGTTTCTGGATTTAGTCTTTAGCAATGTAACGGCGTTAACAATATCCATACACAGTGCTTCCTTTTTCAAGTCTACAGACCATCATGTTGATTACAATATTATTATTGACTGTATTAGTAAATCATCCTTTAAAGACCTACATAAAGAAATTTTTGTTTCATATGTCAGATTTCTCAGATTTGAATTCCAAAATGAAGACGAGTTTTCCAGTGTGTTGTTCTACAACGATAAAGAGGCTCGTGATGGAAGTAGTATTTCGAAACTATTTTCCAAGTACTTTTCATCGGTCTATGCTCCTCCTAGGACTTGTAAAGATAATACAACTACTAGTAACAACGAACAAGCATATTATACTAGACTCCATATTGACCGACAATGGTTACTTACCCCACTTTTAAGAGAAAATAATGCTTCGGGCCCGGATGATCTCCCTAGCTGTATTCTAAAGAAATGTTTTTTTACTCTGGGGTGCCCAATTTATATACCCTATTTTCAAGATCTGTTGATGAAGGGATTGTACTTGATATATGGAAGGGAAGCTTCGTCAGTCCTATCTCTAAGACAGGTGACAGGAAATTAATTAATAGCTATAGGGGAGTATGCTTACAGTCCATCATTCCAAAGCTTCTAGATGAAGCCATTGTTTAGCAGCATCTTTGGATGACATTTATTTAATACTATTATTTTAAGTACTATACATTTAAGTATTTTTTATGTAGAAATTGTAATTGTTGTAAAAAGGGGATACCCGCTAATAAACTAAACTAAAAAACTAAAATTTTAAGATGAGTTCTATTATTATTTTATAATCATAAAGCAACAGTGTCCTAAAAACATATTAAATAATATATTTTCTTAGCCGTGTGTATCTGCAATTTTAGCATGTTTTTATTTTTTATAAACAATTTGACTTTTGATAGTGTTTTGTCTCTTATATTACATCAATTTACAAATTACACCAATTTACGTTTCAGTAATATAGATAATTTAAAATATTTTTATAAATATATCTGCTGTTTAAAGAATTTTAAACGTTGATTTTTTGTAGTGTCAAAATTACTCACTATAAACATAAATATAAGAAATCAATCTGGTATCAACTTATGTTTTTATTCTGAATTTAACTGAATTTAATAAATTTTTAGTAATTATTTCAAAAAATCTCAACGATCCTTCAAACCTTTATTTATGTTAACTCTATCAAATCTCAACTATTAATCCATTTCAATAAAATCACACCACGATCACAATACATTATCCAATTATCTATCCCATCTACTCTATTTGATTAAAATGTTTATTTTAAATACTACGCCCAAGCAATAAACGATTAAAATCAGAGTTCGGCATTTTAGATTAATATACTATGCAATTTGTTGGCCCTTTTCAGATTATTATGCAATCTTTTCATCCAAATCCGACCATATAACTTATTATATAAGGAACGAATTCTCCATTACACAAAAAATATACAAAATTTCAGTGGAATACACTTAAAACTAAAAAATTAAGTTAAATCCTAAACTCACCAGATAATTAACAATTTGCAGCGGGTCGGATGTAAATTATTGCAATCTTAGAAAGAATGTGTGTGAGATAAAGCCAAACGTTTTAGATAAACTTCAGTTGTTGAACGCCCATTTCGAAAATCGTATGGTTCATTACAGAAAATTGTTCGAAGTATTCTGTCAGATGCGTTTGTAATGTATTTTCGAAAATTTTGCTATCAGAGGCAACAGTGAAATCGGTCGGTAATTATCGGAATCTCTATTCTTATGAGCATGTATTACATGCGCAGTTTTTAGTGAGTTAGTGAAAATTTGATCCTTAATACATTTGTTTGTTAGTTTTGTGAGTAATGAAATTAGATGTCTCTGCTTTTTGTAAGCCTTAAACAGTTTATAGCTTAATCACTATACTAGATGAATTCGATTTGTTGGCCCATTTCAGATTATGATGCAATCTTTTTCACCCAAATCCGAAATAACTTATGAAATAAAATACATTTGAAGTAAAATACATTTGTAAAAAACTGATTCTATGATATACAAAATTTTATTAGCCTACACTTAAAACTAAAAAAATTAAGGTACTTCCTAAACTTAAGAGTTAAGTAAACGTGTTTAATTTTGTGTAATATCAAAATCAAAATTTTTCCTGAGCATTTCTATATTTTGATTATTAATATTCCTAATTTTAAAAGGTAACGATTTTAAGAATCCATTATGCACAATTTTCATTTGAATTTTGTACGTGGTGACCAGATAGATATAGCATATTCTAGATGAGAATGTACAAATGCAATATAAACAATTCTGAATGATGCTGCGTTAAGCTTACTTGACATACTTTATATACGCATATGCTCGTTGCTGATTTATTGCACACACAATGTCTAGCAAATGTCAATTTTGCAACGAGCTTGCTTTAATATCGGAAAATGTAATAGTTTAAAATTTTAGTTATTAAAAAATAATTGCTTTTGACATCAATCGTAAACAGAACTAAGAACTTATTGAAGTAATCATTAATAGATTTAATTTATTTAACCCTAGATTTACCAACTATTTAAACATATCTATAATAGAGTAGTGTAGAGTAATTTATTAATGTTTTGACAGTAATGTCTTACATACGTCACATATACATAAAGAAACATTCTATAAATGTACAAAGAATACATGATAATATATTAAATCTAACTTATAATTACATATGAAACATTACAACAGAGGAAGAGAAAGAAAAGAAAACATGTTTTACGCGTACGGAATCAATATTACACTGAAGGTAACACCAATGGATACAAGACAACTTCGACAAGCACCACCACAAAAGATTATGCCAGGAAATAAATCTCGATTGGCTTCCCATATATATAAAGAACTTTCTAATATTATT
This sequence comes from Ontholestes murinus, assembly GCA_963969525.1. NCBI lineage: Eukaryota > Metazoa > Arthropoda > Insecta > Coleoptera > Staphylinidae > Ontholestes > Ontholestes murinus. The sequence continues at coordinate 29,005,597 of OZ018396.1, forward strand.
AGTAGTTATAAAATTAAGCGAATAAATAAATAATGTATAAATAAAACTTAAAAATACAATCACAGTTGGTTTAAAATTATTATCGCAAAAAGCTAAAAACTTAGGTATATATAATAAATAAATAAAAAACAAATAAATAAAAGTAAAACTAAATAAGATGGATATAAAATTTTAAAATAAAATAAAATGTTAAAGATATCACCGTATGTACGAATATAAATTCAGAATTGTTAAAATTATAAAATAGCATTAAAATTCAAATTAAATATAAAAATAAAAATGAATAAATACGACACTACACGTTAAAATTAAGTTTAAAATTAATTATGAGATAGGTATTGTAGATGTTAAAAATTCATCAAAAGAATAAAAACAGTTTTTGATTAGAAATTGTACTATTATTTTCTTGAATTGTTTTAGAGGCAATATCTTCCAGGCATTAGGTAATTTATTGTAAAATTACACGATTTTCTAAGTCTTATTTTATTTATTTGAATATTTCGTTTATACCGTGTTGCGTGAGAGTGTTCCAGAATGGAGTATTTATGAGGATTTTTGAAAATGTGCAACACGCATTGGAGAATATAGAGGGATGGTAATGTTAAATTCCCCAAATTTTTAAATATTGGCTTACAATCATCTCTATATCGGGCCTCTTCAAGTATGCGAACAGCATTACATTGCAATCTAAATATTCGGTGCCTACATGCAGCAAGACCCCATGCTAGTATTCCGTACTTCAAACGTGTCTCGATAAGACTACAATACGCTACTCTGGTGATATTAATTGGCACCCTACCTACTAGATTTCGTAAGTAAAAAATATTTTTGCTAACGATGTGGCAAGGTACATCCCATGTTTTTCCCAACATAATTGTGAGTCAATATGTATACCTAAAAAGCAGTGACTCGTCATTTGATTGGCCTTCTTCAGGCTAAACACAATTTTTTTTGTTTTATTTTCATTTAAGACGAGTTTATTTTTGGCAGTCCATAATTTAACCTCGTTCATTGCTAACTCATTCAGTGTTTCTGTATACTTAATGCTTCCACCATCACTTATGATAGTCGAATCATCAGCGAGTAAAAATGTGTTTGCAATATTACTTTGTAGGGGAAGGTCATTTATGAAAATTAAAAACAACAAGGGTCCAAGAATGGACCCTTGCGGGGCTACATATTTGATTTTTTAGGGTCTTGAAAATTCTTGCTTAAAGTACACACATTGATATCGATTACTCAGATAAGTTTGAATAAGCTTAATGCTACTATCTGTAAAGTTATATGCTCTTAATTTTTGTAAAAGTAAGTCATGCGCGAGACAATCAAAAGCTTTGCTCAAATCAATGAACGAAACTACAGATACATTTTTATTTTCAAAAAACGTCCATGATCAATTCATTGAGAGCAAGAGGCTTTCAGTCTTTATTCACTCTTAATTAATATTAATTGTAATAGATAAATGGATTTATAGACATTGTCAAATAATAATAAACGTTTACAATTTATCGGTCGCAATTTCTACATATGTAGATTTTGGTGTGTTCATACCTTCCGCATACATTTTTTTGCAAATATTTCTAGTCTTATTGTTATTGCAATATCCATTTGACACCATTTGCGCACAGTGCCACTTGTAGTTGGTATATCAGATTCGTGTGGTTTCTCCTTGAAGTCTGATATTCTGAAGCAAGTTCTTCTACTAATCGAAACAGAAAGTCTTTCTGTAAGATATTTTCTCCTGTAGTATTTTTGTACAATATACATGTATTCTGGCTAAATCTAAAATATTTAAAAAGTCTTGAAGTGGCCACCTTCTGGAAACTGATTTCACGGTATATTTTCGTGCAATTTGATCAGTGACATCGACGCCAAGTTAAGTTCTATTATGAAACGATAGAGTTTCAGGTAATTTCTTGATAGTTTTATTAATTTTTAGTTTTTATGTTTTGTACTTAGTATACGTAATTTTATATTCGGTCTTCACTTGTTGTTCCACAAAAATTGAAGCGTCAAAAAATTTACCTCGTACGCATTACGTGCGTACAATATTGCAAGAAACGCCATAAATTTTGTGTTTTGTTTAATTTTAATCAAAATGTACCACCAAGTAAACGCCGATAAGAATTAGCCATAAGTAATTGTTCAGTTTTTTTCCAAAACTCGAGAGGCTTCTAATTTTCTACAAATTCGTACATGTTCCAAAATATGGTTATCAATCAGTAATAGGAATGCATTACTTAGATTATCCTTCATAATGTTTCTTTTATCATGTGCTGTTGGCCCGTATACTTATGAACTGGTAATTTACCAGCAACACCACCTTCTTCAATTATTTTCCAAATAGTTCCGTCTGAAGCAATATCAGTTCACTGATTTGGTACGTTATTTCGACATTCGTCTTGAGAACTGGAAGGGAATCGCATGCATCGTCTCGTATGATTGTTTGGAATATTTTCACTTCCGCTTGACTTGACTGATTTTTATCAGTGATTTTCTCATCACTACTTTCGATAATAACATTGTTATCGTCACTCATGATTCTCCCGAAATCACATTTCTGTGCTGATAAAACGTTGCAGTACTTGCATCAATTGTTATATCTGTCCCAATGTCATTTCTTCACAGGATTTCTTCATAGAAACATGCATTAGTCAATTTAACAATGACATAAAGTATATTTATTGTGAATATATGATATATAAAGTAATATTAAGAGTTTATAAAATGTATTCTCTACTTAAAGCTACAAAAGTCATAACATCATTTCGGAAAACAAATGTTACATACAGTAGGAATTTTGAATTGAAATAGCACGACCAGTCATTTTGACCGGTCTGGTAAATCTAGTGTTAAACAATATTAAATCATCCGCGAAGAGTAATAAAAATAGTGTTTAATTATTTCTCCTATATCATTAATAAATAGAAGGAATGCAACGGCCAACAATGCGATAGCTTAGACACGTCTAAGTGGACTTGAATAATTTCTAAAATATGGTTCCTTATTTTAATTGGCTGCGGTCACTTAGAAAACTTCCCAACCATTTACAAACCGAATCATGAAATCTCAACTTACATAATTTAAATGTTTAACTTTATCGATTGCTTTCTCGAAAAATCGCATCCACTGCATGTTTATACTCTAAGTTGAAATAGAAAAATTAAAGACTTAAACAATAGTAAATTGGACGTAGTTGACTAACTTCTTAAACCATGTTGTTCATTAGTTAAAATATGTTTGCTTATGGCACGATTACAACTTTGTCAAGTAGTTTAGATATGGCCAAATGAATTGATATGCTGCCTTAAAAAATGGCGTAGTATAACACTGTTTTCATAATGTCGGAAATGATACAGTACTTAAAGAATAAATAAAAATTATAAATAATGGCAACGAAATAGAGTATATATAGTTTTTTAGAAAATTGTTAGAAATGTCATCAGTCACAGTACTATTACAATTTTTAAGAGAGAGAATAGAATTAAATAAAGAGAGATATATATTAAATGGCCTGTGTATGACTTCTTGGTAGGAATTAAACTTTGGCATTTGAATTAAAGTATCCAGGCTGTAAACAGTTAAAAAGAAATTAGCAAATAAATTAACACATTCTGCATCATTGCTACACGTAGTATTATTATAATACATCACTTTAGGAAAGTTTACATTGTGGTTATTACATTTTACAAAATTCCAAAAGTAACTGGAATTGCGAACAATGCTGTCAATATATTGCATGTGAAGTGTGTTTCTTAAATTGATCTATTTAGTTCTCAAAAACTGAAATAGTTGATAATTAACAAAATTTTTTGTTTTAAGATTAATTGAGCGAATTAATTCTTTATTGAACCAATAAGAAAATTAGGAACACTTTCTGCGTTTAATAGAAATGTACCAATATATTGCTTTATATATCAAATTACAAAACAAATTGACAAGATGATCTATACGTTTAACATTTGTATCCACAATTAACCGCCAGAATAAAGAACCTAAATAATAATTATCTCGATCAAAATCATAGACAAATTCTTCATATATGAGCTGATTGGATAAATCTTTAAATTTATAAGTTTTAAGATAAGGAATGTGAATTTATATTATTACTACGATCTTCTATATCATTGAATATGTTGAAATATAAATATGTTTTGTTAATACCTTGGCTTGAGCTTCAACTCCAAAGTTTCCTTCTCAACTCATGGACAGTCCTAAGAATATAAGGTCAATAGAAAAGTTAATTAAGGAATTTTAAAGCTAGTATATATATACCTAAGTCAATATATTAACCCGTTAGTGAGTACGGTGCAACAAGCTTATATATAGCCTTAAAATATAATATAAATAATAATTAAAGCTCTTTTCCTTTTAATTATATTTAGTGTTCTCACGCTAGTTTCGACTATATGTCATTCTCAAGGAGACATAGTAATAACTTATAGTCGAAATTAGTGGGAGACAATTAAAAATAAGTGAAATAAAAAAAAAACATTTCTATCAACATCTCAATTAATACAAAAATGTTCCACCACGGATTAGGTGAGAAATTAATTCATCGTTTAGATAATTCATTTTGTACCCCATAAAACTTATTATCATCCTACGAAAACATAAATAATACATAATTATACCATGTTAATTTATTAGATCGAATCATCTGGATAGTTTATCTTTTTATTTTATTTTTGTATGGAGTCAATGCAAAATAAATGAACGAGTGGATTAATTTTCAAAATGATCATTATTTATTTTTATTTTGTATTATAATGTAATGGTACTTGCCTGAATAAAAATATTTTTATATTCTCCAAATTTATTAAATAGTTTATTTGTTATTTTAATTATAACAACTTAATTTCTTAACATTTAGTATCTTTAAAATATTTATAAAAAATACCTTAATTTTAAGGACATGTTTTCAAAAAATGTTTTAAAATATATATAAAATAAATACAATGTAGCCTATACCAATAAGAACATTAAGTAATAGATATGTAGATAAAGAAAGAGGTAATATTATTAGAATAGTATTTTATATAAAATTTCAAACATTTTAATTATTTATTTATTTATTATGAATTATTAAAAAAATAAATAATTTAAAATACTGCAGAAAACATTAATTGTGTGCGTAATAATAAAATATAATTACAATCAATAAATAGCACACGTGGAATACTTATTCACATACCTTATCGAAAGTAACCGATAAAAATTCCACGTGCATATATGGTGGAGGCGCCTGCACACCATCAATCACCGAAACTTCTATCCAATTTCTAATAAAGATATTAAAGCAAAGTCGGGGAATCGAAGCTGGATAGGGTCCGAGGAGGAGCAGTGTACAAATTGAAAGCGATAAATCGAAAGATAAAGTCCGTCCGCACATCAAGATAACGAATGGCGGGGGCGGGCCCCTTCAAGAAAGTGTGTTAGTGCAGCATTTCCAGCAAGGGAGGAATGGGTGGACGGACGCACGCGGGGTCGAGGAACCCATCGTCCGTTCCGGATGAATCGAAAACGCAGGCCCCATCTATCGGCCACTTATTAAAATCAATCGATGCGAGCGTCGCGACGACGACGTCGTCGGCGTCATCGGCGGCCATGCAAATCCGCGCCGGAAATGTTGCGTTTTTAATGTATGCAACTCGTAAATCATTTTCGTTTTCCTATTTTTTCAGACTCTAATATTATGCTCCTTTATTTCAATGCGTTTTTTTGTTTGCAGCGTTATGGGGCTATTGATTTAATTCGCATGTCGGGTCCTGGTTGCCGATTGATTGACGATGGGCTATTAATCAAAGATTCTTACAAACGTTTATAAATAGCCCATTTACTTAGTGGAACAATCGGTGCCTCTCTTACATTTTGAATTTCAATTAAGTAGAAGAAGCCGCATTGAAAAGAAGTTGTTTGCGAGAATAAAAAATAAAATTGATTGGTTACAATACGAAACATCATATAATAAAATCTATTTAGTAAATGTTGCAAATAGATGAAACATTATTAAAAAAATAATAATTAGTTTCTTCTCCAGAGGCCAAACAAATGTTTTTCTTATAGAAGCAATGCATTAAACATAGAATCAATATAAATGTACTTTCATTTGGTTAAATATGGTATTATTAACAATTAATTATAATCGGATAAATGTTAATTATATTGTAAAACAGTTAGGGTTATCTGTTTCATAATGATAAGCTGAAGTTGTCGAAATTATAGTAACAAGTATTATTAAAGATATGATACCAAAAAGGTTATTCGTTTTATTTTGAACATACATTGATATAGAGGATGTCCCGTTAATGTGGGGAAATGGCTGGACCATAGGTTCCTGGGATCAAAATATGATGATTTAACACAACTTATCTATAACCAAAAATTTTCGGTTAAGCCGGAATTTGACTTCAAACTTCAAAAAAAAATAATTTCTTTTGTTATAACAATTGAATGCTTTATTCGATTTGAATGAAATGTATCATTAGTAACTACTATATTATGATTCACCATTTAAGTTATTGTGACCTATATTGAGCCGCTACACAAAACAAATTAGGACACTCTCAGTAAAGGGGGTTTTACGTGAACCACTACAACTCGTAAAATCATGGAAAACCACCCAAGAAGTGTGGAATACTTTGAAAAATGCTTATAAACGATTATAAACGCAAAGGATTCGCAAGAAAATTAGCCCTTTTGAAGAAAATGCGAAATGGCGAAACGGCTAGAGACCACATCAATGAGTTCATTGACCTTGTCAAAAAACTACAAGATATGGAAATTAATGATATCTAAAGAGATGGACTATACACCTGAAAGAGAAAAAATAGCCAATATGGATAGACGATTACTATTTAGAAGATGACCTAGAATAAAATATGATATCCATAGATACAAATAATACTGGCGAAGAAAATGAAAATGATGAAATTTGGCACACTGCAATAAAAGCTGAAATAAAAGCACATATCAAAAATGTAACTTGGAAAATAATAAAAAAGATATGAATATCATAGACTACAAAATGGTACCAACAAAAAAATGGGACTAGACAACATTGAAACGAAAAATGCAAGGCTAATGACGCGAGGTTAACCAAAAAGCTGTAGTTGATTATAATGAAACATTTGCACCAGTAGCAAAATTAAGTTCTGTCAGATCTCAAATAGCAAAGTCAGTAGAGAAAAGATTGAAGCTGGTACAAATGGATGTGCCAATAGCATATTTAAACGGAGAGATAGACAAAACTATCATAATAATAAAACTTAAAAATGGGTGAATGAAAATAATTTTTAAGTTTTTATACCACAAACAAAGTTCACAATATATTATCAATATTGACACAACTATAGTTTCCACCTTTGCAGGTCATTATCAAGTGTTGAATGAAAAAGAATACTGGATGTTAACAATTTATAGGTGAGGTATGAATTTTTAATGAACCTAATTAGGACTGAGAGGATTTATTACAATGGATATGATAGGCTACTTTTACGTCTGTTTTTGCTGCAATAGATATTGCAGTAATTTTGATATTAACTTATTTTGGTGCCAACTTGTTTAGAAAAATGTGCAATCAAGATTATTGTAGAAGAAAGTGCCGAATATTAACTGGCCATCTTCAATCAAGCAAAAGTAATGATGGAGGATTTGAGAAAATATAAAGAAAATGATGTCTATGTGCTTAAAACAGCCATATATGGCTTAAAACAATCAGGACGACAATGGTATAAAAGACTAAATTTTGAACTAAGAAACATTAGTTTTGAACCATTCCAGGAAACCCGTGTGTTATATCTTAAGAAAAGAATGAGATAAAATAAAAATCACAGTAATGTTGATGACCTAATAATGTCCTACTCAAATGAAAAGAAATTAAACGAAGTAAAGCAAAGTCTGAAAACAAAATTTGATATGAAAGACATGAGTGAACTGAAATACATTTTAAATGTAAAAAATAATTCATAACAATGGACCAGAACAGATATATTGATGAGACACTGAAAAAATTAAAATGCAAGATTCATAGCCTATCTCAACACCCCTAGAGACAAGGTTAAAACTAAAAAAAGAAAAAAATTAACTTACCTTAGAAAAACTTGATTGGAGCCCACATGTAATTATCTTTGGCGACACGCCCCGACATTGCGCATGAGGTGAGTTATCTTAGCCAATTCAATGCATATTATGATGTAGAAATCTGGAAAGCTGCTAAAAGAGTACTCATGTACCTAAAAGCGACAAGAAATTTGAAGTTAACACATCTTAAGGAATGAAGATGCTGAATTGAAAGGATATGCTGATGCAGACTAGGCATTCTGTTTACTTGATAGAAGATCATATAATGGTCATGGCTTCGTAAAGAATGTTGGTGCTGTCAGTTGGGAATCAAGAAAACAGAAGACAGGGGCTCTAACATAATGTGCAAAAAAGCAATACACCTAGCAAAGATAGAAGCTGATTTAGGAGATAAGCAAAACATAACAATCTACAATCAATATCATCAAGAATCAATAATCAAGAATAGAACATTGTGAAAGATAAACTTTGTATATTGTTCATGCCATAAACCAATAGTCAAAATAATATTGAATATATTTCATTAGCTGTCAAGATTGAAACACGTGTCAGAAAACTGCAAATATAAACATGAAACAACAACAGTTTTTCTTTGCCAAATTTATATAGTTGGTTCTATCAAAAATGTAGCACAAGTATCAATTCTATAACTATTTGTTTTCTAGTCGTGTTATTAAGAAATTTGTATGCTAAACTATTTTCAGCTGTGGTTAAGTTATATTTGAGTTATATTCAAGGGTTGTTAACGGCAGACGTGGAAGACGTTCTGGTGACGGACTCGCAAGGAAGTAGCACTGCGGTACTCTCTGGAACCAACACGCACTGGAGGCGGCACAGGGGTCCCTGGCGAAGCTCACCATCGATTAACAGCCGCAGGCTTTGATTAAACAGTTTCCCAGTGTCCTGCTTTTTTTGTTCTTTTGGATATAATCTCCACAACATATGTATAATTGGTTATCCTACGTTAAATTGTTTTGTTGGTACATAATTTTGTGTTGTTTTCCACGAAAATAGTGTGGAATTTAATATATAATTTGCGAATGTCCTTGTTGTTCTAGCGTTTTGATAAGGTGTTCAAAATAAGAATCCTCATTGAGTTTTGTAATAGTTTTTTTATTAATTAAACCTGTTAAAAATAGTGAAAATAGGATTTTAGGTGTTTTAATCAAATAAACCTGTTGCTGTGTTTCTCCCAAAAATTCGTTAAATTCTGATTGCCTTTTCTCTATACTTAGAAACCATTCTAGCTCTCGTATTCCACAATATGATAAATTCTTCTTCTCCCACTAGGAAACTTTAACAAGAACTTGTTCTAAATAAAATATTTATACGCCCAATATTATTCAAATATATGTCGTAAATGATATGATAAATATATAGCTATAACAACAATTACACCAGTATGTATGTTTTGGTAAATACATAATTAGCAAAATGGCTACTATCAACTATCAAATTTCCGAAGTCCCAGTTAAAAGACCCTTTATCATGGTAAACTTAATGCTTAATTGACATGTTCCCTTGTAAATTAAAAAGTAGTGCATTATTATGCAGTCCTCACACTGCAAACGTTATTCTATTAATAAATTTAAAAATACGAAAACATTTCGTGAATCTACAGCAATTAGTCTTACTAAGACTACAAAACAAATTAATTTGAAACAACTGCTTCTCTAGCTAATACTTCGACAGACATTGAATAATACAAATTAATTTGCGTGTTACAAATAGTACAACTATCAAAGCAACACTGATTTGAATGAAATTATTTCTGTTGAATAAACTAATAATTGATAAAATGTACTTTAGATTGTTTAAATGTATTTATAACATGAAAAATTATGAAAAAAATTTTAAACTGATTTCATTAAATTAAATTAGCAAAAGCAATTAAAAAATTAATTTGTTTTGTAGTCTTAGTAAGACTAATTGTTGTAGATTCACGAAATGTTTTCGTATTTTTAAATTTATTATTTAATTTTCTACAACGAACTAAAGGATTTTAATACATTTTGTTATTCTTGAGGTAGTATTTATTCTCTGTTTGGTAAAAATATTATCACATTTTCGTCATTAGTCACGTTTTACATCCAAACTTTGCTTTTTCTTATATTTACATAACCCCAACAACCACTGATATTTTTTTGTTAAAAGAAATATTGACTATAACTATTTATTGACTCGCCATTATTTTGAGGCACTTTACATCCATCGAGATTAATAATGTATAAACTTATACACAATGTGGCTGAGTATCCATATCTTATTAGAAAGGTGCAAATTGCTATCTCCAGACTAACATCTCGCTACACAATTTCTCTCTATTTACCAACTGCTAAGTATAATTCTCTTATAAACTCCCCCATTTTTAGAATGAGTAAAAATGCGAATAATCCTCTGGAAGATATTTTTCATTCACTTAAGCTAAAGTAACATTAAGATTATTTGTTAATATATACATACATGTTGGTATTTCACAATTTTGAAGTTTAATTAAAGTTTTTATTTTTCTTTTTTCGGCAATTAGTAATTTGTTTCAATTATACTATACGATTTTTAATTTATTATTTTTTATGAACCTTTCTGTTGTTATTTTTGTTTTATTGGTAATTTAACAGACTTAGTATTAAATTGTATTATAGTTGTATTGTGCTGTAATTGGCTTATACTGTTGGGCAATAAAGAATATTATTATTATTATTTATTTTATCGTCTTCGGCTTCAACTCGCCTGTAGCATCTTTGACATTAAAATTACCTAAACAGAATTTACAAACCAAATCTGGCACTGGCGTTCTGTTAGGTTAGATAATTGGAATGAAGATATCATAGTTGGTTAATAATAAAGCGTAGACATTTATAAGTCAGAACCAAAATAACTTAACCCAATAATTTATAGATATTTGTCTTATTTAATTTATTGATTTGGGTTTTAATTGAATATGTAACTGCACGTTTTTGTATATAGTAGTTTAAATGCAATATATATATATATATATATATATATATATATATATATATATATATATATATATATATATATATGTTGTCTTTCTTCAAGATGTTTTAAAATGTTTACAATATTATCGCCATAGAATGTTTTGTTTCACTTTAGTAGGGTTTATTTAAAGCCTTTTAGCTTAATTTTGCATTTTATTAAATTATTTACTGCCTTGAAGCTGTAATGTTATTTGCTAATTTTTAATTATGTAAATTTTATTTTTGTAGGTCTTTACTGATAGATAGATAGATTTTGGATAATAAATACAGTATGTACGTTTTTTCAAAAGAAATAATAATACAAATAATATAAAAATACAAATAATTATTTCTTTTTAAAAATAAAAGGAAAATCAATAAGTACCATTTGTTATATATTTACTTACAGTATAAAATATATGTGCGAAATATGCGAATGCATGCTACGTGAATGACCTAGAAGCTGTAGTAATGTGTATAATCCATACGTAATTCAACCGTGCAAAGGGTAAACTGACTCTAAGCTTTTCTGTTAATCCGGAATTTTCCTCGCTGGTATAAATTACCTATGGAATAATTTAACTAATAACTTCAAAATATTAAATGCACCATTATTTTCTTTCCAACATAGGCGCTACCTGATATAAAAATATAAATGTGACAAGATTTATAATTTTTTAATTAAATTTAAAAAACTTAATAAAAAATGTCTTATATAAAAGTTGTAAGGCTTTTAAAAATCTGCTTATCTGTAATAAATTTGAATATATAGGGTTGCCCACAAAATTGTGGTAAATTGAGATTACATTTTTTAAATGTAATATCCTGTATATTACTATTTATATTGACAGTCCTGTCGATTTTGAACATTTTTTATTAACCATACGTTATACCTAAATCATTTAGTTTCCTAGATAGATATTCAAACGTAATCGTAGCTACCTGACAAACATAAATTAGGTATGGCCATGGAAAATAATCTGAAAGTTAAGTTCTGTTAAAATTAAATGAACAAATAAATTTCATTGCCTTTTTACTTACTGAAATAGAGACAATTGATATTTTAATTTTGATATGACGATAAACAGAGATTATACCAGGAGGCATGTGACATTTGTAAGAAATTGCACCAAGACAGGCAAATTTAAAAAAAAAAATGCAGTTTTTAGAACTGTAGAGCGTGACAGAATGACTAAGAGTGTACAAAACCAATCAAGATCTGGAAGACCTAGGGAGTGCTACCACCAATGATAAAAATTGGACATTTTGCCTTCAGTACAACAAAATCCCAGACAATCCACCAATCACAATGTTTCGGATCATGAAATTGATTAAAAATCTCTTCATATCAAGAAAATGAATCCATATAAGGTTAATGTTGTACAAGAACTTTGTGACGTTGACTATGATCGAGGAATAAAATTTTGTGAAATAATTTCGACAATTATTGAAGAGAACCAAACCATTCTATTTGTTTCCAAATCATATTATTTTTTCGGATGAAGGGACCTTTACACTACACGGAATGGTCAATGAACAAAATTAACGTTACTGGGGGTGAAATAACCCAAACTGGTACAAAAACCTGCATACATAGTTCCCAGAAAAAGTTAATGCATAGGCTGGATTGTTTGCGGGACATGTAATTGGACCCTTTTTATCGAGGGATATTTGACCGGCGAACTTAACCTAGTATTAGCAAGATATAGCTCATCCGCATTTTTCTCAGGAAGTTAGAGAATCTTTGGATGTCACTTTCCAAAATAGATGGATAGGAAGAAGGACTTTGCGGTCTCTCGATCTTTCGCCCTTAGATATCTTTTATTGTAATTACTTGAAAAATAATGTTTACTAGAAAGAATCCAATAATTTGAAAAAACTGAGAACTAAAATTTTAAATGAAAATGAAAAATTAAGAAGGGAAATGGTTCTACATACCCAACATTATTTTTGCGACAATTTATATTATTGTCAGTTAGTAAATGGGAGCCATTTTCAACATTTACTAAAAAGTAAAACCGTTTTTCCATCACTTGTTATACCTATTGTTTTATATTAACTGATTAAATTGTAACTAGAACACTAGGTGACAATGATTTATTCAGATCTAATATTTAGGTAGAGCTTGTACGAAATAATATATCCCATAGATTTATGGCATCATAATATGGTATAACGATATGCAAACTTTTACTTATTTAATTAGATCAAAAGTTCAAAAAAATATATTATTTTATTTAATGAACGCCACATTAAAATTTTATGCGTTTATATTATTCAATATAAACGCGAGTTCGAGACTGGGGATTGGATTTTTTTTTACTTACTTTTAAGCTATTCCATTTTATTTCATTTTGATTTTATTAATATATAATATAATTTGGTAAATTAAAAAAAAAAATGTCGCAAAGCGTTGTTTCATTTAAATGCTGTAAAAATGTCACGTTTAAAAACTACGTATGTATAAATTGTCATAGCATTTATCACTCAGCATGTAAGAAGAAATTAAAACGGATCAAACATGTTGGAGGTCACAAAATAATCTGCTGCACTAGAAATTTGAATAACTCAACTTTAAATAACAGCTTCGAATCCGTGAAACAAGAAATCATCGATGAACTTAAAGTAGATCTGGAAAACAAAACAAACCACATCGAAAAATTAACCAACAGAATAAAGTTAATAGAAAGCGAGGCAATCGAAGGAGAAGAATTATTTATAAACAAAATTAAAGATCTCGAAACCGAGATAAAGATGGTGAAAGCGGATTTGAATAAATATAAAAATATTAGCAGAGACCTCCAAGATGAATTAGACAACTACAATCACCCTCCACAACGACAATTCACAAACAATTTCTCGATATCATCATCACCGATTACTCAAACAACCTTTACCAACATAGACCACAATTCTACACAACAAGGAATTGAAGACGTCAGGAAGGAAAATAAATTAATTAAAGAGAAATTAAAACTATTGAAGGGCGCTTTAAACGAATTAAAAATCAAGAACACTACGCAAGATGAAATTTTTAAAAGTAATTCACGAATACTAATATTGGCCGATAATCACGGTAAAGGTATCGCAAACCACATAAGAAAAGCAACAGACCACTACAATAATAGGCCAAAAATTACATCGATCTTTAAACCGAACGCAACTTTCAACGGAGTCATCGAGGATATACAAAGTCTAACAAACGACTACACTCCTAACGACCACGTATTCATAATGGCTGGTACACTTGATGCCCTCAAGGGAAACCGTTTGAACACCGATTTATTAAGAAGACAGATGATGCGAATAAAAGACAAAACCAACGTTTACTTTATAGAAAATCCTATGTGGAAACACAGAACTGTTTTAAATAAGTTCATAACTTCGGTAAATAAGCAACTGCTTCAATTATCAGTTGACTTGGGCGGTGTGTTTATAACGAACAATTGCACTTCATATAATAACTTTCGCATAGAATATAAATCAAAATATTTACTGGTGAAACACCTATTAAAAAACATACAAATTGAATGCGACATACACAGAATTAATCCCTCAGACCAAGCCTCGCCAAAAAACCAGTAAATTCCGATGTCAGTAGTCTGCCAGAGTATGATGAAATAATACGCCAATCAAGTAATAATAGTAATAATAAAAGCAACAAAAACAAAATATGCCATAACCGCAACATTACATTAATACATTTTAATATACAAAGCCTAACAAAGAAGAAAGAAAAACTAGAAGTCCTTTTACTCGAAAACAACGTAGATATAATATGTATTACAGAACACTTTCAAAACGAAAATATTAATTTACTAAAAATAGGCAATTTTACATGTAGGTCGTTCTATAGCCGAAACGAATATAAAGGTGGTGGAGTTGCTATCTTTTGTAATAATAACATAACGACGGAACCTATAAACTTTAATAATAGCAAAGAAAAAACGTTTGAAATGGCTGCAGTGAAATGTACTTTTTCGGAAAAATATACACTAATACTTGCAACAATCTATAGGTCTCCCGGAGCAAACTTTCAAGAATATCTACATAAACTGAACGAAATGCTTAACAACATATATAATCCAAAGTTTAAACAACTATTCCAAAAGTATAATAAATCTTTTCAAAGAATTCAATATGAATTTATGCATAGAACAATGCACCCGTTTAACGTCCACAATAAATACATGTATAGAGAACATTTTCTCCGATACGACTACATTTAATACTAAAGTTAAAGACACCCCACTATCAGATCATACATTTCAAACAGTTCAAATATCAACAAAAAGGCAAACAACACCCAAGAAAACCTATAAACGTATTTTTAATGGCAATAATTTTAAAACATTTACCGAAACGATTTCAAATATAGACTGGAATAAGGAACTACATCTAACGGACGACATCAACACCAAATACGACACGTTTTTTAATATATTTAACACTGCATTTTTAAACTGTTTTCCCATGCAGGAAATAAATCGACAACAAATCTCAAAAAACAAGTGGATGACCCAGGAAATAATAAATATGTCAAACATGGTAAATGGAATGAACATACTAAGGAAAACTTACAATAGAGAATTCTACCACCAACAATACAAACATTTGAAATCACTCTACGAACAAATGATCATGAATACAAAAAAAGCACACTATAATAAAAGATTATTAAACTCTGAAAACATAAATAAAGAAACCTGGACCATAATAAACGAAAATTTTAACAGAAAACCAAAACACGAAATTTCACGTATTGTTGAAAACTCTGAGATTATTACCGACAAGGAAAAAATAGCTACAAAATTTAACGATACTTTTATAAATTCCGTAATAGCTCTCAACTCAAATTGTGCTAATACCGAAAAGCCAAACTTGAACTCGACGACAAATGCATAGCTATTCTTGAAGCCTACCGATAAATTCGAAATCGAGAAAGTAATTACCATCACATGTAAAAAGAATTCATCCGGAGAAGACAATATCTCAGGCTCAATCATCACAAGTGTAAAAACATCTATTGCTCCACTACTAGCTGATCTCGTAAATTATTGTTTTCAAGAAGGCACATATCCTAACAGTTTAAAGGTGTCAAAAGTAGTCCCCATTTTCAAAAACAAAGGTAGTAAGGACAATATAAATAACTATAGACCTGTAGCTCTCCAAAACCACTTTTCCAAAATACTAGAATTTTGCTACAACACTAGACTTAACCATTTTCTTGAAAACAATAATCTACTTGCACCATACCAGTTTGGTTTTCGATCTAATAAATCAATCGACAAAGCTATACTCACTGCAATAGAAAAGATTCATATGGCCGTTACGAATAAAAACGTTATACTCGGGCTATTCGTCGATTTCAGCAAAGCGTTCGACACCATCGACCATCAACTACTACTCGAAAAAATGAACAATATGGGTATTCGAGAGGTAGCCAACTCGTTTCTCAAATCTTATCTCGAACAAAGATAGCAACAGGTAGAGGTAGACGGATACCGCTCCAAAAAGAGGAAGATAGGCATTGGTACTCCACAGGGCTCATCTCTGTCGCCTATCATTTTTAACATATATATTAACGATCTGGGGGACAAAATTGCCAATATTGCTGTACCAGTATTGTATGCAGACGATGTAAGTGCTATAATCACCGCTGAAACCGAATACGAAGCAATAAATAAAACCCAAAAATGCCTTAACATAATATCTTCCTGGGCTTCAGAAAACAAGCTAGCCATAAATAAGGATAAAACAGTTTTTATGCAATTTTGTCCCAAAAATAAAACTTTTATCTCCTCACCTCTGATAAAGTTGCACGGGAAAAGTATAACACATACTAATAATACCAAGTTTTTAGGCCTCCACATCGACAACAAGCTGACCTGGAGAAATCATACCAATTATGTACTATCGAGATGTAGCAGTAAGCTATATCTCATAAAAAATATCAGACATCTAGTGGCTCCTCAAGTCTTAAAAACTATATATTTCTCCTTAGTCCAGTCAACACTGAATTACGGAATATTATTCTGGGGACCATCATACGCGGAGGTTTTTACAATTCAAAAGAAAATAATAAGACCGATGTGTAATAAACCTATACATACGCCATGTAGACCGTTATTCCAAGAATTGAAATTGTTAACACTTCCTAGTCTGTACATTTTCAATCTTATTATGTATATATACGACACGAAACCGAACAGGATAACAAGAGCAGATTGTCACGGCTACAATGTCCGCAATAAACAAGATTTAAGCGCACCCGAAATCAGACTGGACATAAACAAAGAAAATCCCTCTTATATTGGCATAAAATGTTACAACAGAGCGATGTGCTACGAAGAATTAAAACATGTAAAAACACGGAGGATCTTCAAATACGAACTAAAACAAATACTAATTAAAAAATGTTTTTATTCCGTTTCAGAATTTCTTTCTAGCAATTAAGTAATTTTTTTGTTTCTCTTTTTTATGTAGTAATTTTAAGATTTTATATTGTAAATGACAGAACCACAACATATGTATATATCCTGTGGCAATAAATACTTTTGAATTTGAATTTGAATAGTATTACGTTTTTGTAAAGAACCAAGTACAAATACAAAGCTAGTCCCATTCAATATATTCGTAAACCCTATTTCCATTTCATTTCGGTTCCGATCAATAGATGTTTACACTTATATTTTCGACTACCCATCCAAAGTCCAGTTATCTAACTTAAATACCATTTGACAGGAGACTCTTCAATTATCATTTAAAAAAGAGTAACATTGCTAAACAGAATACCTATATCAGAATTGATTTACCAAATACATACTAACAAATAAGTAACTTAATAATTTAAGAATAAAGATTATATACACATAAAGAAACGTGCTTCGATCTATTAATCTCATTAATATACTTTTAATATATACTTGTTTAAAAAATTATAGTAAAATAATCGGTTAGATATTTAATTGTTAAAAATGTAGGATATTATCATTTTATAACTTTAGGAACAAACGTTGTAGTAGTATAATTTATTTAATAATATTTCGCAATCGACTAAATCAAAGGCTTTACTGAAATCAACAAACATACATTTAATAATTTGATATGCCTTAAATGCTTCTAGAATCAATGATATCTACAACTGCCCATATAGTAGACTTATTTTTTAAGCCAAAATGTGGCATAAACATGTTATTCTCTTCCAATAAGTTCGCTATTTGTTTACTTAGAATAATTTCAAAAGAAAATAGGAAAAATATAAGTTGGGCGGTAATTATTCAGATCGGATTTATCTCCGTTTTTAAATATGTGAATGCATTTTGCCACTTTTAGAGAATGTAGAAATATGCTGCTTTTGTGCACATATTAATTAAACTTGTTAGTGGATTTATTAATGTGTCCAGGTTTACACTTATATTAAGCCCACAGATATCTTTACTACTAGATTTTAGATTAATTATAATATTACGTAGTTTTTCGTAAGACACTTGAATCGTATTTACTATTTGGGAGTGAGTTAATTATTTTTTTTAATTATTCACAAAAAAATCACTAAATACGTTTGGACCTATATCATTCTTAATTATTATGAATGACTTACCTAACCAACCTATTTGCTGATGGTTGCCCTCGCAATGATAAATCATCACTAATTGCAGTAGAGTATGTGTTACCAAAATTATACTAATTCTAAATGCAATAAAATAATACAAGCAAATCACCTATATGTGAATTCAACATTGTCTTGGAAATTTCATTGGAATCAACTTACAAGGTTGCGTGCACAAATCATTTTCTGCCTGAAATGAAATTTAAGAAATATTGTACAAGAAAATTAGTAGAATATTTTACCATGGTTTAAGAGAGTCATATATAAAGTATGGAAGCTTGGGTCAAAGAATTTTCATTAATTATTGTTCCCTGTCAAAAACAGCGACGAAGGAGTTTCGATATATTTTGGATCTCATCCGTGTAATGCAGTTGGAGACAGAAAAGCGGTATTTTTGATAAGAGCTTAGGAGAGGAAATCCATTATGGATACCCTTATAGTAGGGTAGTGTTGGATTCGTACCGAGTATAGCCACTCTTCTGCGATCGCAGTTGTTGTGACTAGTCCGGAACCAAAAGATTGTTTCTAGTCTGACATCAAGCGATGGATTACGGTGGCTTAAAGCTTTGGGGTGCTAATTGAGTACCAATTAGAATCATGCGTTGCATTTGATTTTTGCTGAGTGCTTGATATCATATTTTGGGAATTTTATTCCTAGTTTGGATTGTCATCTAATTTTCTGTAAAATTTACAGCGCGCACTTTGATTTACTTTAGGGCACTCGGGATCTTATGATTTGCGATCGTTTTGTACCAGAAAAAGTGCTGGTCGAAGATTTTGCCGAGATATTTGATCTCGTTTTTAATCGGAATTAGTTCCCAACCAAATGAGAGTTAAGAGAATCTTCCGTTTTTAAGGTACAATAAGCCACATAGGCTGCAGTGCATGCGTATCTGTAAAAGAAGACGGCCCCCACAGGAAAAAAAGGCACGGTCTACTGAAATGTACGGATACACTCTTATTAGCATTGACTTTGACTCGCCATTGTAACGCCCACTTCTCGAGAGGTATCGAAAGCAGGTTGGAGGAGTTTCTTAAGATGAACTGCGGTACCTCCTCTACTGGGCAGATTCTGTATGTCGTTTGAGTAGATGACTTACAATGTCAGGGACAGGGCAGTGCTTTATAGGTTGCCTGCACAAATCTTACGCTCAATAGAGAGTGTTTTGTTGATTTTGCATCGAAACTTTCTGTCACAAAGAAAATCATGAGCAACTCTGTTTAGGTAATCTTTCGAGATATCTAGAAGCCCTTTGTCATGAACTCGGTCACCCTCGATAGCAAGTGAATAGACATGGCGGCCAAAAAGCCTCCTTGCTTATCTGGGATTATATTATGATCTTCAGGAAAGACCGATATGATTACGGCAGCTAGCTCCCAGGCCGATGTAAAATGCATTACGGCGAGGTTTTTGACCATTACGGTGGAAATACCGTCAATACCCTGAGCGTTTAGTGTTTTGAGCTGTTTTATAAGCTCTTTTGTGATGGCCGGTTGACAGGTTCATCTATGGTTGATAGAATTTACTAAGTAATTTTCGGCGTTTTCAGTGACTTCTTCGATGAAATCAAATTTATTGTTCGGATTTAAGAGGAATTGGAGCTCAAGCGCCTCTGCGATACCTCAGCTTTATCGGATTAGATGTAAACGTGGCCATTCACACCTAGTAGTGCTTGGTTGTTATGATTCTATGGTTTAAGCGACCAAACGAATTTCCAAACCGAGTTTGGTTGATCATTCATCGCATCACGGCGACGTTTCCAGCGGCTGTTCATGCATTTACGTATGTCGTCTTTGACTTTGAACGCGAGTCTCTTGTATTCCGCACGGTATGGCCACGGGTATTCTGCCACCGATCGAGCGAGCGATCTTGTTCTCTTTGATCAGAGACTTAAACTCAATGACCATGCGGTGATTCTGCTGGTGGTAGATTTGTTAACAACAGATTGAATTACTGAAGAGAGCTTATCGACTACTGCCTCAAGGTCTGCTTTAGATCTGATGATCTAAAGAGGGAAGATGAAGAGCTTAACCTTTTGCCTGTATTTCTGCCAATTAGTGGATTTTACCTCTCTCAAATATCGACTGGTGCGTAACGCAAGAACCACAGGAAACCAGTGTTTTACTTAGTAGCATTTAAGTCTTAGGGTAAACCATCAGTCAAGATATTACCACAAAGGTGCCATCTATCGTCTAAGCGTTGCACTAGATCCTTGTCTGAGTGAATAGGCACCGACAAATCATAGGGAATTGTCAACAGCGACAATTTTGAAGTTTATGTATGTTTATGTATGTTCTATTTTTCCGCCAAGTTTACTTGTTAGGTTACACCTAACATGATTTCGGCGATTAAGAGATAACCAATTTTAGAAAACAAACCCAGATGTTCAAAAGTAAAGTAAATATGAGATTTCATTTATTTAACAGCGATCTATTTTTTCCTTTGCGGTCTTTTGCTACCTGCTTTGGCGACGTTTTGGGGACGGCCATAAACTACAATTTATATTCAGTACAACTCTGAAAAGGTTTCCTAATTTATGATATTAAACAAACTACAAACTACAAACTGCATCCGATTTTATTACCGCCTGGAGGCCTTTCTCTAGGTTTTGTACGAGTCGCACTCTGGTATCTACAAATAATCCTTTAATTCTCTGCTTTGCAAGCAAAAATTTAATGAAAGGGCACATTTAAAAAAAAATGATTTGTGAGACACAACATTATATTAATGTTCCTGAAAATATCAATGAAAATGTCATGAAAATATCAATTATGATTTTACTGGATATGAAAATCTAGGATTTATAACTTATCCATGAAATAACAGTATACAATAATGAGGAACTCGTGTTGAATTTTGTTCATTGTGAATTTAGGGTTGTATAGGAATTTATCAGAAATAAAATACAACTAATTGAATACAATAATATTTAAATTGCGATTTTACTAAACATTTTATAAATAATTATTAAATGGCGAACTTTTAAAAGATTGTAAAGTAATCCAGTTTATGCAGGTATACTTAATGTATTGTTCATTGTGTTGCCTATATTGAAACCTTAGAACGTATTTGAATAAAATGATATCTTTCGAGTTTATGATTGTTATAAGTGATCAAAACATTTAAGCATTATATTTATTTATGAATTGGATTATTGTATATACCTAGTACATAACTTATCTTGCTATTATCCTGTAATAAACTTTTTTTTTCGTATTTAAAATAATGTGTTGGTGAAATAAATATTAGATTGCGATACAGATAAATTAATATAACCCCTGAATAAATTCAACATGATATTTGTGGAGAATATCTATTGGTTGAAAAAATAGGGAAGCGCTAACATGGATTTTTATTTGTCCAAATATCAAGCATAAAACATTCCTTTCTTTTGTGTACACTTGTCGAGAGACTGACAGAGCACGCTGAAAAAAATATAACGCCACAGGCGGAAGGAAATTTGTTTTTGGGTCAATAGTTCAAACATTAATTTTGACGGTATTTAATAAATACTGATTTTATTGTTATAGTAGTGCGAAATTAAATGACATTAAATGAAGTTTAAAATTAATTACTAAAAAAAATTAATCTAAGGAGAAATTCGACACTCGTTAGATTATTAGCTCGTATCATCCGAACGGTTAAGCTAAACAGCAATTTTTCCTTGTTTTTTTACATAAATTAGAGTCAAGACAGGGCGAAAGACCGATGGTTGATAGAATAAAAGGACGGACTAACCCTTTAAATTAAAATGTATTTGTTTTAAATGTATTTTTGTTTGTCCATACAAAGATGCTGTTCTCTCTTTCTTTCTTGTCACTACTTTAATATCTCGAAAAACATGGTTGATTCATATGAATTATTAATTATAATGATGGTTGCGACCGTTACTATGTGGTAATTCATAATTCACAATGAATAAAACACTTACTATGTTTTTAACCACTAAAATTTTAGTGGTTAAAACATAGTAAGTGTTTTATTCAGTGTGAATTATTAATTCTAAATTATTATTTTTTAAGTTAAAAGCTTATTTTTTGTATGATTTGTTACTATATAGAACAGGGTAACAAATTACTCAAGAAAATCTAAACCGTTTAATTTACAAAAGTATATTATAGAATCAATAATATAATAATTAAAACACTTTAACTTTGTTTTACTACAACAAAGTTAAAGTGTTTTATTTATCTTATTAAAATGTACCACCAAGTTAATGCCGACAACATTCAAGAAAGAATTAATAATGTTCATAGATAATATATTTTAAAATATTAAGTACTTTTTCTAAGTCAATACTTTCTGTAACTAAAATATAGTGGAGGGCCTAATAGGATTCTATTTTCCGGTTAGAATGTAACATTTATTGTTGTTAGACTAAGCTTAATAGGCTTGCAAGCGCGTGTTCCTTCAACTGTGTAAATTGATTTTGACAGACCCTAGCGGAAATAAGAAGACGGCGTTTTTATCGTGTCGGACATGCGAACAAAAACGGTATAATAAATCAGAGTTGCAGTTCTGATTTAATTTATTAATCAAAATATCCCGCTAAGCAAAATACTACAGATTTAATTATTCCTTTCGTTTAAAATATATTTGTGCGACACAAAATTTTATTAGTAAATAGAATCTAGAATTTTGCTATGGCAATTTAATACAGTAGTACCTGTAACAGTTACTAGGAGTGGGATTAATAAAGAACCTGTTAATTAATGTATGTTACAATTTAATTCGAATGTGAAAACTTCAAGTACGTTTGAAAATTGCGTTAATTATTTAAGAGTTATTGTTGGACTAAAATACACATTGTTAACAATATATTTACCTTTATGACTAAGATCTTTCACAATTAACAAATCTATGCAATAAAGAGATAAATTGATTGTATAAATAGAAGAAGAAGATAGAAGAAAAGACTGAATAGCTAATAAGACTCTGCCATCTGACTTTTTATAAGACAGATTCGATCGCGATTTTTATGATAAATGTTATAATCATTGCACAGAAGTTCAGTGTTAGCGATATTTAACCACCTTAGTAATTTCTCTGTATTTAATAATTTACCAAAAACAATAATAGAAAATAAATGATATCATCAAACATTAAAATTTTGCAACGGAATGTATGAATTTATGTTGGTACCACGGAACAGCTGATAGTATTGTCAATATAACCCGTGATTGTCAGTTGAGGAGCATATGCAAAGTTTGTTTGCAAAAACATTAAATGAAAATAATTCTACAATTTTCAAAATAATTATCGACTGTACTTACTTTAATCTTGATTAAATAAAAACAATGCTTATTCCTTTTCCCTTATCACACAAACTAACTTTGCAAACAAACATTTTACGTTTTTCTTTATCACGTCAGCTGTTCCGTGACACCAACTTAAAACCAGTGATATTCAAATGTTACTAAAAAAGTTGCTAAATCTGACAATGAATCTAGGATTCTACAATCCGAGAATTAATCTCTGACTATTAGTACGGTTGTTAATGTACTATCCGAAAATCACCCAAACAAAAATAATGCTGTGCAAAAATTGGAAAAAATCAACATCCTTGGCACAAAAAATTAATTCCTCATACATCTAAAGTAAGAAATATGTACTATTAACTTATTTTTAAATCTACTCTTCAATTATTACTATATTTTGAGGCATTATTAAATTCTCTGATGACAAAAGAAAACAAATAAATTAAAGTACTCATCATAGAGTCTAAATAACAATAATGAGCAGTTACTTGCAAATGAGTCGTACTGGACAGAATTAAAAAAGATAAAATACAAAAAATCTGACTACATAACCAAAAATAAAAGACCTAACTGGTAGTTTAATATTGCCTGAAGATTTTTTAATTATAAATTGGGGTTCAGAGAGAAGAGTGAAATTTTTTTTCGGTGTATTTTCCATCGCAATTTTGAGTTTTTATATTATCTCTACATATTATTTTTATTATTAGTTAGTTAGCAATAACTAAATGTATATGAAGTTATACTTATAACTGGCATGTATGGAATGACTGAGAACTTATTAATTATTGTTCAGCCATGGACAGGTTTCGATCTTTTGGATCTCATCAGCATAAAGCAGTTGGAGACGAAACGTGTTTTTTATAAGAGAGGAGAGGAAATCCACCATTACATATGACATTATTAGTGTCTATGCTGGAACTATTTGGTTGAGTCTTAGGTCATTTTGGTTTCGATCAATAGATGTCTACACTTGTAATTTTTATCGTACTACGTATAAATTAGCATGACGAAACTACACATATTATAAATCAAGCTAAAAATTATATTTAACATAAAAACAAACGAAAATTTTAAAAAATACAATATTAGACTTAAAAGAGCATACTAAGACATATTCTTAAGCGTTTAAAATTTCCGATGTTAGTATCAAAAATATTGAACCACCATTCGGAGCTCAGTTCATTCCACAACCTCATCATACGGTTTACCGAATTATTGTAGGCCCAGTTAGAATAAAAGGTTTTCACGAGAAATATGTTGCTGTTTCTCAAACTATTAGCATAAGTAGAAGCCATAATATTAATTTCAGACAATTCAAAGGAATGAATAGATGCATTTAATATACCATAAGTCTGCAATAGATCTACGGACTGCGAGAGGATACATTTTTAAAATTGACAAAATATTTGAATACGAGCCTTGTACATGCTTTAAATTATATTTGTATTCAATGAATCTTAAGAATAAGCCCTCTAAATTCTCACAACATCAACCTAAAGATAAGGCGATCAGACCTGAGAAGCGTATAAGACCTTAAGGAATTCAGGACTAAGCACCCTTTCAAGATGCCAAATGAATCTCCACATTCTCCTTGCTTTGTCACAAATTACAACTATATGATTATTGAATGAAAGAGAACTATCGAAAAGATCGCTCAAATCCTTAAAGGAATCAGTTCTAGCCAAGGACATTGAGTTTAGCAAATATTCAAATTGAATTTGGCCACTTTTTCTCGAAAATATTTAAACTTTACATTTAGAGATATTTAAGTTTATTTGGTTGGCATTAAACTATCATTAACATTGTCACAATCAACCTGTAACTTTCTACAATCTTCCAAACAATCGATCATTTAAAATAATTTAAGATCATCCGCAAAATCTCAAACTGAACAACATCCACTAGATCATTTATAAACAAGATAAAGAGCACTGGATCAATACGAGTACCTTGAGGTACACCGGAAGTGGCGATCATGGGATGAGATACGAAGTTATTAATTTTTACTTGCTGTGATCGATTATATAGTAATGAGCCCAACCATGACAAAGTCGAGTATATGACACCCGGTAATTTCAGCTTGTGAATTAATACCGAATGGTCAACTTTATCGAAAGTCTTGGAGATGTCCGTGTAGATAACATCCACTTGGTTGCGTTTGTACAAGACCTTCGATAAGAACTCTCTGAGCTCAAGTAAGTTAGAAACAGTAGATCTGCCACTTATAACCTCAACCTTAACCTCTTAACCTAAATATCACTTGACAGAAGCTCTTGAAAAACAATGAAAATGATTTAGTTGTAGCCATTTAGAAAGCAAATATCTATCAAAAGAAGGTTATGCTCTTAATTTTATGGGATTACAAAGGCGTCGTCAATTTTGAGCTGCTACCACAGAACCAAACCAAGACATTTGTTTTCTTTAGCTTCTTTGATCAGTTCCTCATCCACAATGATGACGCCCTCATAAAACCATTCTCTCACTGGTTGGTTCTCTTGATTTTCACAATAGATCACTTGCGATTTATTAACATTTATACTTTTTTGTTGTTAAGACTAACAGGATGAATTAGAGAATTGCAATTTACACATAAAATACCGCTTTTCTGTGTACTTTTGCACTATTTGCAACACATTCGAAATTATGAACTAAAATTATTGGGCAAGTATATTTTAAACTGTATTCGTATTTCTAAACCAAAATATGTATTTTATACTATTGTAGTGTATAAGTCAACTTCGACAGTAATGAAATTTTTATTAAGACATTAACAGTGATTGATTTAATAGCGTGTTATCTGCGGAGGGTTAATGTAATGGACGGAAGAAGTGGAAAGGAATTACTGCAAAGGGGACGTGTATATGGATGTGCTTGTAAAATGGGGTGGAAGTGGAAGTGAAAGAAGGAGAGGAAATAGAGATATCTCATGTGATAGGAAAACGAATTTATGGCGTCTCCTCTATGTAATGAATTATCGAGCACTGCTCCGTTATTGCCCAATTCATTACGTTCAATAGGCCGTGAAATTATATCGTCTTCTCTCTTATTTATATTCTTTTTAAAAACCACCATCGGACTATACATAAAAAAATATATGGACTGGGATTAATTAGCGAGAGAAATTGGGGTGGAGGCGCCTTTAATATTACACATTAAGAATCATAGCTCTTATATTATAAAAAGTAAATAGCATTTTAGTTCTTAGTTACAGCTATTAAGTTATTTGATTTATGTTGAATAATAAATCGATTGCTTTTATTGTTATAAGTTTGGCGACCGAAGTGTTCTATATTGTATAAATACAGGGTGAGTTTTTTTCGATGTTCTCTATGGGGATCTCAAAAACTATAAGAGATAGAGAAACGGTTAAATGGGGAAAGAAGTGTAGATTTACGAGACGAATAAAATTCCACTTTCAAAGTTTTCAAAAAAGTCAAGGATAACTAGATATTTTGAAAAAAGTAAAAAGTGTCAATTTTTTCAAATCAATATATCTCGGTTATTATAACAGATAGAAAAAAACTGTAAAAGACAAAGTTTTAGATAATTTTATGCAGATTAATAAAAATTAATCAGAAAATTTTTATCGCCATTATTTTCCGAGATATGACGCAAACTTACATTTTTTTAAATGGAAACCATAGTTGGCTGTGACCTCATTCAAACGGTAATTTTTTTCTCTTTAATCCAATATGGCATACGACATAGTTATTTCTAAAAATGAGTGACTTATAGTCATTTTAAATTTTATTATAAATAAAAAATGGGTAGCCATGAAAAAGATGAAAGTAAAACAATTGCAGTTGTTTATAATATTAGCAATATTGTAATTATTAGTTTTACAGTGATAAACCAAAATGAAACAACTGCATAAAGTAATTCTGTAATTATCAATATATCAATGGGAGAGAAATTTTAATATTAAAAAAATATGGTCAAAGAGTCCACTATTAATACTATTATGACATAAATTATATCTTTTTAAAATTGAATTTATGGCTTTTTGATTATTCTCATGTAAATTGAATTAAATGTTTTAATAACAACTAGTTTATGATCCTCCACAGATTGATATGATTTCTCATATATTTTGTTTTTTACATAACCCCACAGAAAAAATTCTAAAACGCGCAGATCAGGAGATCTAGGTGGCCCTGGGATTGGTTTATTTCTTTCCACTTATGTGTTAGGAAAAGCATCATTTAAATAATTTGTAAAGCCAACATGTTATGAGGTGGAGCACCATCACATTGGAACCATTTTAATCTTGCTTGTAATGATAAATTTAAATAATCGAGCATATCTTCAAATGTTTTCTGAAGAAAACGAAAGTAATCATTTTCACTTGGTGAGCTTTCGAAAATATATGGACCGAGAATTATTAATCCAAACACACCGTGGATTAAACCCAAATTTAACTTGTAGTTTTCTCTGTGAAACTTCTCGTGGATTCTCTTAAGTTCATCAATGTTCATTGTGGCGATTAAAAATACCACAACTAGTGAATCGCGATTTATCCGTTCATAATATTTTTGTAAGAAACATATTACCCTCTTGACAAATGGTTTATACCACATACAGAAAGCCATTTGATAATTACAAAAATATTATTCTTATGCTGGTTTTTCATTTTTATTTAACTTTGTAGAACTAATAATTACAATATTGCTATTATTATAAACAACTTCAATTGTTTTACTTCCATCTTTTTCATGGCTACCCATTTTTTATTTATAATAAAATTTAAAATGACTATAACTCACTTATTTTTAGAAATAACTATGTTGTATGTCATATTGGATTAAAGAGAAAAAAATTACCTTTTGAATGCGGCCATAGCCAACTATGGTTTCCATTTAAAAAAATGTAAATTTGCATCATATCTCAGAAAATAATGGCGATAAAAATTTTCTGACTATTTTTTATTAATCTACATAAAATTATCTAAAACTTTGTCCTTTACAGTTT
Source organism: Ontholestes murinus (assembly GCA_963969525.1). Taxonomy (NCBI): domain Eukaryota; kingdom Metazoa; phylum Arthropoda; class Insecta; order Coleoptera; family Staphylinidae; genus Ontholestes; species Ontholestes murinus. The sequence goes on from OZ018396.1 coordinate 29,034,496, forward strand.
TTTTCTATCTGTTATAATAACCGAGATATATTGATTTTAAAAAATTGACACTTTTTACTTTTTTTAAAATATCTAGTTACCCTTGAATATTTTGAAAACTTTGAAAGTGGAATTTTATTCGTCTCGTAAATCTACACTTCTTTCCCCATTTAACCGTTTCTCTATCTCTTATAGTTTCCGAGATCCCCATAGAGAACATCGAAAAAAACTCACCCTGTATATATATATATATTCTATAAATTCGAAAGGTCAGAAAATAATTGGCACATTTATAAAACTAATTATTCAATTATAATATATAAAATAAATATAATAAAATTTATGTTGTGGGATATAAGTATTTGAAAGTTTAATATTATTGTTTGGAAAAATATTATTATGAAAGTTATCTTAAAATTGATAACTTTGCTTTATGAAATAGAATTGAAACGAATTGAATTTTCAATAAAATAGCGTGAGCGGTGTATCCATGAAATCCACTTGGAATTCACTGGAGTTAGTTGTCGGAAAGTTTGCTCAATCGCCGCAAACGGATTTTCCGCATTTTCCGTGGATCGTGACGTGACACGCGAGCCAAGTGAAACCGAACACCGAACACTGATAAGATCCATCACGTCCGCAAATACAAATGCTCTTGCAATTTCGATAAAACCGCCCCCAATTCAGAATATATATCCGACACGCCAACCTTATCCATCACCCTCTGGAACACAAATTAAATAGTGATCATGCCGGAAGCAGTACATAAAAATAAATCTCGACTCGATTTTTTGCCCCAGCGAAATAATAATAATAAAGTGTCAAGTAAATGTGTAAAATCCCGATGGAATCGGTGTCAACAACAACAGGATAATGGGGATATTTCTCCGCGGTCGTCAGTGAGCGAAAGTTTCCTGGGCAAAGGGCGACGTTTATGTTAATATTCTTTTGAAAATTATGACTAGACCTCGAACTAAGGCCGATCTGCAGTTAAGTTGATTTAGTGGCGGCAGATAAACGTTAGTCCCGCCGCCAGACGGATATTATAGTCGGCCACGGAAAAAAAATTCATACGACGTGACTGTTGTGGCCAAAAAATATCTATATAAAAAGAAAAGGGATTGTGGAGTATGAGGATCGATAATCCAAAAGCGAGTATATTTATAATTCTTTTAGATAGCTAAAAGAGGCATTTCAATTATTATATTACTTTAATTTTAATTTTCATGTTAATATTGCTTTACTTACTTCAGAGAAGAATTTATTAATATCAGTACTAACTAATGAAAACTCTCTATTAAATTTCATGTAGAGTGTGTTAAAATTTTAAGGCCAAGGAAACTTTTTTATTAATTCACCTCTACTAGCTCAATTTAACTTCTCTTTACTGTTGACTCACTATCTAGAGTTATATTTTTTATTCTAACCTAAAAATTAATTTTCAAAAATGTGTGTTTATTTTCACTATAATTGTTTCGCAAATTTATTGCTTCTTCAGGTGAATGAAAGTTTATAATGAAATTTAAAAAAAAGCTTAGAATCGACAAGAAAAATACTTGTTCAGCCATGTTTGAGCTCGCTCACCCAAAAGCTGATTGACGAAAATGATGAAGACGATCTCCCATGAATCTCTAGCAAAATATTTCGAATACCCGTGGCCGTTTTCCCAGCTATTCAGAAGTGTTTTATCACTGTACGAAATTCGATTTTATCCATTTTTTTCGAAAACACACTCTTAGGTTGCCCTTGCCGACCAATGAATCCATTTCAACCAGGTCGCCCTCGTATACATTAACACTATTGGTACTATAGTGGGGCAAATATTTTAAGTAGTGGGGAGCTTAACAGTTTCGAACCTGTTTCCAGGTTTTCGAATGGATTTAATTTTCCCCCTTCCTTCTCTGTGTGGAGAATCTAGAATTCCTGGTTGAAGGTTTTTAGATAGCAGGTGATTTGCTTATGTTAAGGTGTTACTTTTCTTTCTCCATGCACTTGCAGAACACAAAACAATTGTAGTAAAAATAAACACACAATTTTGGAAAATCTGAGTTATTTACAATTTTAATATACAAATGAATATGGATTTTCAACAGCTTAACTCCTCATATAGCAACCAATCATCAACTTTTAATTCAAAGTTAAACTAGCTTGTTTCATTTTCAAAGAATATGGCTAATATAATGATTTAGTAAAATAGTTAATATTCTTTTTTCTACCTTAATTCGTTTATAAATCCTATATATTTCTGTTCATCCTTTCTATACCAGGTTTTCTACATTGCTTTTTTCCAATTTACAACTTTCTTCTCTACCTCCTCTCTAATTCCATCTTCGATCTTCCATACTGGACGATCATTTGTTTCCCCAATATAAAGTTTTATATGTTTAGAATCATGTTATACGTCTCTTCATTAACCTCTCGTTAAATGATTTTATTTGCAGGTATTGTTTGATATTGGAATTATTATCTAAAAAAATGGTTGTTCGGCCTTCTTTCTTTTAAAATTTTTAATTATTTGTGGGTTTACTTCTTCATCTTTTTATTGAAGAAGGAATGTTTTATAGAGTACCAATTCTTCTACATTATCTTATCTTTCTTGATCTCATATAAAGTTGCTTTAAATGGTTGTTTGAGATATTTATAAGTCTACTTATTATATTTTTCTACCTCTTTTTTTATAAAGTATCAAGAAAACTATAAAAACGGTTGCGATAGTTACAACTTGGTAATTAATGATGAACACTTAATTATAGCACCAAGAGGTAGTGAGGTTATTTTGTATTAGTTACAGTAATAACTGTTTGTATGTTAGACAATCTAAGCAGTACTAATCACCGGTTTATCGTACTGTGCATTAAATTAGGTTTCTATTTTCCGTCGCACTTAGATATCCTTTTGTATTAAAAAGACCTTTATTGGCATTGAAATAAAATAATAATTACTTTCTTTATAATATATTTCTTTCTCCATCCCTTTGCTCCTCTTCCCTTCCTCTTTTTCCACCCCAACCTTCTCAGGATATTTACCCTGGCCCCATCTTCTATCATTCATTCCACTACCCTCGCATCCACTCCCTTACATTCCTCTGCCAAATGTACCCACGTATCCTTCCATTCCTTGCATAACACACATTCTCCGTATCTCTCACCCATCCATCTATTTCTTCTTCTATCGTCCGACCCGTATCTCGCTCTCGCCATGATTACTTACTGGTCTATCCTCAGTTTGTCCCCTTCTAGATATCTTGGCCTGCTCCCATCTATCTGCCACCTCTTATATTCGTCATTGTATTCACTCTTTCTTATCTGTTCCTGTCTCTCTTGTCTTTCCACCTCTTTCACTTTCTCATGTACCCATTTTGCCCCATTTACCCCTTTCTCCAACCATTCGCGTACCATTACCTCCGACAATCCCACTCTTTCATAGATCCTCTTCCTCACTATTCTCCTTATGCCCTCTCCGGTGTCCACCCTTTTCCTCCATACCTCCCTCACTAGCCTTCCCTCCTTTAATCCATATACTTTCATATATTACCCAGTCACATTCTTTATGACCTCACTCCACACACTCTCTGTATTCATTACCTGAAGCAGTTTGTAACCTGGAGTCGATTTCTCCACCCCTAACATCTGCCTCAGGAAACACCGCTCTTCACTCTCTATTCTTTCATACATTCATACTTCCACTGTGTATAACAAAATAGTTCTCACACACACCTCCCACCAGCCACACGTCACACTCACATTTCCTTTCATCCAACTTCCTCATTTTTCTCTCACCATGCCCCACGCCTTTTTTGCCTTTTCTTGCACCCATCTTGCCTGCTCCTCATATTCTCCCGTCCCCCTAAACATAAAGCCCAAATACTTAATCACCTTCACTCTCTCTATCATTTCTTCCTTCCACTTGAATTATTTTATCTTTCGCTCTCTTCCCTTATTTCTAAATCTCATCCATTTCGTTTTTTTAACATTTACTTGCAAATCTCTTCTGTCCATAGCACCATGTCGTCCGCGTACCCTATCGTCTACACCTTTCTCTTCTCTATTACTATTTCTACATCATGTCCTTTTCTCAGTACTTCTCATCGAATCACTCCTTCTTTACTCCACCTCTTACTTTTTTTCTCCGGCCGCAACTCGATATGACTTCCTACATTCCTTCCATAGACTCAACCCCCACCCACTTGATTTCTTTCAGCTTCTCTGTCATCCTCCTTATCGCCGCTTCCCCGCTCTCAAACCACGTCTCTTCTTGTTGTACTTCCTCTTCATTCTTGTTCCCTGACAGTATTTGTACCCTTATTGGCCAGTGATCAGAACCATCTGCTTCCTCCACCTCCATCCATCTTACGTCCCTCCTATAGCATCCCCTCATCACCATGTAGTCAATTACCGACCCTCCCTTTAGCCCCACATGAGTTAACCTTCTTTCACAATCTCCTTCCGTACATCCGTTTAATACCTATCACTTCTCCCCCAACACCCATTCTTGCAACCTTATTCCTTTCGCATTCACGTACTTGTCTTGTGATCCCTCCCTCTAATTCTCCTAGCCTCCCTTTTAAATCATCCCCAACTACACATTTCCTCCTTCTGTTGTCCTTTCTTTAATCTCTTCCCAATTCTTGTTTAGGTATAGCGTCCCTACTGTTATTCCACTCTTTTCTCTGCCCCATCTCACCCATCCCACGTCTCCTTCTCCCTCACTGAACTCCACCTTCTCTGCTTGTATGTTCTTCCTTATCCCCACAATCACTCCCCCTTTCTCTCCACTCCCCTCACCACCTCTTTTCTTGCCGCCTTCATTCTCATCTAAAACCCCCCGGTAGTCCCCCTTTTATTTCCTCCTAGTCCTCCGTCACCATCCATGTTTCCAATAAATCCACTATATCCTTCCCCTCTACCCATTTTCCTAACACTCTCTCCCTTTCCTTCGCTTTAGTCTTGCCCTTTATTCCTGCAACATTCCACACCTCTATTGTTAACACCTTCTTCTTCCTGCCGCCCTTCCCTCCCCTTTGTCTTCTCACGTACGTTTAATCTGCCTCTATTAGTTTTTTGTTTCTAGCAGTAGTCGTTCCTTCTCATTGTCCCATCTCCAAACTCTTCCTTCTATCGTCAGCTTTTGGTAACCTATGCTCGCCGTGTGTTCCTTTTCCCATTCACTCTTTGCCTTCTCTCTAAGTTTTTTTTTTGTACCTCGCTCTCCCTTTTTTGACATATCATTGTCTATATATACCCTCTCTCCTGTTTTTTCGATTTTTTTTCTTATTCAGCATCATTTTGATTTTATTCAGGAGAAAAATTTAAGAAAATTAATAAAATTATTGTCTCTACCAAAAACAAACACGGACCGGATTTTAACATTAATTTTTGATAAGAGAAGAGAAAATCATTAACAGTCTTGTAATAAGGTAGTGTCGGACTCCTAAACTAAAATCACTTCTTAGGTAATTTCAAATTAAAACACTGGTTTAGTTTCATATTGTAATATTCAGTTTCCTGACACGTGTTTCGGTCAATGACGACCATTCTCAGGGCAATTACAAAATAACAAATTAAAAAGAAGATTTTACAAAGTATATATATTATGGGGTTAATTTTTGGCCTTTTTCTGCAAAGCGGATTGGTTTGATGACGGCTCATTGATGTCCTGTTGTGACGCAATGCTAGGATAATCCTGTTCCCGTGGTTTGTTTTTCTATTGCCTTCTTGTGTTCATTGTACTTGATCTTGAAATTGAATTGAAAACTGTCTGTCCTATATATTTTCCGTCATAATTTTCTCTTTGTACCTGATAAATGCCGGATTTTTTGAGTGGGTCTATTGTCTCTATTTTGTTGTTAACTAAGTGTTTTTCTAAATTTTCCCTGTTGACTTCTATTACTCGGATATTGTGTTTGGTAAGTTCTTTTGCAATCTTCTAGCTCACGTATGGGATGTATGGAATGGCTGCGAACTTGCTGTCTTCTTTGGTCCCTACTCCATTGAACAAGAGTTTTTGAACTACTTTTCTTTTTTTCCGTTTCAGGATCCTGTCTACCTTGTTTTTCTTGTATCCGTTTTTGGTGGCAATTTGATAAATTGTATGCAGTTCTAGGTTAAAATCTTCTTCGCTTAGTGGGATGTTGATCAGACGATGAATATATGAATTTAATGCGGATGATTTGATTTGTTCAGATTGTAGTGATATTGATGGGATGAGTGTGTCTGTAGCAGTTGGTTTTCTGTATATGGCATATTTTAGTTTATTTCTTTCTATTGAAATACTCAGGTCTAAAAAATTGAGTATACCGTCTATTTGTTTTTGTATGGTGAATTGAATTTTTCTATTAATTGAACTAAGGGTTGTTAAAAAAGTATCCAACTGTCTATCTGTGCCATTCTATATGCAGAAAATATCATCAACATATCTGCACCAGAATTGTATGTTTCTTGTTGATGTGTTGTTCTTAAATACTTGGTCTTCGAAATCACTCATGAATATTTCTGCGAAGAGTGGTGAAATAGGCGATCCCATGAGCAGTCCTTCATGCCGGATGTAGAAGGTGTCGTTAAAACGGAAGTAATTTTGGTTGAGGTAAGCATTTATCAAACTGGTAACTTCTGACGTGTTGTAATTCGATAATTGTTCTTGGCACTTTTTATGCAAAATTTCCTTGAGCTCAGGTACTGGAATTGACATGAAGAGGCTCTTAACATCAAAGGAGACCAAAATTGCGTTGTTGTTGACGGCTAAGTTTTTGGTTTTCTTCACGAATTCGATGGAGTTTTTTATTCCGTATTTGGATGTGCAGGGAATTATTTCTGGAAGTATTTTGTTGACCAGTGAAAAATTTTTAAATGAGGGAGCATTGATTTAGGAGACGATTAGTCTTATCGGGATGTTTGGTTTGTGTACTTTGGGCAGGCCGTATAGTGTGGGTGCCCTCGGATTCATGATTCTATATTTGTAGATTTCATAAAATCACTTCCCCATGATCGCTGTTGTGACTGATCCAGGACCAATAAGTCTTTTCTAGGCTGAAACTCAGGTAAAAAAATCGCTCAAAATTGGAGAATCAGATTGCTTCTTGAAAGGAGGAGACTTTAGCTATTTACTATCTTCAGTGATATCATATTTCGGGAATGTTATTTCAGGGGGAATACTTTCATCTAGTTTTCTGTAGAAGTTTATAGCAGGCTCTTTGAAGAGAGAAATGGAGTTTCACTTTGGAATGCCAAAGCCTCCAGGTATCCATAATACAAGATACTACTATTACGGTAATATATATATAGTCTCTACGATTTACTATATTTACGAGCTGGATGAGTAACCACCAATAATCATAGAAAACTATCAAGAGACACAATTGTAACAATAATAATGTAACATATTGGTAATGGGCGACAAATCATTTTATATATATTTCGTTAGACATCTAAAATATTTAAGTAGTTAACGGTAACACATAGGCGATAATAGTTTGGAAAATAGAGACATCATAGGGGGAACAATTGCTGTGATGGTATTGATTTAGGAGCTGTAATTTGTAGGGTTAATTGTAATGCGCCATTTTGCAAACCAATGTTGAAGGACGTCAATAAACTTTTCGTGGAACTGAAAGGTTTTTGATAACGTGGGAGCAGAAATATTGTATAATTGTGTATTTTAACTTTTAGAAAGGAATTGGTTAATATAAAATTGATATGAGGAGGGATATTTACGAGGTAATACTTGTACAATAAGCCTTAATGCCAGTCAGAGTCAAAAGCTTTCTGGACACCCAGAAATAGAGTTCTACTTTGAAGGTGGTTAGAGGACGAGAAGTTGATCAACGGGGAAGAAATTCAAATTGGTATTCGGGGATGTAGTTAGAGATTTGTTAAAGGATTTTGTTTTTAAGAAGGGATTCATACAATTTTCCAATAACAAGTAGGAGTATGATGGGGCGATACGTGATAGTATTGTTTTTTGTAGAGGAAGTTAATATTATTAAGGATGTGGTCGTGTATATGGAATGGAAAGAATTGTCCTAATGTTTCTTCATAAAATTTATTTTTCACTCTTCTAGTTTTTTCTAAAATCTTTCTTAATTATTTAATTCATCATCCGCATTTTCTTAAATTCTATTATTATTTTCGCTAACTTGAATTTCATTTCTTTATCTATTGTATTTCTTTTTCTTGTCTCTTGGTTCCAATAACTGCAGTAGTTTTTCTTTTAGCAAAAACATCTTTTTTTCTCTGTATAAAATATTGAATTGATACGATAGATACGTCATGAAACTCTATAATACAATGAAGTAAAACAACAATGTTTGGAAGCTTTCATGTTTCACCAAATAGTACCTTCACCGAGTAGATAAATAAATTTCATACTAAAAGGCCAGTTACAATCAATTCGCTGCATTATCTTTACATGTATGATAATGTAATAATATGTTGTACAAAAAAATGTTTTTTAGATAATGATATGTATCATATACCATACATAAAATGTGCGTGCGTTTTTAACTATTTTACCATTCTTCTCAAGCGCTCTAAACACTGAAAGTAGTAAATACAAGTATTTGAAATCTTTCAAAATAAAGTGAGCAAAGTGTTCAAACAAACTAAGTAATTAGAAGATTGTGACGAAATAAGATGTGTCAAAAAATCATGAATAGCTCTAGTAAAAGGTGAAGTTCAGTAAGTGTAATTTACATAGAATAGAAGAAAAATCTAACAAGGTCAGAATTTATATCGGACATAACATATTTCCAGAGCCCAAAGGACAAAGCAATTTTTTAACTGTTTTTTTAAACTGCCAATAAACTCTTAGAAATAGTATAGTAATGCGAAAAAAAAAAATAAGAATACACTATCGACATATTTGATATGGTGAAACTACTGTTTGAGAAACAATAACAGTTTTATTCAATTCTATTCAGAGATAGGTTAAGTCTAATATTTTGGCTGTTTTATCTGCAATTATTTTAACATACCATACATAAAACAAGTAAGTTATATTAAAGAATATGTCAATTCAAAATTCTGGATTTATTTTATATCAGGCTAACAAATACGAATGGAAGTACGAATCTTACAATTCAACATCCCAATTAATTTATTTATCACTTCCAATACTAAAAAATAAACGTGAAATTTTGAATCAGTTCACATCCAGCTGTTATTCAAACCTAATTTACTTATTTTGTCAAGAATTCCGATACACCTGTATATGTGACAGATATGTGATCACTTCTATTGCTATACCAATAGCTCAACTATACAAAACTGATAGTCATAGTAGTTTTGTACATTAAGGAAATTATTAAGAAACAGAAAAACTAGAAAATAACGATATGTCGTCACCTTACTTTTACGATTGATCATTTTTAATGATAAGAACAAAATTAGGAATGAAGACAATCATTTATCATTTATAAAGTGTAATGATTGAACCAGACATTATGTTTAATTTTATAAAATATGTAGATAGTGGTAATACGCATCGAGATATTTTGTCCGGATACATAGATATTAATAAGCTAAAGTTTACATACTCTATAATGTAGAAGAACAGTTAAAGAAGATACTACAATCATATGTGTTTTTGAAAAATTCTTGTGGAATAACAATTTTTAATACACCTATTGACATCGTCGACAAAGGAAGTAACTAACTGTCTACTTATATATAGCCATAAAATATATTTAAGTTATATGTTTTGCATAACTTTTAATATACATTACATTCTAAGAATAAGAAAGAAGAAGAAGACTTTTTTATTAAAACAATAACGTATTGTAGAAAGTTGTAAGAATATATTCTAAAAGTTGTCTCGATTTATTATAAAAATAGTATTTATTTTTGTTACAGGTTACAGGGTGAACGGCAATAGGCTATTAGAGTTCAGAGTGAGTGCAGAGACGGGACAAGCGGGACAAGAGTTTAGGGTGCGCGCTGCGACGCTGTGGTTAAAAGCCGATGTGCGGCATTCGAGGCCGACGAAGTGCAAATCGACGGAGATCTACGTCTTCAGGTTTATATCAAATTTAGGGAGATCTGTTAAAATTAATTCAAAGGTGAGTTTAGAAAAATATAGCTTATTATTATTTATATTTACATGAGAGATATTGTCCATGACTTTGAATTTTATGCTTTAAATTAGGTATTTTTAATACGAGAAATCATGACTTAAATGGTTTGTTCCAATTATCTAAATATAATAGTATGTATTAGGTTTTTTGTATATATATATATATTAATTGCAATCTTTTGAACTACTTTAAATGATGTAATTTCACAATACGTAGAGAATAATGAAAACAATTTTCCTATTGAACAAATTGTTTGCATAAAATGTTTCGTTAACGATTTTGTCAAAAAACCTACTTGAATTATTTATCTTATGATGAATCATTGATATAAATTATAAAAGTACGTTCTTTTTTAATACAGCATTTTTTTGGTAGGCTAAATATTTTTTTAATGAAAATTGGAACTGATAGAAATGTATCTATAACAGCTAAGAAGAAACACACCCATTCATACATAGTTCTGTTTCTTTTTAAGCAATTCACCAAATATCTCTTAATATCTTTTTCACTTTCACAAAATACACATTTGCTATAACTTTCTCTCTTTTCTCTCTCCACTTTGCTCCACATCTACCTCTTATAAAGGTAACCTTTTCTTTTTTACTCAGTTTATTGACACTTTGTCAACATTCCATACATCTACGAATTATCAAATATATGTTTATATCACAAGCAATATTACGCCATAATTATTTATTAAATTTATAGTTTTGACGATACTTTTTTTCTGGTCATAAATATTAGACATAGAAATGAAAAGGGACAAACAAGAGTTCAGGAGACGAAGTAAGAGTTAATTAAGCTAGCTATCCGAAAATAATTGGAGATATCTCCTATTATATTTTGTTTTCCTTTTTGTCACAATATAAGATTTTGACATTATAGAATTTTTTTTAAACATTTTCGATTTAAAATTTATGTAATAGCACATTGTTTCGTTTCTAATTGAGCATTTTTGCTATCGTTATCCAAGATATTGCAAATGTGTAACCTTGTGAAATGTATGTGGTATAGTATATCTTCAGTAGTTATAAAGCAATTACTAAGCAGTGTTGCATAGAATCCTTTTTTCGGCGTTTTTTTTTTTCTCGTGTTGTTAGATTTGGTGAACCTTTACATTAAGGCATCTTATAAGTATCTTTAGGAGTTTTAAGATAAATTTTAACTTATCCCCATTAATGCGGGAAAATGTCTGGCCCACATATTCCTGAGGTCAAAACATGATGATTTAACAAAACATATCTATATCCAAAAATTTACGGTTAAGCCTGAATTTGTCTTCAAAGTTCCAAAAAATGTATTTATTTTCTTTATAACAATTGAACGTTTCATTCGATTTGAATGAAATTTATTATTAATAACTACTGTAATATAATACATCATTTCAGTTATTATGGCCATTCATTATTGACAGGAAGTATAAAAAGCAGTAGTATGACCACGTAAAATATAAAATATTTTTTTAGTGGTGCATCCAATAAAAACTACTACTTGAAAGAGTATGCTTAAAATTAAGGTCCTACAACATCGTTAAAAGGAGGGTATATATCAGGGCAACCTGGTCGTTAATTATGGGGATTTTCGCGTGACTCTAGGAGGTCCATCTTGCGGCCTTTTTCGGCAAAATGTAGAATTAACAGTACATCCTTGCCAAAAGTATGATTGTTTTCAATAATATGTCTGGCAAATGATGATTTATCAATTAAATTAAGCCGATAAGAACGAAGTCGTTCCTTTAGTCTTATATTGAAATTACGACCAGATTGACCTATATAAAGTCCCTTACAATTTTCACAAGTGAGTTTTTATATCTCCGATCTGTATCATAAATGGTTTATAAAAATAAATAACACAATTTTTATTTAGAAAACATCAATAGAAACTACTCACAAATCAGGAGTACACATGCATATATGTATGGAAACGGTCGGATATCTCCTAAAGTAAAATAGCTTGCAAAAATGTATATACAAACGTTTTACAGTGTTTTAAGAACTATTACAATAAATACAAATTAAGTATATATGATCAGTCAAAAAGTCAAAACGAAACAAACTTACTACTTCTTTAATGGAACACCCTATATATTATTCCATATTTCAATTCATCTCTAAATTCTAAATAAAATTCATATACCACATCATAAAGCTAAACGTTTTATAGATATCGGACTTTGGAAATTAGTTTTTATTATAAATTATCCAAAATAGTTAGCGATCAAGTTATACCTTTCCATCTCCATAACAACGCTATTTCATAAGGTTCTCAAAGTTTTTAATATTTACCTCCCTGAACATAATTATGTATAGAATCTAAAAGGGTATATAATACTAGAAATATCATAACTTATCTTTTATTGTAACTCTTCGATATTTTGCTCGATATTTTGCACTGAAAAAATTCAGGCGAGTTCTTAGCAGGAGACCTAGCTGACCATTCAATTACCCCCTTGCGTCCAATCAGGAAATGTTTAATCAATATATGCCCAATCTATGTCAAAAATGTAAAGAAGTCCTCTGTTTTATCCAATTCATTGGATTTTCCACTACATCTAACATTTTCTTCTTTTGTAACGCTTATTGATCTTTCACTTTTTGGTAGATTTGTGACACCTTCAGTTTCATGAAAACAGTGTAATGTTTTTGAAACTGTTGAAACTACTTCCTCATAACTTCGTCTTCTAGCAATGATCTTCAAAGTTTGATATCTCTAAAACGGTCAAGTTTAGCTTAATGATGTGCTATACAAATTTTGTTTAGAATTTCGAGATAAATTGAAATATACAGGATAATATACAGGATGAAAGAAAAAACAAGTTTATTTCGTCTTGACTTTTTGACAAATCCTGTATACTTAATTTATCTTCTTTGTAATAGGTTTTATATAGTTTTTATTATAAAGTTTTTATATTTTTCGCTACCTCTTTTACTTTAAGAGATATTTGACCGTTTCCGTACATATTAGCTACCCTGTATATATTATAACGGGTGTCCAACAATTATTGCAGTCCCGGGTGGCGTTGGAATAAAAAACGTATGTCGATTCTTACATGTTGCAAATAAATGAACTGACATTTTTTATGCACATTTAAGTTATGTTTAACAATTAAAATGTCAGTTCATTTATTTGGCACATGAAAAAATTGACCTACGTTTTTGTTTCCAACGCCACCCGGGACTGCAATAATTGTTGGACACCCGTTATATTAGTTACCAGTGACATTTAGAATAGGCTCTCCTTATGGTTTACTATGGGTACTTTATTTTTAATTTGTTTCTATAAATTTCTCAATTTCTCAACTTTTGTATAATGTATTTGAAAAAACAGTTTGTCTTTTATCAAAAACTGTTTGCAAAAAATAACAGTTCAGTTTATGTTGCCTTTTATAAATGATTTCATTAGATACTTACTCGAATTGGATCAAAAATTAGTGAGATACAACAGCAAAGTCTTTTCGTCAGTCACCTTGTATATGCATAATATTTTGAATAACGTATTTTTGAGAGAGAGAGATAGTCTTCAGAAAAGTTATTAAATATGAACGTTGTCAGAATAGGAGATTATCAGATCGGGTATATACAGAATTATTTGAACATTACAAAAGCAATATATTTTAGAAGATTTGGTATACATGGTTTACCTTTAGTCTCTAGCCTTTACTCCCTTAGCCTCATCTACTTACAAACTTTAAAAAAATAAAGTAAAATCATGATCTAGATGATTAAAACATACAAATACGTTCGCACACTCGAATCACCGAGTATTTATTAAAAAATATGCTTCATTTTGTCCCTTTTGTAAAAGTTTTAAGACATAAGTCAATTGTTTGTAGTTACTGATAAGTAATTATAATTAATGTAGATAATTGACAGGCATTTACGCAATAAAGTAGTAGTTTACCAATATAATATATACTTCTTATTGAAGAAGTTGTGCCTTACGACTATTAGAGATTCTAGTTTAGACAAATTCTCTTTCTCTACAAAATATGTTAGATCAAAATAATAAATGACTACTATATAATATTATGTTTTGCATGGTTACACTGCAATATTAAATCTGTATATTTTCATAATAAAACAACTCCTTTAGTTCATTATAGAAAATTAACTAATGTAGTAATCAAGTGATCACACTCTAACTCTAATAGTATATGTTAATTGTAGGCTCAATAATAATTTAGAATGATAATATGTAGTCTATTTTTACATCAAACTTAACCCATAATAACAATTATTCATTTTTGGTTTTACAGGAGTCTCATATGTTTTTAATAGTAGGAGTGTAGGGGTGTTCAAATGAAAAGATACAAAACAACACTGTGGGTATAGATGAAGCCCTTATTAAAAGTATACACTATAGGCCTGATCACAACGATTCAATTAATGAATAAGTAGACGGTTTGAAAATGGGACGTTAATGTATCGAAATCCTCGGTCTTCAAATAAATAAAATCTGTTATACAAAACAAAGTAAAAAGTATGTTTAATTTTTGAAGTAGAAGGGTTCCGCTTTCACAGAACCATGTGGCCATTATGAAATCCAGTCCTTCACGGGGTCTTTGAGTTTGTCGTTCAAGTTGAAGTTGTTTTTAAGACCAAACACATGGAAATCGCAGGGCGATGGAACAGTCTGGACAATCTTCATGGTAGTTGCGTTATCGGAAGGTGTGCTCGCAGTTGATTCCTAAGCCGCTCACCAACTAGCAGAAGGGACAGCGTATGGAGCTCGCATTTCAAACAAATGTTCTGTTTCGGTATTGTGAAGACCCTTTTATTCTGGAGCGGATCGTCACAGGTGATGAGAGCTGATACCATCACTATGAGTCAGAGATAAAGCGAGATAGCATTCAGTGCAAGCATGCCTTTCCCTAAAAAGTTTAAAGTCTTGGCGTCAGCAGTCAAGGTGTTGATCGCCGTCTTTACGTTCAAGGTGAATTCCTCGAGGAAAGAAGAACAATTAACTCCTATGTATACACTCCGCAGACTAAGTAGGTCCATCAAGGAGTGTTTGGTTCAGCTCCATGCATCCACATATCCCCGGGAAGATACACGCAAAACTGGCTAAATTAAAGTGAAAGCAGCTTGTAAACCCTATAGCCTAGACATGTCACCCTGTGATTTCAATATATTTGGTCCCCTGAAAAACATCTCAAAGGGCAGGCTTCAACTCGGACCACGATCTCAAGGACGTTGTGAAGCACTGGGTATTATCACGGTCACAGGTGTTCTTGAAATACCGAATCCTACAGCCCGTTCATCAATAAATACCCATATCGACGATTCGTACTTTTTCATTTGAACACCCCTTATAATTACGCGCACATTTGGCATAAATATAAAGTTTTTTTTTAATTTCTACTAAAACAATACATAAATATCATTTTACTTTTTTAGACTCATATCATTTTTTTATTCATTATTATTAACCTTAAGGGGGTATTACTCTCCTGAAGCGCGTTTTGAGAGTAATTTTTAGGAATTAATTCTGCGGAAATACTTAATCGAAATGTATAGAAGTTATGCGCTGTTATGTATGTCGCGGCGTGAGACGCTCGTCCAATCGGGCGCACGGGTTGTGGCGATGCTAATCGTCTAAAATAAAAATAAAACATTTATTTTTTCAATCTATATGAGTGTGGTTCTCGTCCGAACTAGAATTAAACAAGTACACATATTTTTAAAGAAACGGTAGCTGTTTAAAAGTCAAAGTTCAATTTTTCCGAAAAATTTTCAACTAAAACATCAGATTGAAAGTGAAATATACAAGCTATCAAAATAATCCTAGATCCAACCATAAGTGAAGGTTCCTTCAATATGTGTGCCAAACGGCAAGTCAATCGGTCAAATAGTTTTTGAGAAACGCCGTCTTGCAAAATATCGTTCTGAGAAAAAGGCGTTCAAAGTTTGCAATACATTTAGCACTAATACGGTTGAACTTACGGTGGATAACAACTGATTTGAGTAACTTACCCTTAATTAGCTGTACCGGGGCCTTAGATACAAGGGGGGACCATAGAGACAAGGGGGGACCATAAAACAGAAAAACGGTCGAGGTATAACAGTCGACGGTATAAGTACCGCGCCGCAGCCTAAGCTTGTGTAACTATGGGAGTTCTACGAATTTCAAATTAATATTTTCGAAACACACTCTCAGAACCCCAAACTATAATAATATGCAAAAAAAAATTGAATTGTCGAATTTTCTAAAGAGTAATTCCCCCTTAAATTAATGGAATATGTTCTAGATTTAAAAAATCGAGACTAGTGCCCATACAATTTAGTGGAAATAGCTCTAAAACAGCGAACTATCGGTTAATAAAAAGAACTGTATAAACTGTATACTAGAATTAACTCCCAAATCTATATTACAACTATATCAACGTAGGCACCCATTACTTAAAATATATCTGTCAACTAAACTTGCAACGACATAGAAATATACTTAAATTACAAGATTGATGTAGGAAAAAGAGTATTCATTTTTTAAAAACGACAAAAAAATAAAGAAAACCTAAATCTCTAAAGATGTTAAAAGGGTTTGGTAGTTTAATATTTCATTTGTTAAAATTATTATTATATGTAAAATTATGAATACATTTACATAATTATGACATTAAGTAGTATTCTATTTTAAACTAGCATAAAAATAAACGATTCCTGTTATCTACTGAAATATTGACATAATCAGTTTTATAGCATATATAAATAACTTAATGTTTCAGGTAGATGAAGAAGCCACTGTGTGGTGAAACATTGTCGTATAGATAAAAACATTTACTGTGTCAATATTTTATTAAGTGATATGGAGTTTCAACAAGTAGTAGCCTCATCAATCCAGTATATATAAATAACCTTAAGACATTGGCAAAAAAAAAAAAATTCTTCATAATAGCAAGGGCTTCATAAAGATGATGGTTGCGACCGTTATTATGTAGTAACCAGAACTTATACTTAATTGAACTGTTTTAACCACAAATAATTATTGTTAATATTTTTACAATACTTATTTGTGGTTAAATATAGTGAATTTTTCAATTCAGAATAATTATTTAAAATAACATTTTAATTGCCATTCTATTTTTTTGCTCTTCTTTTTCTAGCTGTTTTCGGTTTGCAACCTTATCATCACATTTAATTGTAAAGGTAAAAACCTTTGTCTACAATCGTCCTTCTTTAATCATCGTATTACATTTTTTTAATCTATCAACATTCTCAATATTCCTCATGAAACCAACTGGTTTAAATTAATTGATTATTGAGGCACTTACTCGTTGAAAATCCATTTTCAATATTAAGATATACAGATTTCTTCACCTAAAGAAGAGACAGTGTGGTGAAACATATGTAGTGTTTAGAATAAAACAAAGCAGACATTGTCGTTATCTTAATATTCCAACTGGTTTTGCCACGCTATTGTTTTTTTGAAGTTACATTACTTTCTCTGTCACATCTAATTAATCACTCTCTCCACGATTTTCATCACTCTATCTTTCAATCTTACTTTGCCTCATCTTTATGTGTCTACAGTTTTTATAGATTCCCGATTCTTATATTTCAGTCTTCAGTTTTACTATTTTTTTTACAATTTTATTGATATTTTATTTAAAAAAATATAAAATTATTGATGAGAGGATTAATTTTAAAATTATATGCTACATTTTTTACTAAAAACTTTATACATCATCCATAGAAAACAAAACACGATAGAGTGAACCTAAAAGAGTTTAAGAAAAAAAATAATGTAAAGGGAAAATTGAAAAAAATGTGTATAACGTTTTCTCATTCTATACATGCGAGTATTGGGCGTTCGCAAATTAATGTTATATATTTGCTGTGTCTTCTGATTACAAGTTTCATCGTATTGATTATAATTATTTTATTATCGGGCTAAAAAGCTCGCTTCCTACTTGTCTCATACACAGTTCATTTTGAATGTATGCTTTTTAATCCTGTAATCTACTGCATGTATGGACTTCTCATACATCCTGATCAGTTTAAATACTGCAAGATGGTTGTGAATATGCATGATACTAATATTTATTTTCTATTTATCTCAGAAAATTATGTTTAGTACGAAATATTTTTAAATTGATATATTAAAGATTTTCTGAAATTGTATGAGAAGGGTATTACTGATGATAATTAAATAGTTTTAAACTAAATTATAGAGGAATTCATAATTTCCAAAAATTGTTTAAATTAAAGCTATTTATTATTATCTATAACTTATTTGAAAAAAATATATATTTTATTTTTTGTAAGAAAATCCTGAAGTGAAGTAAATACAGAAATTCGCCAATTTTTAGCTCTTCCGAAAAAAATAAAAGTTTAGAGATTAAAAAAATTACGGTAATTGGACTTTTTATAAATCGTAGATAGATTATGTTGCCATTCAACTACTTTTTGAATTGATTTTAGTATCATTTAATATTCATATACTTATTTCCATTTTTAATGAAAAAAAGACTAAAACCAGATACGAAAATACAATTCACTAAGAACTTTTTAAAGATAAAACATCTTTATTGTAAATAGTATTCAAATATATAATTATAATAATTATTACGTTTTTCGCCCTCCTCTTAACTATCGAACGTAGTCTTAAGAACTGCATTCAGTTTTGAAGACAGAAAGCTGCAGGATTATAAATGTATGGTTTGATAAAGATAAATGAAGGATTTCGAGTAAAATTGTGTGTTTAATAAATTCTAAAATACATAAAAGGTATCTTTATTTCCAAAGATTATGATAATATACCCATTTATTTTTATTAAAAAGTATTTGGGTAAAATTTTTTGGATTCTTAGCACAAAATATAACCTGTAATTAGCTTGCGAAGAAATATAACTGTACTTAGATCCAAAATTTTAAATTTAATATATCAACATTAATGGTGTGACTGAAAAGCTAAAAAAAAAATATTTAATCATAACAATATTTCGGACAGCTACGGATACCGATAAAAGGGAGGGCGACGAAGTTATATTATGCAGGCCCCATTTAGTGATGGGAAGACCAGCTTTCCAGGCGCCTTGCTCATTTGACAAAGTTGAGGATTTTGCTGGGAAATACGCCTCCCAGGTTGGCCTGTTTTGGGCATGATGTCCCCAGCAGGATCTTTCTTAATGTTGCCAGAGCGGGGCACTGGCACAAATATGCTTCGTAGATACTACTTCGTTGTACTCTCTGCAATTGGGATCTTCAGCGACTCCTAATAGATAGAGGTATTTCTTTAGTTGACAGTGTCAGGAGGTATATCTTGCATTTTGAATGAAGTAAGGGTACAGACCTCTTATCGGTTTACAAAGATGCTCCATCTTTAGGTAAAGCATCCACCCTATCGTTTCCTTTAGTGTTTGAGGTTGCCTTGGCCCAGGATAAGGTTAAATACAGGTGTAGTCTCCAGTTCCATATCGCATTCACTTTCCAGTCATGATGAGTCCTTAGGGTATGGTAAGACAGCAAGATTGGTTTTGGAGTCTATGTTTTCTCCTTTTATTCCCAGTTCAAATACCTTTTGAAGGCTGGATGGCTGTAGAGATCCAGAGGAGGAAGAGACAATAATATCTGCATTGGTGCCGCCACATGGCGATTCTGGGATAATCCCATGATCTTCCAACAAATTCCCGAGACTGCCAGTACGCCATGTTCGCCCTCTGTAGATTAGTTTGAAGATAATTACTCCAATTCAGTTTAGAATGTGAAGCCAGAGTTAGTGTAATGTACAATGTTTTATTCAGCTTCATTCTGTCCGGTTTCTTTTTTTTGTGAACCACATCAGCTTCGTTTTAGTTGGCGTTGTCTGTACACCATTTCTCCACTATATTGAGGGCACTGTGGCCTTTAAGCAGAATTGTTATGACATCTGCCTATCCTATGGCTGGGGAAACCAGATTCATTCATTAGTTTTCTTCTCCCTGTGGACAGCCTCTTAATGGATATGTTCCTCATTATATTAAAGTGGAATCGTAGTTGAATACCCTTAATACTTTGTATGGGTAATTATTCGTATTCGTATTTGTATTTATTGTTGCTCTTACATGTACAATAAATACATTTATTACAAATAGATAGATTAAAAAAATATGTACTTATAATTTCAATGTAAGAAGAGATCCGGGGGGAGTTCACTCGGCAGAATCTTCTTCCACTCCAGCCTTCTAAGATCTTCAGTCGATCTTTTTGCAAAAAAAAAGGCCAAAAAGTCGAATCCGGTCGTAAACTGTTCGCATTCCAATCCGTCTTCCATACTCTTCATACCACTGGTTTGTTAAGGACCTAATGGTAGAGAAACGATCTCTTAACAAGACCAACAGTCTCGAACGCTAATCTGTACGCTTTGTGGTTTTTCGACGTGGCCCTGTATCTCTGGCTCTTCGTGTTGGACCCTCTTGATCCCATGCCCGACAACATCAGAAAGAAAGTCGAGCCCCTCTAAGTCTAACTATCCGCTCTTCTATCAAACTGAGAAAGTTGATAAAAATATACGCGTCTTTTCACCCTAGGCATTGTAAAAGATAACAATAAAAGCTTAGAATTGCATTTAGTAAAATTAAAATCGTTACTACAGCAAAAATGTTAAATTTCACCTTGTTTATAAATAAATAAACAATAAAAACTTAAACTTTATCGGATACAGCTGAATTTTTAATTCAATTTTTGTTTCGCCAAGATAAGCCTACATATAAAATTTTGTCAAAATAAAATGATTTATTCTAGGTTCACTTAGTATAATAGTAGCATTTATGAAAATAACATTGTGTTTTTGACAAATTAGCGTTATTTGGTTTGTTAGCATAAAATTATTTTTCAATTTAATGTAGAATTAGCAAATTAGCAATTAATTTATTTTTATGCTATATGGATTTTCACTAAACGCAACGTTCCTAGAAACTCATCAGTATGGCCAGACGTTCCAGGCCGAATGTTTAATGTACTGTGAGACCGAATATTTTTGTAATATTATCTTTCTCGAAAGAAAAAGAAAATGGAAATTTTAAAAGATAGAGCATAATCCCGTGGGTATGCGAAAAATATAATCTGAGACACTAATTAGGGCACATTCTATTTGGAGTATCCTTTATATGTGGTTACTATATCAGTGATGTATACAACGAGAACCTACGTTAAATCTACTATATTATCAAACCCGTTTAATTTTCTATACTAGTTGTAATTATTTTTTACGAAACTTATTTGTTTGAGATATGTACAAAATAAAAGTACCACTGTCATAAAGGCACTTTTACTATTGCGTAGAGGAAATTTTTTTAAAAATAAGGTTAATTGTTTTTTTATATACTATAAAATTTTTATTTATCCTCGTTTTATTCACATTAAGTAAAAGTTTTAATTTTAGGTTTTATTTTGTATTATACCAACATCTTTTTGTATTTCGACAAGCTGAACTTGCTCAGTGTTGTTTGAGTTTTACGAAGAAAATTTACCTATGATTATACAATGCAATTTTGTTTTTTTGTTTAAAAAGGAGTGTTGGAGGATTATGGAGTGGATTGTAGGGGTGATGTAGTTTAGTGAGGATTATAAGCGCAGAGCATTTAGCAATATTCATATTTTGTTATGTTTTGGCACTAGATCAAAGAATTAGGATACATCCATAACTAATAAGGGGACGGCAAATAATTTTATAAGTATTGTAACAGTTTTTATTTGATTAAGTTGATGTCCTAAACTATTTCGACCGTACAATCATTTTTTGTCAATTTGGAATTATGTTCAATTGACAATTTGCTATCAAACCGTGTACTATATTATTTCCTTTTTAATTGTTTAATAAAGTTGGTGTAGGCTTAAGGTAATGAATGAGTAGTTGTGATTTGTTGGACCAACATTTCAGAGTGTCAATCAACTTTTGCAGGTATTGCAAATGTGTATAATGAGTGTCGCGTGACAATAAGGCATTATATAATTTGGTATTAGAATTGTAAATGTATTAACAGTAGGGATCATAGAGCAGAGGATATAGAGAGCATCCTGTTTTAGAACAAATTATTGTTGGATTTGGATTTTAAGGGATTTTTTGGAAAAGGATTGATCAGTAATAGTTATGTGATGGGAAGCAATTTTGAGCAGGTGTATTTGTACAACAGATCTCAATGCCAAACCGAGCAAAATTTGATGTTAGAATATAAAGATATTAACATGTGTAATTACGAAGAAGGAAGCTAAATTGTCAAGCGGGAATATAAGACTTGGCAGTTATTAACAGTGCTTCCCTAATGGATATCGAGAAATGCAATGGCGGACAATTTGATGTTAGAATGTAGATGTACAATAATGAAGAAGGAAGCCAAATTTGTTAACAGAGATATTAGAGCTGACAGTTATTAATAGTATTTCCTCCATAAGGGACTCAAAGAGTTTTCTAATTACCGAGAAAAAGATAATAGGGCAATAGCAAATAGTACATATTGATGATAAGAATACTCCAAATATTTAAGACATGTGGGCATAAGTCAGACTATAATAAATTTTATCAAGGAAAGTCTAGACAAACAACACTTTAACTAAAGCATAGACAAATTCTAAAATTTCGTACTATTTTGTGTTTTCTACTGGTATACCCCATTGGCACCATGATATTGAAAAATTAGCAATCTTCATCCACATCTGGAAGCTTCATATATTGCACAAAATATGTCTACTTTTTGGTGAAATTTCTGGCATTTAATGTCAGCATTTAATAGTAATTTTTATTTATTGCATTTTATCCTACTTTGCTTTTGGTATTTCCTAAGACAACTCGTTTTATATTTTAGAAGAAACTACAATACTGGTTATATCTGCATAATTAACCAATCCCTCTTATATATGAAGTACGAGATCGTTTATAAATAACGAACCACAAAGGGCCATAGCTTTTTTTCGTTTCGTATGTTACAGATCTCTTCTGATTCATTTAAACGTATACATTTCTATCCGATAGAAATATTCACTAGGAATAATTTACAAAAATTATTTCAACTGTATCGAATGCACGTGTATATCAAAAAATAACTCGAAATACAAGGTGTTGCAGAAATAACTCTCACATTTCCCTTTCCCACTGTGAAGTACTAGAAACAATGTAGTTTTCAGGTTTTGTAGTAGATACTTGTTTTTTAAACAACGAATCTGTAACTTTCGCACATGCTTCGGTTTTCGTGCTAATGAGTACTCCAGACCGAAAAATGAGTTTGTGAGTTCAACGAGTATGAAACACAGGATTGGCACTCAACACAAAGCCACCTGGACATTCCACAAAGAGAGTACACCGGCAATTATCGCTACAATGAGAGCTACAATTGAATTGTCTCCATCGGGTTCTGCGACTATTGAATTTCGGTCAGTGACAAAAATTTTGCACACCCATCTTAAGTTACAAGATTATGATTGGTCATGATTTATGACTAGTAATCTAACGTATGGAGTGCTTTAATGTGATCTTCGCTGCCGTGCCTCCCACTGGTATTGTATGGAGTAATGTCGAAACACATTGTCTCTTGTGTGAATACTCAAAATTTTCGATACAGGGCTGATGAAAACCCTCGATAAATTCATACGTGTTATCTTTACAGTCAAAAAATGACCGTCTTGTCTATGTCTTCTATAGGCATTATTAGCTCGTGCTTATTTGAAGAAGATGAAGCTTCTGTTATAGTGAATTCACCTTGACATTATAACATGTTCAAGAATTTCTTACGTCCGAAAATTAATTAATTTATTTATTTATTTATTTCGCAACAAGATACCAATACAAGGGGAATATCACGTATAAATAGAATACAGAGCTTAACTTAGTTTACTAAATTAAATAATGTAAATCTATACATAACAATCATAATAGTGTATGTTCGTGACCGGGTGAGAAAATGAGGTAAGGCTTTATTGGTATATCAGCCAAAAAAAGCAATCAAAATTCACTTAATGCTCTTTAACCTACATCCGCGAAATATTGGCAAAAAGAGCATTAAGTGAATTTTGGTTGCTTGTTTTGACCGATATCCTAATGAAGCCTTACCTCATAACAAACATATACATAAACAAACACACATACATTCATATATACACATATTTGTACAATTACAGGCATATTCGAACTTAATTTATACATGACTTCAAAGATTTTATAAATCTACTATGGTTAGAAATAAATTTGTCTACCTCATATTATACATGATGATAAGCTGATAGCATATTTAAAAATTGTCAATGGGCAAAATGAGGGGTTCGGAAACTATGGTAAAAGTCTAAGAATTTCGAGTGTTGTACGAGGAAACCTAAAATTCAAGGATGTCAAGAATAAATTTGTAGTCTAAGTAACGTTTATACAAAGTATGTACTAATATGTTCTGATAATAACTGTATATATGAATATACATCAAGTTTAAAGAAATTTAAGTATATAACAATTTTTTTCTGTACCTTTTTCAACAAGCTGGCATGTTTTAGGTAATTGGGACTCCAGACAGATGCACAATAATTCAGTTTAGACAAAATTAAAAAGTTATACAATTCCATGATATTGTTTATTGATAAGAATTTATTACAATTTCTAATTATAAACTTAAGCAATTTAATAAATGATGAAATATTAGATAAAAATGTTAATTTATGATCACGCAATATTCCAAAATCTTTAAGTTCGTTTCACCCCAAGCACACTAATATTATAAAATGTAGTAAAAATAAATCTATTATTTTTCCAATATATGGCTTTAGTTATCTGTATATCCCGTTGTATAAGTCCGTTCGGGTTCGTACCAAAAACTTTTTTGGCAGCTTTTTTTTGAGCGCGCGTCACTAACAAAGAGAAACTACGTTATATTTTATAGTTTTTCTTCGATAACACAAGCCGGCCGGAGAAAGTATGAATAAATCTAAAATTGTAAGAGCCAATCAAGCGCAATTTAGGTTTCGTTAGTTCCGTTATAGTAGTTTCGATATAAAAGATGCATAACGAACTGGAAGGCCAATTGTCGAAAATATCGATAAAACTATGACCTGTGTCCAGTCCGACCATCATATAAGTACTATTTCGATTAACCAAAAGCTAAAGATTGCACAAAAAGCCGTTTGAAATCATTTTAATAAATAAGGCTGGATACAAAAAGAAGCTCGATGGATGGCACTCAAAAAAAACCTCATGGACCGAATTTATTCCCATCTGCAAATTGCTGCTGATTCACAACCAGATTGACTTATTTCTGAAGCAGTTAGTAAATTAAGACAACTTCAAGTTAAAACGGTCGTGGTCGAAATGCGCTGAGCCGGCGGAAACGGTGACCAAGTTAGGATTAACGGCTAGGAAGGTTTTGTTGTGTATTTAGTGGTATATCTATTAAGATCTGCATCTCTACGACAACACTCTTAACTCGGAACTGTGAAAAGTTTGACCGTCTCAAGGAAGTAATCGCCCTGAAGCGGTCAACTTTGGCCAACATCGGTAGTGACTCGCCAGAAGCCACGCGTGGAAGTATACATCCATCTTATAGTTCGGACCTGGCACCAAGTGATTACTATCTGTTCCTGTCCATGACAAAACATTTTGCTGGTGAAAAATTCGCTTCAAGAGACGCTTGTGAAAATCAACTGTCTCAATTTTTTGCCAATAGGGATGAGGGCTTCTGTGAGAGAGGCATAATGAGAGTACCTCTAAAATGAAAATAAGTTATCGAACAAAACTATACATTTTATCTAAATCGGATTATTCTAAGTATGGTAATTAATGCCTTCAATTTTATGCAAAATTAATGTATTTCATTTTACAACACCTAATAATAATTTTACAATCAAATTTCAAATATAAAGTCAGGCCTCATAGTCAAATTCGGTTTCTTCTTCTTCTTCATGTGTTTGATCACGATTCCTTCCGAATTTTTATAGCTGCCCAAGCGGTCCAAATTCATCGAACTTCATGAAGAAATTAACTGTCTAGATTTATAGGATAAATAGAAATTCAAATAAGGTTTATCTTTATAAATAATATATATATAGTCATTGTACACTTTCAGTGAATCGCTTTTACTGTTTTTTACAAGTTGCGAAGGCGCAATTTGTAAAGGTATGATGGAAATCTTTTCAGATGCACACGATATGTACGTTATAATTTGATCAATTTGAAATTTTGCTGTTAAACCAAGCTGGAAAACTATTCTTGGTGGTTTTATACCTGGAAACATACCTATACATTATGCTATGAAGTATTTTAAGAAAAAAATAAACAAATTTAAAATTATCGAGAAGAAAACAACCTGTAGAACAAGGTTAACAAATTACATGCCTTAGCGATTTATTTGCATTAAGAGGAATATTATTGCATATTTAAAATTATCTCCTATTTAAAAATTAAATAAAAGATTCTAGTAGATTTTGCAAAACTCTTTAATCACTGAAATTGAGAAATTATATTTAATTTTTCAACTGTGAAATCATGTTTACGGATTTGATATGAAACCAAACTTTCTTTTCTTGTTGGTATACTACATAATTTCCATTTTTTTTCCCTTTTTTATTTTTTTATTCCATTTTTTATTCCATTTGATATAATCCCTTATTAATTTGCGAATTTAAATTCACTATTCGATTTTTGTCTTTGTTTTAGTTTGAGTTCAATGACTTAATATATTGATATTTTGTTTCTTGGTTCATCATCTTATCTTTATGATTTATCACATACCTTAATTCAATATTTGGCGAATTTTCAGCTCATTTTTAAAACAAAACTATTCATTAATTTGAGGTTTATTTGCTGTATTGAATTTCACCATTATCATCAACATTAATCATGAGGAAACTCATATCGGTGGTTATGCACCCAAAGAGGGTATATGTGCAACGCTCAGACAATACATGGCACCTATACGGTAAAACCTTGACTGACGGTTCATCTGGAGATTTAAAAGCTCCAAAGTCAAACTTCGTTCCTGTCTTCAACTGCGATACGCTGATGAGATCCAAAATATATTGAAACCAATCAGTGGTTTTTGTTGACAGGTAACAATAATTAATGTTTACATTATTTTTGTTAAAGTTGTCGCTGTTGACCCCAAGAAGTAACAAGTGTAACGCTCAGATAATATATAGATGGCACCTTTATGGTAAAAAATAACAAAATATTAAATATAAACAATAAGCTTCAAAATCATAGTGAATGCCAACTCTTTTGCGTCACCGAACACTGGCAGACAGACAATAATATTCAACAAATAAAACTTAAAGAATTCAGAACGGTCGCATCCTACTGTAGACCGACCCCCAAAAATCGTTCAACAGTATAAGGAGGAGCAGCGATTTTTGCTCGCAACGACTTGCCCTGCCGAGAGCGTTCGGACATAAGGAAAATGGCAAAAAGTGGAGTCTTCGAGTGTGCAGCAGTGGAATGGACCTCTCTAAACAGAAACTACGTATGCGTGATAGTTTATCGGGCACCTGAACAAAATACAATAATCGAGTTTTTAAATAAATTCGAATTTTTATTAAAAAAACTATTTTCCGAATAAGTCACATACTTCGTTGCCGGAGACTTTAATATTAATTTAAACAGTGCCTCAACAGAGTCAACGGACTTTAATAACTTAATACAATCTTTTAGTTCAACATCTGTCATAAAACTACACTAAAACTTTTGCAAATGAAAAAATTCGAAAAATCAGTTCGTCAAATATAACCACTTTTGTACAATATTATATAATATTATATACGCTTGGGTAATTTTCATGAATATTCTCAATGTAGCACTACACAAGTTGTCCTAAAGTTACTCGGTCATCACTAAAATACAATAAAAGCCAATTGCTTGATTATCTATCGATTGTCAAATATTATAATACGGATGCAAAAAAACTATATAAGATCGTAAAGAAAGAGTACGATGTGTTACTATGTAATGTAAAAAGGAACGAAATTGCAAATAAAATACTATCCAGTGACAATAAAAGTAAAACTATAGTAAAAGTATGGTAGGGAAAACTCGACACTAAAGTCAAATTGACGAAAAATTAAAAGGAAAACAAAATGAGTTAAATGACTATTTGACTAGCAGGGTCCCAATAGGAACCGAACATCCATTTCATTGCACCATAAACAGGCAATCTCATTCTATATTTCTCACACCAGTAACAGAATCCGAAATTTACAATATTATATGTTCTCTTAAAAACAAATCGTCTAGTGGGTACGATGAAATTACAGCATCATTAATAAAATCTGCTATAATAATGGTATATTCCCTCAATGTCTGAAGGAAGGTATCATAATATCAGTGCATAAAAAAGGCGATCCAACTGATCTGACTGATTAATGAATTATTTTATATTACATTCCCTTCTTATTAGTGCACAGAACGGATTTATAAAGAGAAGGTCTATCAACACTGCTATATTTGACTATATAGCAGAAATTATGGAAGCTTTGGAGGAATCAGAACTCCCTTTAGATATTTTTCTCGATTTGTCCAAGACCTTCGATACTGTCAACCATGAAGTCTTGCTTGATAAACTAGATTATTATAGCGTGAGGGACCATACCATGCCATGCATTAATACGCTCTTACTTAGAAAATGGAACTCATAGAGTAAAAATAAATAACGAACTGTCTGATAGTAAAATAATTAATGTGGGAATACCGCAGGGTGGTATCTTGGGCCCACTACTTTTCGTCATATATGTATTTAATAAAACCCAAGATTGGATGAACATGAATAAATTATTGATAAACACAAAGCAAACAAATGTGATGATCTTCAGTTTAAAAAATAAGCAAAATATTCCAATCCAACACATCGACTCTCACTTTTTGAAAGCGCCCCCATGTATGCTACATTGAGGATGTATAATACACTACAATCTGATATCAGAAACACACCTACTGAAAAACAATTCAAAACAAAATTAAGAGACTACTTATTAGAAAAGAAATTATATTCCTTATCGGAATGCATTTAATTAATGTTTCTTTTTGACGCATTCACTTAGCGGCTAGTTGATATGTAACGATTAACTGTGTTGTTATTTGTGAATTGTATCCACTGTCCGTGTTGTGAATAAAGTATTTATTATTATTAATATCTTAATTATCACCAACAGTTGAAAGTACCTTGACGGTATATGTATTTTAACAGTATTATAAGAAGTTACATATGAATTGTTCCTAAACTTCTGGCGTCATCATTTCTTACTTTATAAAATTTGTCTGTTTAAATGTACCTTCAAATTTAAATAATTCTATTTTTTGGAGATAACACAAGAATTGTTTAAATCCTTTTATACTTTATGACATTCATGTTTTATAAAAGTAAAAATAAATTTCGCTTCAGAACATAGGACAATCATTTGATTGCCTAAATTACCTCCTTTTTAAAACTCTATATACAGTTTCAAAATCAGAATTGTAGAGTATTTATAGTACTTAATATTTTTGTGATTTTATACATATCTAATTATATCTACGTTAGAATTTGGTTAAGCATATCTAACAAAACTTGCTTATTTGCAATAATTAAGACTGAATTTAGATATAATTCAAGTTAAACTAGATTCTTGCCGTAAAAATTTGTATGAGAATAATAGACCAAGTAATTTCTCATATGTAAGTGAGACCAGCGGCATCAATTCCCTCATTAAACAAATCATTTTTTGATACTTTAATTATTAGAAAAATAAATAAAAGTTATTGTTTTAAATCATCCTTGCTAAAGTAGCTTTAAAAACTTTAATTTGTGTATAAAAAAGAAGCGGTGGTATGATACAGAATGGAAAGTGAAGAGCTGTTTGTAACTTTTAATAGAAAAAAAGTAATTTACATACTGTAATGCATTTAAACAAATTATTTAAGTATGGTCAAGCAAAATCATTGTTTCTTTCTAATGGGTCTAAATATTTGAATTCAAAACTTTGATTTGACAATCACATATGCCAAACATCCGGCATATTTATGTTAGATAATGACTAGCTGTTAGTTGAAACTATAGTCACGTATATTTAAAAAAAAATATTAATTAAAGTGGTAAAACAAAGTAATCGTGTCTCCTTCTTCTTTATATTCAAGATGTACCAAAAAGTAAACGCCTCCGTAATTAAACATAAGAATTTTAATTATTTGATCATCCAATGACTTTTTAGCGTAGATTTCCCAGCAACAAGTTACTGTCCTAATAAATAAATACGTACTTGTATTTATTATGTTGCATCAACACATACAAATATATTACTCAATAACTACATTTAACCCATTTCAGGAGTAACATCCTTAGAAATGGCATTATTTCGTAGTAACGTAAACACGTTTGTTTATGAAATAGACGCGGATGCGGGCTCTGAATGAGCTCCTGAATATTATAAACATCACGGTAAGTATATGAAATAATTTTGCGGGGTTTAATGTGCAGCATAAATCGGGATAATGCAATTTTTATGCAGGAATTCCCCGCAGTAAATCCGGCGCTTTATGTGTACAGGAAATGCATCCATGTTTCGCGTACAGTGCATAAGTTTGGCAATAATAACTTGTCACGTTAAGGGATTAATGCGTTGTTATCGCGGCATATAATGATCTCGCATAAATCTGTTTAAGTAATCGCTGTTCGTTGTCGTTTTCGGGAGTTCTGGCTAGTTAAAGTTTCAGTAATTGCCGCTTCTCATCATCTTCAGGAGTTTCAAAAGAATTTGCATTGTAAGGAGTGTTTTACTAGATATTTACTAGGTATTTAAATGTCATAAGTATGCAGTAATTGTAAAGTTCGTAAATTGGAATTAATCATATAAATAGTTTTTGCTTCTTTTAAAACTAGAAAAATTTAAAATGTGTACAGGATCAACTCTATAATAGAAACTAATATAGGATGTGTTTTAAATCACTTAGATAAAAGCTTTTTCTTGCCTAAACCCTAAATATCACAGTTGCAGAAGATGGACAAGATGCAAAATCTAGGTAATAAGTGCTGCCCATCATATCAATCGCTGATTTATAAAAAGGTTGAGTAATTAAAAATTAGCTAAATTCATACCAAGAAGTAAAATCAACGTTTTTCTGACAGGGCATCTACTAACTAATAGTTATATACATGGATTGCCTTTTATATTTTAGGAATACAAAATAAAAATAAGAAATTAATCATCATGCGTCGGTTTATTGTTTTACAAAATATTTTCCATGAAGATCAATACACACTTGAACCTATTTTCATAGAACTATTTCCATTCTGATTAAGGCATCTCCGAAACATGCACTTTGAACGCATAAACCGCTTTTTCAAGTGACGAAAAATGTTGATCTTTTATTTCTTAAAGAACGCATTGGGTGCCAAATCAGGGTTGTGCGGTGAACGACTCATCAATTTGACTTTTTCAGTTCTCAAAAGGTCTCTTCTTTGAGCCAGTATGTAAGAGTTCGCATTGTCTTGGTGAATAATTAATTATGCACTGATAAATACATGACTGTGTACTGTTCAAAATTGGCCGTCTAACATTGCTCTAATGATACAGTTGCAATATGTTCGATTTTTTCGCAAATACAGGCTTCAAAGTGCTTCTTGAACAAATAACTTGTGTTAGATTTGGCTTATATGAAAGACTAAAGCAGTCCACTGCTATTTACTTTTGGGCTCATAGTCATATATCCATTATTTGTCACCTGTTACGATATCAAAAACGTGTTTTGAAGCAGCGTAATTAAATTCAATAAGCATTTCTTTCGACCAATATAAACTTTTTTTAACAGCTAAATGTTTATTAAATGTATGCTGGTCCTACTAATACCCACGGATACCTTAATCTCACGATAAGTTACATAACGATATTGAAAATTAGTTTATCCATACCATCAATGTTTTCTAGAACAATAATGACTTCTAATGGCGTTTTATTATATATAATAATATTATATATTCCAATAGATTTTTACTTTCCCTATATAGTATATTAAGGGCAAGTATTGTTTTCGTGTGTCAAAAAGTCTGTGGGCGCTGTATCTCAAAAACAAATGATCCGATTGAGATGAAATTTTAAATATGAGTTACATGAAATTTATATAACAAGTAATTCCAAAGAATCCAAAATGGAGCAAATTGTTATAAATAGCTTTTTTGCGTAAACCTCATAGTTTTTGAGAAAAATGTAAGGAAATTAATATGATGCCCACATTACCATTTTCTTATGTTTACTTAAATCCATCGCTTATGATTTACTGATTGGAGGGTGGGATAGAGGCCACACACCCTACATATACATGTTAACTTTAATTACTAATCATTGATGATTTTGTTGCTGAAAACAATCAAACCCTTCATGCAATAAAAAATAAAACAAAATCAAAATTTAAGTTTAAATATAAATGACTTTCTAAAGCAAATCTTAGCTAATTTAGATATAATGTCTGCCCACCCATCATGTATAAAATATTTATTAATTTACTCAAACTCAAAACATTTACCCTTTGATTTCTTTTTATTCAAATCAGTAATTGAAGTTTATATGTAAAACATAATCAAAAATTATTTGATAAATTTATTTCAATAATTCTTATAAAATTTGCAATAATGTTATGTTTATTTACGTTTTACAACTTTTAATTAAAAGCCTCGCTTATGTTTAACTGATTGGAGGGTGGGATAGAGGCCACCCACCCACCCTACATATACATGATAACTTTAATTACTAATTGTTGGTGGATTCTGCATCTTCTTTACAATGAATAAGAACAATAATTATCACCACTATGCCATAATGACCCAGATGATAGATTTGTTAACTCAAATGTCAAATGGTGGAAAAATATTGTAATTTGGAAAAGAACTTTTTAGAAAACTTTGATAAAATTATGGTCAAAATGACATGTTCGTTAATAGACATGTCGAATAAATTCTTTATACATTCTAAAGCCCCCGAAGAAAATTTTTGGAAATTAAAAAATTATTCTTAAAAATTCCTACAGCCCTCGAAAATTTTTAAGGAATTTTGGGAGCAATTTCTGAAAATATAGAACATAATAATACTAATTCGACAAACTAGAAAAAAGTTACAAAAATTAGGAAGAGAAATCCCCAAAAAATAAAGAAGACCTATTAAGATTATGAAAATCTGGAAGAAGTAGTATTGATATTTCCCATGATTTAAAAGTAATGACAATGTTTAATAAACAGAAAAAACACGAAATATCTAAATGACAATGTTTGTAATTTAAATAAAAAACCTTTAATTGTAAAGAATGATAAGGTTAATATATTTGTACAATAAATTCCATTCATATTCTAGAAATTTAGGAGAGAAATTCTAGAAAGGCTTGAAAATTCAAGTCATCAAAAAATACCTTCCAGAAAACTTTTAGTAAAATAGATGGAAAAATCTTGTAATTTGTAACTATTTTAGAAATTTAGATGAGGAGTTCTAGAAAGGCTTACAAATTCTAGTTACTAAAAAAGGATTCCTAAAAGTTTCTTGTAAAGTAATTGGAAAAATCTTGCAATTTGGAGAAAAAATTCCTAGAAAACTTGTAAGACTCTGAAAAATACTTAAATACATACTGAAATTTAGAAGAGAAATTCTAGAAAGTCTTATAAATTCTAGTCATCAAAAAAAATCCTAAAAGCTTCTAGAAAAATATATGTAAAAATCTTGCTTTTGGAAAAGAAATTTCAAGAAAACTTTGATTGTAAGAATCCTGAAAAATATTTTAGAAATTTAAAAAGAGGAGTTCTGGAATGGTTTATAAATTCTAGTCATCAAAAAACTTTCTAAAAGCTTCTAGTAAAATAGATAAAAAAATCTTGCAAATCTTAAAATTCTTGAAAATAATTTTTAAAAATAAGCAATTAAATTCTTAAAAAATTTTACACCTCTAGAAAATTTTCCAGAAATGTAGAAGAGCATTTTTTGGAATTGTAGATAAAAATAATTCTGGAAAATTCCACAAACCAGGGAAAAGTTCCCAAAATTTAGAAGAAAAATCTCTAAAAGATAAGAAAACTATTATTATTTATTATTCATTCTTTCATATTTGCAATTTTAAAGACCAATTCCTAGAATATTTTGATTGTAACGAAGGGTCAAGTTAGTCTCTAGAACAAATTCCATTAATGTTTAAAAGTCTTTAACTTTAAAATTATAAAAGTGTTTTTCATATAATTTGACTTGGAAAAATCTTAACAAAACTGCTTATAAATTAAGTGCATTAATCCTCTATCTAGACATTGCACATTAGAAGAGACATTTATTTTGCAGAACTACATTGAAGATTCTTATATATAATCCTTCATTGGTTATTACCACAATTGCTAAATTTTTTATTAGCCACAATTATAATTAGTAAACAGAATATTTATTGAGGTGTAGAGAAATTATTACCTAAAGCGTAGTTCTAGAATTATTTTCATTTAACGATATACTAGATTAGATTAGATAGAACGCGGTCGTTTAGCTATAGATAGCAATACGACATGGTTAGATCTTTTGTACTACTACCCTACTGATAGTGTGTTTTCAGGAATTCAATTTCCTTCATAGGGTCAATTAAGTTCCTTGGAGGCCATTATCGCTATTTCTTCGATTAGTCTGGTGGTAGCCAGAGCTAAACCCACGCATAGAATATGCTCTAGAAGTAGTGTTGTCTACTTTACCTATCTTTTGAAGATGGTACTTCTCTGGGAAATAACTTGTTTATCTCTGCTTGGCGAGAGGTCAATAAATATTTTGGATTGCTTTTAACCTGGTGTATTTATCTAGCGCCTTGTTTTTCCCACTCTTGGACTCACTTTTTGATAGCCCACATGTAGGCTTTGGTCTGATCATGGTTTTCACAACTCCTTATCTGGCAAATACATCTGCATTTTCGTGCATTGGAATAAGCTTTGTTACCCTTACTCAATTAGTTCAGAGCTTGTTTAGTACTGTTAACAGTAGTTTTGGAATTGAAGCTTTGAGGTTTTTTAATAGTGGCCTGTCTGTCTGATATCAGACAAATGTGTGCCCATGTGTGCCCCTTTTTCGTAAAAACTTGAAACATCACTACAAGGCAATTGTGTTAGCCTGTAGGACTTATGAGCCTTGTCCGAGAGAAAACAACTCTCTGTACTTATACCAGAATATATAGTTATACGATATCGCGATACGATAACAAATTTGGTGACTATTTAGAATGAATATGTTTGCAGGAACGCTACAGCCAGCGGGGTGCAAATAAAAATAAAATAAACTTGATTTAGCTGAAATTTTAATAAGAAACTAAATAAACGTAGATACCAATTATAATAAAGGCTTTGGTGGAAGCCAAAGTACAAGGAATTTAAAATAAAGACGCTCCCTGTTAACGTCCGGATTAGCTCAGATATCTAGTAGGTAACAAATTGAATATGTACCGCTAACCTTTGTTTCTCTATGGTCAAGACACGAGATGATGTCTCCTTCCTCAGGTTCCCTTACTGGTTTGCTCGTACACACTAACACTTTTACTTGTTTTGTTTGAATATTTAAGGGGATACAATATTTTGAATGATGTGCAATTCTTTAAATGACAACAGTAATTTATTTACAAAAATAAATAAATTAGTAATGAAACAACATTACAGACCCATGTTAGCTAAAGTCAACTTAAAGTTAGTTGAGAGTGAAGAAAATCGGCTTTTAAAGTTAGAAGTTTACACTTACTGACTCAATAAGAAAGATAATTAACTGTAGCTGTCTGAAAAGCTAAGAATACAAATGGACCAATAAAATAATCGCGACTTTAAAAAATTAGAGAATAACTACTAAAAAAATGTACACCGACCTTCTTGTCTGGTCGTATGTCAGCCACTTTTATTTAGGGATATTTCTTTGCTTATTGGCTGATAGGTGGTGCCATGCCTACTTGCTCAGCAAACGGCGCGCATGCACTTCTTAAATAGTCTATCGCCGGGAACCAGTACGGATGTACAATCGCATAACTTAATTATTATTTATTTACAACGACAAGACATAAACTATGTATTATAACGAAGGACCAAAATAAGACATATAAGAAATGAGTTATAGTAAAAATATACACATTTATGGTGTTATGTAATATAATACAATACTAATATTGCATTGCGCAATTCTTATACCTATAAACATAAGCCTTGTTTACATATCCACATCTTCCATTAATTAAGTTTTCTATCCTAGATATATCACCTGATCGGACCGCGCAATTTCTTGCCCTTTGACATTCAGCTTCCTACGATTGTGGTACGGTCACAGTTTTGTCAGAATTGGCATTGAAGCCTTCCCTCAGACACCATTTTACTATAATGCTGAGGGCGTCTTGGGCTATATAATGTTGCCATATTTACCCCTTATGACTATTATCATGTCGTTGGCAAAAGCTTCCATAGAGTAACCCTTGTCGACCAAGGTCATCAGGAGGTCATGATACACCATAACAGGGGCGATAAAACCCCGCCTTGCGGACACCCGTTTGCTATGGCTACTATTTTTAATTTACTCATAATACCTACGGTGATCTTATTCTTATCGAGTACGGTCTTGGTTCATTTTATTGTAGGTATGTCGATACCCTTCCTAATAGTCCATGATTTTTCGTTAGAGATTATCGGTTTCCAGACGTAAACACTTGTAGCTTTTGTGACAAGTCCGACAAAGAGGGTTCTTCCACCACATGCCAATTTTTAATTGTACTTGCTATGAAGGCATCAGCAATAAATATGTGTCTATATCTTCTATTCGACATAACACAATTATTCCGTATACAATACACAAAGAGAAAATAAAACATCACGCAGCCGAGGTCCCATTAGAGAGAGAAAAAGAAAAGTGAGGTTAAAAAAATAAAAAACCACGTGCAAATTGAAAAATAAATAAAATGGAATCCACCAAAATTCCGCGACCGATGTCCTTTGAGGGTAAAGTGGCTGAATACTTTTGCAAGTTCAAACAAGCATTCGGATTTTAATATAATCGATACTTGTTCTGCTACTCTCTTGATGGAACCAAATTTTCAAATTAGGAGAAGTAAAACTCTTGTAATGTTCCATTATTTGATTTTCAGATAACTGACCTTGCGGATCATTAACAAAGTCAAAACTAAATTTAACAAGAGTTTTACTTCTCCCAATTTCAAGAATTCGGAATTATTTGGTTGCAAGCAGGCTACAAGAGAAGACAAGTCAAGTAAGGGTGTCGATTCTTTTAAACGTGATGGGTGAAGAAGCCATTAAAAATTAAAGAATTAGACTTACCTAACACAATCTGTACATGCGAACTACAGAAATTACGAAAAATCTAATCAAGGTTCTAAGAAATAAGGTAAAGTTGACAATTTAAATTTAAAAAAAGAATACAGTAAAAAGAAATACGAAGCAAATAATAAAAAGAATTCATCTGTTATAAGTATAAAAATAAACACAAAGAAAAAAATTACCCGGAGTTTAATAAATATTTTGCAGAAATGCAGAAATAAGAAGTTATCAGCAATAGATAAGGAGGAACATGAAAATGAATTATCAGAAGCATCATCAGAAGGATTTAAAGTAGATACTCTAGTAGATATAAACGAAGGTAACAGAAAATAATGGTTCCTAAAAGTTGCAGTAGGAGGACAGGAAATAGAATTCAAGATGGATACAGGATCCGAGGTGAATGTCTTGATAGAAGATTGGATGAAGAAAATAATGAAAAACACGCTGAGATAAGAAAAATAAAACAGAAAACTGGACCAACACTTGAGGCATTTGGAGGTTCTAAAACAAAACCGATTGGACAAGTACAACTAGATTGTAAGATAAAAGAATCAATTGTAAAATTAAATATTGTTATTATAAACAGAAAAGCAAAACCGTTGTTAGAACTTAAGGCTTGCATAAAATGTAAATTAATTTAAAAACTTATCAAATCAATAGTAATATAAAATGTGAAAAAACAAAGTTTCTGGAAGGAAATACTAAGATATTCAAAGAACTAGTAAAGTTTCATAAAATTGTGAAAATAAAATTAAAAAATGCAGTACCGGTATCTAAACCTGCTCGTAGAGTAGCTTTAGCTATAAGAAATAATTTATGTATGTAAAGGTCTAATATTTTTCAACCAAAAGATAAGAAAAGAAATGTTACCGAGGGGCATTTTAGTATGACGAAAACAAAGACAAGATAATTGTTTTACTGGCCAGGTATGACTGTTGACATCGACAGAATGATATTAAATTGTATAAACTGTGAAAACGAACAGAAAAAAAAACCTTTAACCACATGATATACCGGCAGCCCCATTTAAAAAAATAGCTGCGGATATTTGTGATTTTGGGGGAAAAGCTTATTTAGTAGTAATTAACTACTTTACCAAGTGACTTGAATTAATTAGATTAAAAGGAAAACGTCAGAATATGTAATTGGGGCATTTAAACGAATTTCCTCATGTTATGGGATACCTATAGAAATAGTAGCTGACATGATGCCATTTGGATTTTATGAATGGGCCACATTTGCTAAAGAATGGGACTAAAAACAAAGCTTCCAACGACGAATATACAATTGGAATACGAAGAAGAAAATACCGACAAATGTGGAAAAAATTAAAGGACAAGCAGGAAAGATATAAGGCCTATTATGATCAAACAGCTCATAACCTGTAAAAATATATAAGTCCTTTACGTTATAGAAAATTAACTAATCTTATTGTCTTGTATTGAGTCTTATTAAGACTACAGGAACAAACCACTTTTGAAACAACTACTTCTCTAGCTAATACTTCGATAGACATTGATGATACAAAAGTAATTTGCGTGTTACAAAATAGCAAGGCTATCAAAGCAACACTAGCTTGAACGTGTTTATTTCTGTAAAATTAACAGATTCAGTTGGACAAATGAGATTCAGTCATGATAAATGGGATATAGGAATAATAGTTGAAAAACATAAGTCATAAAGATCGTACATGGCTAAGAATGAAAGGAGATCAATCCTGCGAAGAAGCCAGCAACATCTTAGGAAGTCTGTAAATAAACCACAATACAACAACATACAAGAGGAAATCACAGGAAAGCAACTGGAGAAGGAGGAAGGTAGTGAGAATCGAAAATGTGAATCGTCTAAGTGCAGTGATGATAGTGGTAGAGTTAGGCGTACGCTAAGAAGATCAAAATATTTAGAAGATTACTTATATAATCTTCTAAATATTAAAAATTAAAAAAAAAACGTAAAAAGGGAGGTGTTGTATATGTACCGCTACTGGAGAACACCTTTGGTACGCACTTAACTAACGCACTTAATATGTTTTAATCACTAAAAAATTATGTGGTACGTCTATTGTATGTAGTAGGTAGTGTTAAACAGATCCGCTACGCGCATCAGCGCCAGTGCGCATTGAGACATGTTAGCACTTGTATTAATAAGTACATACTCTATTCGACCCAACACAATTATTCCGTGTACAATACACAAAGAAAGAATAAAATAAAATACTGCGTGAGTTCATAATAATTATTTAAAAGAAATCTTTTGAATGGTAAACTTTTAATTTTCAAATATAGTAGTAAACATTATTTGGCTTTCAGCTCACATGATCCATCTGAAGTCAATATAACTTCCTAGGAATTTAGAATTTAGGTTTCCTATTTTAAAATAGGAATAATTCAGTGTTTAGAATATATTTCTTTCTCTTACACCAATTTGCGTTTTACGAATCCATAGTATTTATTTTATCTATTTATAAGACCATCATCTGATGGCTTCGAAATTACTACTGACGTTTCATCTGAAAAATTAATCACATATCCAACCTTTATTCAGATTAATGTGAATTATTAATAAATAATAAACGCCTCCGGGTTAAAGTTTAAGCCATTCATTTGATAACCTTTTAAATTTTTGACCTGTTAAAAAAAAAATTAGTAATACTATGTTACCTCTAATACAAAAGGCTATTAGCTTTTGGTTTACAAAGTTCGCATAAATTGTATCGAATATTCCGAAGAAGTCGTAGAGAAGTGTAGTGGCTTCTCTACAAACTTCCTTTTCTTTATCGATGGCACTACAGCCCCACTCGGGCCCTAACCTCCCAGATTCTTTACCTAGCCACTAACTGACCATTTCTGGTTCCTTATTCTTAGCAATTCTTGGGCGTCTTTGAATACGTTATCCGCCCATTTTACACTTGGTTGTTTTTCTTCCTCCTGGTTGTCTTGAGAGTACCTTTTTGCAGCCCCAGCTCAAAGGGGTCTAATAGTTCAATGGACTTCTCAGTGATTATCCACGATTGTCTTCCGTAGCATCCTACGGTTCTGATGAGGGTTTTGTATATGCAGGTTTTGATGTCTCTATGGATGTTCTTCAAAAATAGAGTTGGAAATATTCATGGATGAATGATACCATTGTACTTTCTGTTGATTTCCCTTCTCGAATGGCATGTTGATTGGAGATAGTAATTTAAATTTCTTGATGTAGTCCCACAATTGTTTGATAGCTATCTTAAATTGTTATAATAGTTGATTGCATTATATTCAAAAGG
This sequence comes from Ontholestes murinus, assembly GCA_963969525.1. Lineage (NCBI taxonomy): Eukaryota > Metazoa > Arthropoda > Insecta > Coleoptera > Staphylinidae > Ontholestes > Ontholestes murinus. The sequence continues at coordinate 29,075,014 of OZ018396.1, forward strand.
ATTGGTATTTTTTGTACTTTTTATTGCAGCAAAGTATCGACTGAATATTTCGGCCACTTGATTGAGCCTTTTTACTTTATTCCCTCAATTTTGCATAATAACAGGTTTTAGTTTTTCTTATTTTTAAGAGTGACAATATTTTTTAACTTCATTCTTGGCATTTATAATTTTATTTTAGTGTTTCTGTTATATATTGAATTATGTGCGTTTATTGCATTTTAATCATAGTTTTATATATTACAATATGTTTGGTTCGCTTTTTCTGATGATTTTAGTATATCATTAGTAATTGATTTTTTTTGCTCATTTCATATTGGTTATGATAAAGCAGTATATTAATTAATTTATATCTTAAGATCTGATAGAAATATTGTTGTTTGTCCGAATTCCATGAAGAAGCATTATTTAATATTTTTAAGTTTTGTACAACTATTTCCAATAATTTGTTTTTCTTGTTGTGCTTATCATGTCCACATGGAATAATTTAAAATTATTGTTAAGTTCATATAAATGATATCTTTTGTTTATTGATGTATTGTTTGGAAATATGAGATTCTGATTGTTTGTATAGTCTATGGATTTCGATTTCTTCGAACGAAACAAAAATGTGCTTGGGATTGAAATTGTCTCACTGATATTCCCTTCGGTCATATTTTAAGATCATAAACCTCATTTATATTATTGATAGGAAAACAAATTCTATAGCTGATTTAATGTTTTTTGAATTTTCATTTCTTCCGTTTATTGTTTTCTTATAATTCTCTTTAGGAAAATTATTGGTTCCATTGTTATACTAATTTTGTTCCCTCGTATTGTTTAAATTAGTTTGATGAATACGGTCAATTTTTATTTTTATCAAAGTATTTTTAACTAATTTAGATGATAACGGAACAAGTGGGGCTATACGGATTTGATGTCTTTTATTAAATATGTTATTCTGCGATCTTCACATACCTTTTGATGACAGTTGCCGAAGTTGGCCCTTTTGTGGTTATGTTTTGGTAGCATTGTAAATCATTATTACTGATCACTATTTAACCTGCTCTTTTCAATAAACAGTTAGCATGAAAGTCACTGACACATAAACTTTATGTTACGATTTTTTTAACAGCTACTGAACATATTTTGCAAACTGGTACACGAATGCTATTCGTTCTCGCAGCTATCTTATCAGTTAAAAAACAAAAAGTCTTCTTCAATAATCAATAACCGAAAAAATAAATACATGAACACTGAATAGTGTTCATTATAAATTACCACGTAGTAACGGTCGCAACCATCATTATGAAAAGAGATTTTATCATCATAAAATTTATTTGCTGAATAGTTTGATACATATTTGAAGTGCAAAAAAAAATGCGCTACACATGTACTATCAAAACATGCACACATTTATGATCACATATGTTATAATTTGTTGGAATGCGACATTTTATTTGTAGTCTTCTATTCCAATAAATATTTACTGCAGTTTCCAATTATAGATACATAAACTAAAGATATAATCACTATTAGATTAAATTAATTTACATGATATTGTTAATTTTAGCTTATTCACATTTCGTAATTACTTTTTCTCTTTGTTTCAGGAGTTTAGCGAGTTAACGGATGACCCGGTGACGACGTCACTGGATGAGGAGAACACTGGATGGCAGAAGATCGATCTAACGTCGACAGTGCGGAGTTGGCTAGAAGGGAACCCGAAGGAAAAACTGCAAGGCAATCCCAAAGAAAAGTTGAGGTTATTCGTCGACTGCTCATGTTGTAGTAATTGGAACATCCACATCTTCAACGGAGACGGTGACAGGAAAGGAGACCCCAACCGGCCGTTCTTGGTGATCCACACGGAGCCCACGACGGCGAAGCGGGTGAGAAGGAGGGCGCTGGACTGCAGTGCGGATTCCGGCAACCAGTGTTGTAAGCAAAGGTTTTACGTGAGCTTCAAAGAACTGGGCTGGGACGATTGGATCATAGCTCCCCAAGGCTATTACGCGAACTACTGCAGGGGCGACTGCGGTCATCACAGAACACCGGATACATTCGTGACGTACCACACCCACGTCATAGAGGAAATCCGGAAAACACACCACCTCAGCGGTATGCAACCATGTTGTGCTCCGTTAAAGTTCTCCAGCATGAGTCTGATATACTTTGGTATGGACTCGAACATAATCAAGAGGGACTTACCAAAAATGGTGGTAGACGAGTGCGGGTGTCCATAAACTCCTATTAAACAAATTATTCAAACGTGATTCAAAATATAACCGCTGAAGAAGCGGACAAGCTCAGCCCTTGGGGCCAAGAGGAGACTGTGTGCGTCCCGTGGAGGTTATTACGTTTTTATCGTATCACACATGCATGTATAAACAAACGACGAAAAGATGAGTCAGAGATAAAACTAGATAAAAAAAAATGGCGACGGACGGACTTCTTCAAAATATTTGCTAATTATTGAATAGCTCGAATAACACTTAGGTAGTTAATTGTTTCCCGTATAATTTTTCATTTTGCGTGTTTTTGATGGGAGTCCGTAAATACAACAAAAATAAAAGTATATATATAATATATAAATAAACAGGTAGGTAGGTTTTTCTAATGGATAACAAATTGGTGATGCGGAACAGATATGTTTCTTGAGATGGTAAATTACACCACACTGGAAAGAACTTATAAATCATCACGAGCTTATCTTCTTGTAAATATAATTTATCATGGAATATAATTAGAACTCGATCGTTTTCGTAATTTATCACTATGTGAGTGACTGTGATATAAATTATCCAATCCAATTAGCTTTTAACGTGCATTTATTCTTTGAAACTAATATAAAATAATAATTGAAAAATAATAAAAGTAACGCAAAAAATTTAATAAATTCATGAAATATTGAACTTAATATAACGGTAAAATTATATTCTTAATATAACAAGATTAAATTTTGAATAGTGCAATATTTATTGACTAATTAAAATTTTCTTAGAGCAAAATTAATTAAAATAAATTTTAAAAACCAACAATTAGTCACGTTTAAAGAGTTTTATCAGTGGTTGAAGTGGTATTGTGAAAAATATCACTTTTTATAATATAATGTTGTTTTCTATCATATGGAAGGTTTTTTGGAGAAATTCTTATGATTAGTTATCACAAAAGGTGTTATTTCCAAAATAAAATACTACAATTCTAAAAATACCAGTATATTTAAAGTAAACAATTATTCATAAGACAACTCTCCTAATAATTTATAAAAATCACAACCTTATGTTTATCACATTAAAGATGTAACTAAAAATTTAAGACGAAGAAATATTCATTTTCACAACTTGTCTAAGTATCAAACATTGTACATAAAAATAACTTTTCATTTTCTTTTTCATAACAATTAATTATAATTCGATTAATTAATTTCTCATTTAACCCGTGGTAAAACATTTTTATGTTAATAAAAGGATTAATTAAGCACTTGGTTATGTTTCACTATTTTAAAATTAAAATGGTGAAACATATCCAAGTGCTTAATTAATCCTTTTATTAATTATAAATCATAAACATCTACAAAAAAACTAAATAACTATTCTTTAATACAAAATAATTTTAAGAGAGTTTTAATTCAAATAATGCGTCTGGAAAATAGATTTAAATATATTAATTTCGTGTTCAGTACTTAATTACTATCAGTTTTAAAATTCCTTCTTAGTTTTAGGATTTAAACATTATTTTAGAAAATTTGAAATTTTTGAATAGACATGAAAATTGAAATTTAATTTATCTTATTAAATGAAATCTTGAGTCTCTTTCCTTCTTTTATTTAATAGTGTAATGCATATTCACGTAAATCAACAATCATTAAACTATTCATTTATGTTCAAATTTGTTTTTGTTTTTTAAATTCTTTTGACTGAATATAATGTATGGGCATTTAGAAAACTGGAGAAGATTAGTAATAACACAATACAATTAATAATTAATTAATTAGGTAAGTTATTAAATAATTTTAAAGGTAATACTTTAATAATTATAATCGTACAATTAAAACTTCATTTAAATATTCTTACAGGATAAAAATATTAAAAAATAAATTTACTAATACGTGGTTGTGAACGGGGTGAAAATGATTTATAGTACTTAGAATGATATCGGAAACATAAATTAATGCCTGTTGTCCATAGTCGGGTTGTAAACAAAAGCCAACACGACTTTACATGCGCATCGGCAAAAAAGAAAACGTTTGACTGTCGGGAAAACAATTGAGACGCGCTCGAAATTTACGATTCGCGATTACGATTGTTGAGTACGCAAATTTCCCGAGGAAAAGCGGTGCCAAGATTTTGAAAGGGGACCATTGTAGAGGGCCTTTTTGGCACACGCACGCCTTTGCATGTCCCCCCTTTCTCTCCTTATGAACATTCAAAAATGCGAATACGTAACGAGATCTGCATGCAAATCCCGTTCCCGATAATAAAAATAATAATGGCAATAACAATCGAAGTGATGTCCATCATTTATCATAGCTTCGTCAAGTGATCCGAGCGGGGAAATGAAAGAAAGCACAGGCGATTGAAATGAAAAAAGACCATTACTTGTGTCTCCCTTTAATCAAGGTTTATCGATTTTAATAATGCCATCTTGATACCGAAATGATAAAATTGTTAGGCGGCATAAATAAAAGTTGATTTGTGTATGTTTGCTTCTTTTAAAATATTAAAAAGGTCAAATTAAAGGATTATTAAGAAGCTATTTCTGCTTCATCATGAAATATATTTCTGTATAATGGAAATTTCCTTTATTTTAATGCAAATTTATAACGTAAGACTAGCTTTTATATAAACATAGCTTTCAATATCACTTCATTATATCAGATAAAAAAAACTTTAAAATAAATGATTAAAAGTGCCTCCAATCTTAATCAGTTAATATTGGATACATTTTTTGGTGTGAATTATGTAAACATATTTTTCAAATTCTAGTTTTGATCACAGGTAGTTTGCATAGAATCAATATTATTCTTTTTTTAAATATTGTATCAAAAATATTGCATGTAATGGATTTATAAAAATGATTGAATTTATAAAGTTTTACTAACTAATTAAAACGAGTTTGTATTGATTTTGATAATGTAAATACAAATTTATTAATTTTGGTTTAAGAATTTTAAATGTTCTTGGAATAAAAATATTTACAATTTTGGTAAATTAAGTTTGGCAATTAAACATGTAAGAAATATTATTAAAAAAATAAAAATTTTTGGATCTAATGAAAGGCCAAGAACAATAAATATTCATTCGTTGTATAAAAAAGGCAAATACTTAGTAAAATGATGCAGAAAATAATAATTGAACTTGTTGCCTTTCTATAAATATTTAGAAGTATTTTTTCAAAATCGAGGTTCTCGCGTGTTGCTTTTTTATTAGGTTCTGCGAAGCTGGTATTTTGTGCGTTCTAAACTTTATTATCTCAGCAAACAATATTTGTATTAATTGAGTATGGTAATAGCAATTTATAAACTTTCGACGACCTTTGATTCGTAGTTAAGCAAGAATGAAAACATTTCGTTCGGTTTAGTAGATATTTGTAGTATATCTTCCTGGAGGTTTGTAATTGTATTTTTTATTCCGAAAGGTGTGGTTATGTGTCTTAAGTCCTTAACATATATCTGTTTTTAAGCCCATAATTGTCTGTCAAATATACGTTTAAATTTAACTTCTTCAGATATATGTGATCGTCAAATATTTATGCTCCTAACCAATATTATTTTTGTGTTTAATGCCAACATACCAACAATTTATATAATCTTGATTATCTGTAATCATCAGTAGTGACATTTTGGTACTATTTATTAGATACTTGAGAGAAAACAATTTTAGATGTTCGCTTCAGTAAATAACGCTAGAGTTATGTGATTTTTTATCCAAAAGATGAGTGTTGTTGAGTATCTTAAATGTTTAACCTTATAACAGTTTGTAAGCCCAGGATAGATGATCAAATCCGCACAAATATATTGAAATTAAAGTATCTTCTTATAATTTTAACTAATATTAATCTTTTATTTAAACTCAATATATGTATTAAAACTATTTCACTCACAAAATTCAATGTGAATTGTTTTCAATTTATACGTTTCATTTTATTTCATTTAAAATTATTTCTACTAAGTTCAAAAATTCTTGAATTATTACTGAGTTGACATTGCATTTTTGTAAATGTTGTTTTATTAGTTCTACACATACGGATGGCGGTAAATTCGTGAACATGTTTGCTACATCAAATGATACTAACTTTATATTATTTTCTAGTTCAAATTTGCCAAATTATTTGGCGAGTTCTACTAAATTTTTGATTTGGTGTAGATTTAAAATCAGTCAAATCCCTAAAAAGATTATTTAGTTTTATAAATATATTATAGACTGGTGAATTTACATATGCTACCACGGGTCTAATATGTTTTTTCTGGTTTATACAATTTAATTGTTCCGTATGATCTAAGGTAAGATGGGTTCATTGGAAGGTTTCTCACAAAACAACAATACAAATGGGTAAAAGGACAAGCCGAAAAGTATAGAACGTGGTGAGGAAGAAGTGGGGAAAATGGGTAGAAATATGGGGAATAAAGAAGTATAAAGGCATTGAGAAAGAGCAGTAGTTATTCTTGAAGCAGATTCTGGGTGTTGAAACATCTGGTTACATTCTGCTTCAAGAAATAAATAGAATTAGTGTGCATGGAGAGGCTATGGAGAGAGTGGCAAAGTATGAGATGAAGTTATGTGGAACTGATTATTAAATCTAATAAGTGGTTGATTTTCAAATTTTTATTTAACTTGCCACTCTGTGGCTTCTTCAGGTGAAGGATATACATATGCATCCGGTGAAAAACATACATATTTGAAAATCAACCACTTATTATTAATTAGGAGTTGTGTGGATTGGATAATGAGTGATTGGTGAAATAGGTAGAACATATATGGGAACAAGGTTGATTGATTGATGGAACACAGAAAGATGTGTGAAAGGGCAGGATTGTCCGAGAATGAATGTATGAAGGATGAAGTAAATTTACAGGCATGGATGAAAGAGAAGTGGAAGGAGGTTGAAATACAAAAGAGGCAAGGGTGTATCGGGAGAAGCTCATAAAATCGACGGTATAAACAGTGGCAGGAATATGGGAGACTGTTAGTATACTTCACTAATACTGTCTTCTCAAATGAAGACATGATTACCCTGGCGCAAGCTAGATGTGAATCGGGGGAGAGAGGAAGGAAGGTTTGAATGGAGGAAGGGTTATGGTGGGTATGTGCTGTGCACGAATGAGATGAATACATGGAGTCATTTAGGAGAAGGGTGTGAATGGGTGTGTGAGGAGTGGTTGGGGGGAAACAGGTAGGTAACAGAATGGAGCTTGTGTAAAGGTTTTGGTCAGACTGAAGTTGAAGAGGGAAGTAAAGAGAAAAGTAGAATAAAGTATTGTTTATGTTTTTATATGTGAAGTAGAATATACGGTTGTTTTTTATATGTGAAAGTTTTAATGCCAATAATTCAAAATTTTCCTCTTAATTAAAATTATTAAGAAAAGTTCATCACTAGTTTTGGTAGTAATTGTTAACTAGTGTATAAACAATAGCTTTTTAACTATGAAGTTTCCATTACTTAATTTAACTTCACTAGCATAAAATGTATTTAATACATACTTAAATGATTAAAAAATACAAATGGTATCAATCAAATTAATGTTAATATTTATTTATACGTATTGTTCCTTATTTAATTCTTACATTAGTAATAATTTCTTTCTCTTCGTTGCTCTGACAGTTAGTAACCATTAGTTTTATAATACGATAATTAATAAGAACAGATAGTAATTTACCATGTTTTTAAAATATATGTATCAACAAAATAAAGTCAAATATTAAGGATTTTTTTTTAATTATCCAATGGATACAGGAAAAGTTAATCGCAGCGGTTAGCACGTTTTTTTTAAATAGATTTACTTTGAAAACACTTTAAAATAATTATTTTTGCTGCGATCTTTAACTGGTCGAAAAAGCTGAAACATATAATGGTGATTAATGTGTCTTTTATGTCAAAACAAAAGCAAAATATTTTCTATTTTAGCAGCCTGAAGTCTAAAAAGTAAAATAATATTACATTCCGTAAGAAAACTGGAATGATGGTGTTAACAATTGATAACTAGTGTACGAACAATCGGCGGTCAATTTTGAGTTCTCAATTGTTACCCAATTTAACATCACTAACATATAATTTACCTGATATACAGGGTGTTTCTGTGACTCGGGGTATAAAATTAACCACATATACTAGAGTGAAAATGATAATGATTCGTAAAATACTTTTTATAAAAGTCTTCAAATTACCAATTTCTCAACCTTCATTTGAAGACTTTTATAATAATTTCTTAGTTGCAAATAGATATAGATTGTTGGCTTATACATATTGTCTAAAATTTTAGAATTTTAAATAAGAAAACAAAGTCTTATCCACGGAAGTATATCTAAGAAATTATTTTAATTATTGCCTAAAAGCCCTATTTTAAATATTTGAACAAATACAATTTTTGTCATGTAACAATTACAATAATATTTCTCAGCCCAAATTTTCATTTCATTATTGTTAATATATCTACATCTGAAAGGTTTAAGTAATAAAACTTTAGTGCAAAAGTATCAAGAACATGAAATTTTATTGTTTAATATTTAAAAATTAAGGTCACATCGTAAACATTTAGAAGATAAAATAAAAATCATTTATGTAAATACAATGTCTCCACAATCAACACTTGCATTTGCTAGATCCTATAAGTAGAATTTGCTAGGATTTTTTTTAAGAATTAGATTATCTGACTCAACTTCTAATATTTGGCAACGCAACTAATCCTGAAATACACAAGAATGCACAAAAAGCACGATTTACCTAAAAGGTATTTGTACCTTGAGAAGATTTTTTTTTATTTTTCAACCATTGAGATAAAAAATTTCTGGAAGAAATATTTTCGAAATCACAAAATCGATTCACTATCAAAAAAGTTAAGAAATGCACGAATCACCATGTTTTACGTTCTTAATTACACATATTATTTGAATATGATTTTGCGTCATTTGTGATTAAGAAAATAATAAATTATTTGGTTCTATAGTTCTGATAAAAATCATAAGTCTATTGTAACTTAAATAACTATAAACTATTATAAATTTATAATTAGAACTTACTTAGTATTACTTGCTAAAAGAAATAAAATAGTCAAGAATACTACTGCTATACTAATCTATAAAGATTTTACTAACAAACAGCCGTTTATAGATATGACACAATTTAAACTTGGATTGGTTCATTATTCATTAAAAGTAAATTATGTTAGTTCTAAAATACAAAATGATAATTGCTTTATATAAATATAGTAATAAAAAATAAATGAAACAAAGTAAATCTTAATAAGTATAAACATTTTGTTCATAAGAGTTAATACACATGAACCAAATTTTAATATTAAAATTCTGGACATTAATTTTTTATGCTTCAAAAAGATTATTTTGCAAAATGTAGTATTATTTAAGTTATTTTATCAAATTGGGTATATATTGTAGATGTTTTGGATTTCGCTGAGTAGCATCAGACTTGCTTTGTTTTTTACCCTGTTCTTTTTCTTCTTTCTTTTTCTTGAAATATAATTGAATTTTTAGTTAAAATGAATTTAATATTAAGGGAATATCTTTTATTAGATTTTTGGTGTATTTTATTATTTTAATTTTGCCTTAGATCTTTAAAATTATTTTATAGGTTACTTTTAAAAATGTTTACTTATATTCGTAACTAATTATAATTATTATTTTATTTCAACAAAATTAGAAAAACTCTATTCTTTTTCGTGAAGGTTTGTTTTAACTCAATTAAGCATATTTTTCTGAAGATGTTTAAATTTTAATTTTACTTTCATACATTTATAGATTTAAATCATTTAAATATTAATAATTGTTCCCTGTCAACAATAGCCACGGACCAGTTTCGATCTATTTTGGATCTCATCAGCGTAGCGCAGTTGGAGACGGGGAATTGAGATTTACTTTGGAGTATTTAACTCTCCGGGCTAACCATTAATTACGATATTATCATAAAGGTGCCATCTATTATCTAAACGTTGTCAACAACAGCCACGGATAGGAAACAATATTTAATGTTTACATTATTATTGTTACAATTGTCGCTGTTGACAAATCCCCTTAATGTTGGTGGTTATCCATCCATTTGGGATCTAGTGCAACATTTAGACAATAGATGGCACCTTCATGGTAATATCGTAATCTAATAAAATATTATTTTATTGCTTAGAAAAGATAACTTATTGAATGATTTATGAGGCTTTGTCAGAATTCTTAGGTCTAAAATAATTTATAATATACATAATAAAAATTGGTATTCTTCAAACATTCATGCGCGGTCCTTCGGCATGGATTTAATTGTCTTGTAAACATTGTGATTGCGGGATTTTTAGATTTTCCTGTTATGTCATGTTTTTTAAAAGGGGAGTATATATCAATATTCATCAAATCTATTTGTAGATTGCGCTGCAATCATGGTGTGTGACCACATTATTTACAAAATGAATCGTGAGGATGATCTAATTTGCAACTGCGGTGAGATAGGTAAACTGGAACACATAGTTGTAAGTTGTAACAGATATTCTCAAGAAATAGAAATTCAATTTAAATCAATTTCCTCCATTTTAACCCTTCTATTTTATTATATGTCAATCTTAGAAACCGGAACATTAATGCATATAGATAGGTTTCCGAATATTTTCGATCTATTAAAATTTTTATATGATATACTTTGTAGCGTGTCTGCGAAGTTGAATAAATATACTTTGCAGGTCCACGCGTTATCTGTGGCTTAGTGTTGTTCAGTGCTAGAAAATCCCTTGACGAGCCCCTAGGCGAGAAGAGTTTTCTCCTTGCATTTTCCTATGTATATGTGTAAGGCGAATGCATAGTCAATACCAATAAATTATTTACGTTGGCCAATGGTTATTAAACTAAGGTCAGGCTTTTAGTCACAAAAAATATAGCTGCTCACTTTTGTTCAAAGGTCATGATCGTTAATGAATGAATGAATTGTAGTTTCAGGGTGTTTTGTTTTGGGAATTTAAAGGATTACGAAGGACACACATTTAGATAAGTATATTGTTTTCAGGCGAATTATAAGGATGGATGTTTCAAACGCTTTAAAATAGGGTTTATTTTTAATTGATACAAACCTGCAGGTTTTTAAGACGACGGGGCGAGGATTGTGGAATAGAATATCAGAGTAATTAAGAAAGGGCCGACAGATCATTTTAAAGATATGGACCGCTGTTTTGTATAAATTTCATGATTTTGATAAGCTAAAGTTCTATAACACCGTACCTATCTCCTAATGTCTGATTTTAGATTTTGGATGTAAATTTTAAATGTTAGTTTTGTATCAAATATTACACCAAAGTATTTTCATATTTGGATTTCTCCCTTTCGCAAACCACGTTCTTTCATTTGTATTTGTATGTAATTTTATATCCTCTTACAATAAATAAATTTACTATAAATTGATCATACTTGCAGACTACTAATTGCCATTTTGACTTCATTTTGTTTAAAAAAGCATTATTTAGTGACTGACTTGGGCTCATTATATTTTTACTTTGTTTATGGTTGGGGCTTGGGCAATTAGCGCCGTATAATTTGCATACAGAAGATGATAAGCACAGAGATTACGATTAATTAAGAGGATTAGAATTATATATATCGTGAACAATAAAAAAGCGATGATTATCTTTTTTATAGGTTAATTTTCAAAAAGATTTAGACATTCATTTTTAAAAGTTTTTATATTTTATGTGTTTTGTTATTCATTCCTATTATGTATCAAAAATTTATACAAATAGTTATTTTATAAATATTAACCAAATAATCTATTTTATAAGTTAACTAGTTGAGTTACGTAAATATTTTATAGTTCTTCATAATATCAACTACCTAGCTTGTGTAAACTTGGGTTTCTTTAGCATACAAAAAGTGTTTGACCATCTTAATTTATTCTTCATTAATATCATCATCAACTTATTTTTTAATAAAGATTAGATCTTAAAATAAATCATTCTTATATTAAAAAAGAAGAACTATGTTTATTTTATGTATACTAAAAATATTTCTTAGATTTTCTTTGAAAGTATAGAGATTTTATTTTTATTAATATTTTCTTGGAAAGATTCCTCTATAGTTTTTAGTAAATCGCATTGTAAATTGTCAAAATTATTCGAAGGCAAATTTAGTTGCCATATTCCTTTAATAATTAATAATAATTTTTGTTCCTTTTTCAACTCATTATATTTATTGAGCGGAGATATATGCATATTACATTTTGATATTATATTCAAAGACAATTTGAATTTTGAAACACATTTTCTCCGGTCTCATCCAAGTTTATATAATAAGCTTTTCTTCTAAAATATATATAGATATTCTTTTTAAAATATATTTTATTGCATTATTTCAACTCTTTTTTTCTAAATAGAGAATTCCTTAAAAGATTTTCTATCATTCATTTTTTTCAGATTTTCTATAATTATGTTTTCTTTCAATATTCTTAAATAATGTGTCCTTATTAATTTAAAATATTTTAACGCTATTATATTATCATGTATAATCCACGATTAACTAATAATTAAATTTTAAAAGCGAGAAAACCTTAATTTACTGTTGATTATTTAATAAAATCAGATTTTCGGTTTTTTTAATTAATCCCATCAAATACAAATAGTTTTTGGCCAAAAGTACATATTTTTGTACTCTATGTAAATTTATCCACGACCATAAGCAATAAAGTTTACTACAGTAATACACATCATTTGTGTTTCTTCCATATTTTACCTAATATTCTTAATTTTAATAGTTCTATCATAGCTAAAAAAAATTCAAATACGTATAATTTCATTTAGCACATTAATTATTATCTCTCGGATTGATATTAAACTAAAGTATTAAATGCAATTTTAATGTTAGTATTATGTACTCGTATAAATATATTTTGAAAATATGTATTTAAGTTTGTTTTCCAGATAAATTTCCCTTATATAAATTATTATTGAATTGACGTAATTAATCGAACCACAAAAACCTTATTAATTATTATAAACGTAAAACAAATGATAATTTATATTTACAGAAGATAAATCAAACTTTCAACAAAAAATGTACAATAAATTAAACAAAACAAAATCGACTCTTTCCAGTGCGCGTGTGGATGACGACGAGCGGTTAAAGAAGAATGGAGTTTTTTGTGATGATTTTTGATATTATATGAGATTAAGAAAACAATAAAAAACTGAACAAACAATGTAAGACGATATAGTAATGTTTTATAAGGATTATAAATTATCGACTGTTTCTGACAGTTCACACTCGGCGATCCCTCGGGTATCGACGTCAAGACCGGTTTCGGGATGAATAATAAAAGAGGACAACCAACTAGCGCCAGGAAAATTAGACAAACGCACTATAACGATGTAAAAACATATCAAAACAATTGGAAACCTTCAGATTTTGAGTGAATTCTCGGAAATCCGGACGTGCCGCCGATACCCACGGGATACCCGAATGCGATTGTTGTCGGAAAAGTAACTGTACATATTTTACTATAATCTTGTAAGTTAATTATTACACTAGGTAATTATTTTTATTAATTTTTTTTTGGAAAACGCGAATAAAGCGTTTTCCGGACCTCATTGTGATTACCGACTCAGTTCATTTTTTTCTATATTAGAAATATGTAAATGATAAAATGTAAGATAAAAATGCACAATGTGATGATTTTGTTTTTTTACCATATATATATAGAATTGTTTTTTTTTTAAGAATCGTTACGGACCTGTGATTGATTTTCCGCATTTATATTTTTCACTGCCTCAATTCTCTCTCTCTATCTCTCTCTAACTTTCTCTAAATTTAAAATCCAGACAATAAATATGTACATTTAAAGGGATGAAGATGATTAACGAAAAGCGCAATAAACTGTACTTAAAAAATTATGCTAGTCTTCTACTAATCTATTTAGTGACGGAAAAGGCTTAAGTTTTTTCAGAGATTCAGGGGTGGGGCGTGCGAGGGTTTCTCCGGGAGTCGTTACTAGGTTATTAGTTGTAATCGTTACTTAAGACTTAGGTGAGTAATTGTAATCGATTCGCACTGAGTATTGTAAAATAATTGAAAAAAAACACCACTCGTAATAATTGCGTCCATTAGGCGTTCTCGGAGGGGTACCTCTGTACGCCCATGCCACCCCACCACTAAAGAAAACTATCCGCTACAAATAATTACTGCAATATATTATATATAAATATATATAAATATGAATATATATCTAAATAAAAAATGGAAATTACTTAATAAAAAGATTTTCTCAATTAAAATTTATGACTTTGTTTTATTAAGCCACATCCATGTAATATAATTGCTGAACACAACGAGAAGAAGGTAAGTAGTAGTAGAATTATATGTAGATAGTACAAAAAAAGTGAAATATTTAATTCATACTTTTATACAAGTGTTATTATTGTTATGTTTTACATATCTCAAATTAAAGAAGCACTTATTATTAATTTAAAATTATGAAATCTGTCGTTAATCTACATTGATAAGCCTTATTAAGATTACAAAACAAATCACTTTCGAAACAATCATTTGGAATAAGAAATTATGTTTAAAAAAATAGTTTACAGTGATTTTATTATAATGAAAATGACAAATCTAAATAATGTAACAATCAAGTTTAAAATGGATATAGAGACGTGTTTTATTACCTTGATTAAAAAACTATTAAACAGTCAAGTATAAAATAACATAAATATTAATTAATATCTTAAATTTAAAATAAAAATAATAAATAAATTATATTATATATAATAAATTTAAGGCTTGTTGTGCAATGAGTAACATAATAATATTTATTTTATGATCTTAACTTTTTTAGTAAATACCATATATGGGTTACAATCTTGTGACTGAAACAATTATGAGTTATATCACAACAATAATTTAGCGATAAATTCCAGAAACCAATTGTGCTTCAAGTGACTTTTGGTAACTTAATTTACCCGTAATAATTGTAAACTTGTTCATTTGTTAGTATCATATTATTTTTAATTCTTTTCATAGTGAGTGTTGTATTTTGAACATGATTATGAGACAGGTAAGTGATAATATGTTTTACTTATCTTTACTTGCGTTATTATATACCACATGATCTTTAATAATTATCGTTTACACGATTTTTAAAAATAAAAAGCTTTATTAGGCAAAGAATTATTAAACACTTGGTTGGTTTTGCTGATTTTGTATATTTACTTTATATAGTAGTTCGCTTGTTGCAGCATTATCAAGAGTTAGACAAAGCACCAATCCTATCGTTATTACTTGTAATTGAATGTGACTTAATACCGAATAGGACTCCTTATTGAAGCCTCCTCTAAGGTCAGCACTTATACATTAACTAGTTTTGATAAGATATCGAGTTATGTTAATATATAGAAACTGCTTAGTGTGCTGATACTTGTGTCTTTGAAATAGAGATTTAATTATCTTTTAGGTACTAATGAGTATCTCTATAAGTTCTACCTGGGTAATTGTAAAATAATCTTCCAAGGGTATTTTCATATCCATATTCAGTTCTAAATTCTTGAACCTTTCTTCTATATGTTTTGGGTCTATTTATGAATATCTGTATAGTTGATTTAGGAGCTGTATGATCTTGTAAAGTATGTTGGCTTGCGAAAAGTACACAAAGGTAACACGATTTTGATTCGTTCCACTAAGAATTACAATTTTTTTCCAATCCAGCCTGGGATACAACATTTTATTTCCCCTTAGTTTTAGTGGTTCATAGTACCATGGGGACCGAAATTTGCATGGCCTCGACCTTTATTAATGCAATAGAAACAAACGTGGAGCCGAAATGGACTGAGATCGTTCATAGAAATCGTCTCAAAAATCGTCATAACCGCATTACAATGTGGCCCACAATTTCAGCCAAGATTAAGAAGAATACAAGTATTCGAGGCAACGCGTTATTTGGGGATGACAACTTCAGCGCAGCCACCAAAAAAGCGTGGCTACACATAGGCAGATCAAAACCCGATGCAACCGATAAATAAATTACAGAATTCTTGAGTATAGATTCCCGTCACGACCATTTATCGTAGATAAACTTAAATCTAATAATTCTTTATTCTTTATTCTTTACAACCTTGTTCTTCTTGCTTATAATATATACACAAAATTATACATAAATTAATTAACCACATACAAACATTTCAGCGGCAAGAATCACGGGCGGAGTTCACTGGTTTCCAACGATTTTCCACTCAGACCCACATCTATTCACTGTCCAGTAAAACATTTTGACGGCTTCTGAATTCTTCTTTTGTAATATACCATATTTGAGAAACTGTCCTATTTTTGTCTCTTTTTAAGGAGATAATTGACATTAGTCTGTCATTATGATATTATAATTCTACCACATCTTTTTTTAAACTCTTCTTGAAGAACTTGTTACCCAGACCTATGGCCATCTGGCATAGCCGTTCAATTATTTTTTTTTCGAAAAAGTTGAATTCATCAAATCCACACCTAATCATTCAGACTTGCATGATCACATCAATCTGTTTCACAAAAAAATCAATCTATTAAGAATTAATTAAACCAGATATTCTTGAAACACCAACCGACTACCTTGGATGTCATATGTTTACGCCAGGACTGTAATTATTTATTATTATTATTCTTGATAAACTAGGTTAAGATGTATCACAAAGTAACGGCTTTGACAACCAATCATTTAAAAAAAATGTTTTCTTCTCTTATTTGTGCCCTTACTGAATTTTATGTTGTCAACCTTTTCTATTATGTATTGCTGTGATTTCATCGTCTAGATGCACTCCATCTCTTCTAAAATTGTGTAACCGTTGTACTGATATATAATACATATAACAGTTATCAATATTATATAATTATGTTTAATTACAACGAAAATGATATATGGATTCTGAAAAGCTTTACACCTTTAAATACCTCGTGACCTAATCGATCTAATAAGGATCTCTTAAGAAGCATAAATCCATTGGAGCCCAAGTCAGCAAACAATATAAACAACTCCCAATTGAAATAGAAAGGGTAATTTTGGTCACCTTTCTTGGTGACCGAGTAGGGAAAACTAGCCGATTATAGAACTTGCGGGTGGCAATCAGAATCTTACGTGACTTTAAATGTTTGTTATCAGTAGTGACATCGTATTTCGGGAAGTTTATTTCGTACTTTCGTACTAAAATTTTACATTTTACATTTTGATGTAGTCGAGAACACCCGTAATAATCGAGTCACGGTGAATCTGCGTATTTCGCATTTAAAGAAGCATTCAATACGCGTCTAGGCGTTACGTTTTGGAGTTATTCTATTGCTCATAGTCTACAGTAACACCCATATGTATGCAGTATAGGTGACCCGCGGCACTATCATTATAGTGAAAATCTTTACTCTGTTTTTCACAGATAAAGTTGATCTCGTGTTGATACCGCCCACAGCTTGTCCAGCGTGGCTCTGGCATTTGGTATGTGATCGCCTTTGACCAAAAAAGATGCTGGTTAAATATTATACCGAGGTATTTTATCTCGTCTTTGATCGGAATTAATTTCCCACCAAAAGAGTATTGGGAGAGAATCAGTTTCGTTTTTTTGAGGTACAGATGGCTGAAATGCACGAAAACACACTAACAGCGTGGACCTCAAGTCACCATTCGCCGACAAGTTTCGAGAGTAGCTTAGAGAGTTCTCTCAAAACGAACTGTGAACTTCCTCTACATGGTAGAGCTGTGTCGTCTTCGTATTGGGCGACCATTACCGGAGCCAAACGCGGAACGTCGCTTGTATAGATGTTATAGAGTATCGGAGACAAAACAGAGCCCTGTGGTATACCTGCACAGATCTTATTATAATAATAATAATAATTTATTTCCCAACAGATATAAAAATATCCAATTACAGGAAAATTTTACATTAATTAATAGATTCATTACAAAAATAAGAAAGAAAAATACAATCATACAATGAATAAACAATTACGCAAATAATTATATAAGAAATAAAGTATTTAGAAGGTGACATCTACTACAAGAACTCGGCTAAGTAATGTAAGAAATTTACTAAAGGTTCATTATAAATATCTATGCTATGATGGACACTATTATAAAGACGAATAATTCTGTTTTTGAGTTGAAATGAGTTGTCGTGTTAGATAACGCATAGTTAAAAGCTAAACTATAACGAGCTGATACTCTTGAAACGTTGAATGCTAGGCGTCCTAAGATGTTAGGATCATCAATTAAACCATTTACAATAGCCTTTAAAAATACAACACCCGCACAATTACGACGATGTACAAGAGGTTTAATATTAAATAGCTCAAGTAAATTCGCATATCTCATATTATGATCGGGATAAATACCATTAGCGCGATAATATAATATTTTAACGAACCTTTTTTTATACATTTTCAATATTTTTATATAATACGATTGCCGCAAATTCTAGTTTCAATCGAACATAGGCATAATATAGTTTACTCAATAGATGAAAATGATGGTAGCGACCGTTACTATGTGGTAGTTCATTTTAAAAAAGGTTAAATGAAAATAATTTTTAAGTTTTTATACCACTATTTATTGTATAATATACACAAACAAAGTTTACAATATATTATCAATTTTGACACAACTATAGTTTCGACCTTTGCAGGTCATTATCAAGTGTTGAATTCAATACTTGATAATGATTATATATAATAAATGGGAACATTCTATATGGGTTTGACTGGAAGAACATTCTGAAGAATGAAGTCCGCCTGTGATTCCTGTGCTCAAAATTTAGTGTATTTTTTTATGTATGTGTATATTAATGTATTTTGTTAACAGGTAATCCAAAGCATCACAATAAACAATAAACAATATATATTATGTATTGTATTTATGACTTTCTTTTGAATAAACTGTTTATTTACTTTAAAAAAAATACATCAACTTGCTTGCAATCATCTAAATTTTGCGAAACATCCTCGGTAAAATTTATGAGATTCGTAGCAACCGATCTTTTTCCTACGAAACCAGGTTTCTTATCGGTTATAAAATTAAAAATATGGCTGTATAAACGATCAGATAAAATGATTTCAAATAATTTAGAAAAATTATTGACTATAGTGATAGGTCTATAATTAGTTACATTACATTTATCACAATTAACATACCGGGGTAACTCTGCCAATTTTCTAGTCATCAGGAAAGCAACCTGATTTAATAATTAAATAATAATTAAATTAAATAAATACTCTAGAAAAATTAAAAAGCAGCTAATACAATCTTTGACCGCAAAAGCGGGGATTTTATCTGGTCCACATGTGTTGTTAACAGATATTTTTTTGGTGCTAATAAAATGTCATCCTTACTCACTAAACCAATATTAAATATAGGATAATGTTATGGATTTACCTGACTAGTATCAGTTGTTACAGATGTTTTGTTTGTATATACGGTGTGAAAATAAGTCGCAAATCCGTTAACTATATCACTTGGTTTTTTCAAAGTATCATTAGTAGATGACTTCTTTTTATTAGCATAAGACCAAATCTTCTTCAGATTTATCAGTCAAAATTGAGTTTTCTATACTAGCAATGTAATTTTTATAATCAACTTTTATCCGAGTGTGAATTTAATATAATATAATATAATTATTCTTAATTTTAAATAATTTAACCTACTCTTATTAAACATCTTTACGGCATTTTTAATGTAGACCTCATATGAGTATTTAAATACATTATTAATTAAATAATACATTAAAAGATGTTGCATCATTACGACTTTTGGTGAGTGTAGAGAAGAAAACCAAGCTATATATAATAGTATTAGCAGACAATTTGACATTGCTCTTTCCATATTTACAGATGCTAGCAAAAGTTTGAACCACTCGGGAATTGCCTACTTTATACCTGAATTTAAGGTTTCATATTCTTCTTCGGTCTGTCAATTTTCTTCAATATTTTCTTTGGAGGCACCAGGAACTGGTGCTTATCAAACATAAATAAAATATGTTCGTTCTCAAATATTATAATCTACTCAGACTCTCTCTCGGTTATCAAATCATGGTAATTATAATAATGCTTGATTTGCACAGTAAATCACTTGCGTTATTCTTTAAAACCTATCAAAACCTATCAAAATCTTATTTATCTGGATTAAAGCACATTGTAGTATCCCTGGAAATGAGACTGCGGATAAATTAGCAAAATTAGCTCAGGAGAAAGATAGCATTAAAATACCACATACAGACCTAAATGTCATCTACAAACGTAGTATGAGAGTTGCGCTTGGAAGAGAGAATACTCGAAGCAATCTGAAGGCAGTCAAAGTCAATATTACTTGGTACACCCAACTCTTCCAGATAAACAGGATAACATCTTTCATATGAAGGTCTGCAGGTTCGCTTCGTCAACGATCACTCGCTTAAAAATAGGACATGGATGCTTCCCTGCACACCTTGCTAAAATAGGGATACTGCGATCTGGTGAGTGTGAATGTGGAGTAAGTCAAGGCGACTTGAATCATATTTTGTTCTAATGCAGTTTGTATAGTCTTCCAAGAACTACATTGATAAAAAACCTGTCTACATTAAATATTACGACCCCTCTAAATATTGTGCACCTCCTATCTATTAATAATTTTAAAATTATTGACTACATTGTTAGGTTCTTTACAAGTGCGAATCTTAAAATATAAAAATATAACTCATATCCTCCTTTTGTAGCATTCCTTTTAGTAATGCCTTACTTTCCGTGGTCGAGTTTTGTGTTGTTATTTTAAAGTCGTTATGAAAGGCCCCTTAACGTGAAGAAATGTGTCCCCGTCTCTCCTAACTACCCTGAGCTGGCCATATGGACTTGCTTCCGAGGCCAAAAAAAAATTAATGGCATAGGCCTTTAATCTTTTCTATTACATTTTTGCTAATCCAGATGGGAAATTTATTTTGATATACATTTTTATGAAACGGCACACATCTAACAAATATAGTTGTAGATAGCAGAGCAGGCAACATTTGTATTCTTACAGCTAAGTACTGGGTTCCAGTCAATTATAGAGAGCTCCGTATATAATTTTACGAGATCAGCATTGCCAAAGTTGAACGAGAGATTACTTGAATCTGGTATAAAATTAATTATTGATTCATGCATTATCTTAAGAGTACCATGTAAAGCTGGATGGTGTAGGTCCTCTTTAACAAGGCCATCATTTTTATCTATATGACAATTTACACCCGGAGATGTTAATATTAGATCTAATAATCTGGTGTTAAAATTAAGTATTGCATTTTGTTGAGTTAGATTTTTAAGTTTGCAAAATTTGATTATGCAGTAAAAGTAAGATTGTAGAGTTGGTAAATTAAAATCTCCATCAATTATTATCTCTTGGTTAAAATCAGTATTGTTTTCTATTAATTCAAAAAGGTATTCATAGTCAGCTAATATACACGAGGGTGGTATATACAAACATATTGCATATAGAACACTAAAACTTAACATTACTTTAACAATTAACAGTCCAAACACCGAGTTCGTTGATTGAAATATATGTTCTGATTCGAATCCGAATATGATTCAATGCTGGAATATCATGTAGTTTGCCTGACTTCCTCAAAAACCTGTTTGACCTATTGCATTCTGAACAACGGATCTCATACACACCAGATTTTTTAAGAGGATCGACTTTATCTTTGGCATTGAATAGCATATTTTATAATTTTCCAGGAGGTTTAAATGCTACTTGATGATTCTCTTTTCGAAAAATATTAGCAATCTGTTCGCTGTTTTTTCCAAAGTATGTGAGCGGAATGAACGAAGTGTATCAACTCGTTTTTCCGAACATCATCGTGCTTTTCGTCTTAATCAAGACACTAGCTTTTTTCAAATCATTGTTTAGAATGCAAACACCAATTCTCGGATATAAATAATCTAAAAATCTTGCATAATTGCAACAAGGGCGCTAAGCTTAATCTCCTGGAGTCATTGGAAATTTTTAAACAGAGCCGTAATCAGTCAGTAAATCTTCTTAATAAGCAGACCGAACTAATCTTTTCATCACTTTTTAATCTGGTACTACCCTCCCGAGATAATCCGCAAACAATTAGCGGCAGGTATATTCCCTCACCCCAAAATAGTTAGTATAAAATCACAATTTCATCAATTTATAATTCACTTGATAATGACGATAAAACGTCGAAACTCGAGTCGTGCTGTATTGTTTAAATTTATAAAATTGTGCCTACACGTTATATAATATTTTTATAATAATTATTTGTGGTTAAAACATAGTGAATTTTTCAATTCAGTGTAAGTATAGATTACCACGTAGTAGATTTTAAAAATGAGTTCATAACACCAAACTCCATCGAATGCTTTCGATATGTCGAGAAATACTGCGAAGGCGTCGCGTGTTATCGAAAGCTTATGGACCGTGGATAAGCCGGGCTGAAAACCGTTTTCGATGAAGATCCAAATTCGACTCAGTAGAACCTCAACTTACTTGCCTAATATGCTTAGCAAGCAAAAAATAATCCAATCGCATTAGGGTTTTCGCGATATTCAATGGCGTGCATCTACCCTTCGCCTTCTACCATCTCCATTGCGGTGTTAATACCGTCGATTTCTGGAACTATTTATAAGCATTTTGAGATGCTCAATTAGCTCGTTTAGCTCTTCAGAGGCGGTCGATTGACTGGTCCAGTTGTTGTAGTTATTTATGTAACTGGCAACGGTATCGCTGACTTCGATGTTGAAGTCGATATTATCGTTTATATTAAGGGTGAATTGACGCTCTAGAGAGTCCATGTGTACCTCTGATTTGCCGATATCTGATTTGCCGATATCTGTGAAAACGAGGTCATTCGTATCTGTTAACGTTTAGTTTGCGTGACTTTGACGTTTGAGCGTCCGAAAAAACTAACAGAGTTTGTGTGTTCGTTCATCGACTCAAAGCGCTACCATCGGTTGCAGACGTCCTTTTTCTCTGAAATCAGGGACCACCAGTCCAGTGGAGAATGGCTAGAGGATCGATCGGGGAGGTGGTTGTACAGATCGTGGAGTCGTTAACAGCCAATAGCATGGCTGAGAAGAGCTTGTCGACAGACGCCTCAAGATCTGCTATAGAAATGATTTTAACATATTACGACTGCGACTTATCTTTATCTTTATTTAAGCCGTATCGAACATGGTTACAATATATAAAAATAGATTAAACAGACATTTCAAATATTGATGGAGAAAATACATACAGATAATTGATGAAAATGATGGTAGCGACGGTTACTATGTGGTAGTTAATTTTAAAAGGGTAAATATACATGTACATATAATTTTAACACCATACTGACTTAAATACTAATTTGTAGTGGGGAATTATTAACATCAGTTTGTTCATTTAATAAAATATGGCGTTTATTAAATTTATTAATAATAATAATATTTAATAATTTTAATACAATAGTATACACACGTCAGAAAGAAATGAATAATAAGCAATATTACAACATTAGAATATTACGCCATTATGCAAACTACTATGCATAATTAAAGCTAAGTAAACTGTAACAAGATTGTATAATAGTAATCATTGCATATAGTTCATATGGTGAATTTATAACCAATATATAGTTAAAACAGAAACGCATATTAACAATCGGAAAATTGTTGTTCAAAACTTCAAAAATGTCGTAAAAAACTTTCTTAATTAATTATGACTTTAATTTTGAATGTAATACAATATCAGAGAGCAATTTCAAAAACAATGGAAGAGCATTGTACAGTTAAGTCCATAGTAATTAATGCCTGTTTTATTAGTTTCTAGTCTATATCAGGTTCATATGGGGTGATGTCATTTTTCGACCTAACTAAAGCATTTGACTGTGTACCTCGAGACATTTTATTTAGAAAATTATATTATTATAATTTTAATCCACACAGTTGCCGCCTACTAAATTCATATTTCTGTAATCGCACTCAAGTTGTCTTTGTTAATAGAAGTAAGTCCAATACTTTAACAAATAACTATGGGGTCCCTCAAGGGTCAATACTTGGGCTACTATTGTTCCTCATTCACCTTAATGATTTTCTGGAACATGTCGATAATGCCAATATTATTATGTATGCAGACGATACTGCTTCCGTTGGCAATTAAACTATCTTTAACAAGTCTCACCAGAGTAAATATCTAATAAATAACAATGTTTTGGAATGGTTCACTGTAAATAACTTGTCTTTAAATCCAGAGAAAACCATTCACCTAACATTCTCATTAAAGGCTGATAATCTCGAACATGGGTTTTCCAAATTTCTTGTAGTACATTTAGATACAAAACTAAATTTGCAAACGCATTGCAACAACTTAAGTGTCTTAGCCACTCATTACCACAGACAAAATTATTATCGGCATACTTTGCCCATTTTCATTCTCATCTTATATACGACATTTTAAGTTGGGGACATTCTTCTTTTCAGTACAGGGATGGATGCAAACAGGCTTTTGTGAACCTGAATATATTAACAGTACTGTGTATATTTTTGTCTGAATGTATAAAACATGTGCGACAAAACATATCCAAATATACAACACATGATCAAGTGCATAACTATCCTACACGAAACAAACAATTAATTTGTCATACCCGACTCGAATCTCTCTGCAATTTCATTAACAAAAGCTGTGGCCACGTTACTTGTTGATCGTCCCTTGCAAAATCCATATTGGTAATTATGCAGTATATTGTTGGACTCTAGAAATTCTATCACTTGATTGAACATAATTTTTTCCAATAGTTTTGAGAATATTGGCAGCAATGATATCGGCCTGTAATTGTTAATATTTGATTTGTCACCTTTTTTATAAATTGGAATTATACATGCCGCTTTAACGCAATTAGGAAATATTCCGGATTGTAGACATGCATTTATTAATTTTATAAGTGGTATCAAAATTACATTTAGTAAAGAATACTTAAGAATATTAGTTGATATTGAATAAATGTCTCGAGAGTTTGAATTTTTTAAACTGTTAATAACTTCTCTAACCTAAATCGGACTAACTTCTTCGAATGAAAAGAAACTATTACAAAGTATATAATTTTTTTACTATGAGAGATGGGATCATTATTTGTTGAATCTATTTTAGATATTATTTGGTCTACAATAGAACTGAAGAAAATATTAAAATCTTCTGACTTCATGGAACAATCGTTATTACAATGTTTTTTTTTTACTTTGGTTTATTAACGACCACATTGCCTTTTGCTTATTTGCAGATGTTTTAATGTAGTTGAAATTTGCGCCTATTCGTGTTTCTTGCAACTTGATTCTATATTTGTTTTTATAATTTATATATTAATTCAGGGCGTCTGGAGGCGTGGTCTTTCATCAATAGGAGGGTTTCGTGCATTTGTTTCAATTCATTTGTATACCAGATACTATCGTTATCTATCTTTAACGGGTTTTCTTTTGTGGCTAGCATTCCAAAATATAACATTCCAGAATGTATATGAAATAACTAAATGTGTCTTGTATATTTTGGGGCACCTTCACAAAAAGACAAGTCAGTTATTTCTAGAAGTGAATATAATTGAAACTTTCCCCATTCTGTAATAGACTTTTTAATTTTATTTATGCAATCTTTAAATATATGTGGTTGCTTTACTTTAACATAAATTTCAATGTGATCTGATTATCCGGGATCCAATGGATAAGTTTCTATATTTTGAATAATTAAATTGAAAATATATTATCAATACAATTATTTTTACTTGTATTAAGAATTACTTTGTGTAGCACGTGAGTCATTAGTACAAAATTAAAAATTATACATTGAAATCACCGCCTATAATTATTCCTTAATCAAAACTTATTTTATCTTAAACGCTGGCTAGAACAAAGATAAAGTTTTTTATATTACCATCCGGTGATCTATAATATAAATATTATATGAAGGAAGGTATGATGCAGCTAACTCACATTCCTTTTCAATTGATTGATTGCTAAGATTCTGCAAGTTATTAAATGTTATATCACATTTCATTAACTGCATGACACCTCCATGAATATACAGTGTACGAGAGAATTGCGAGCCTAAACTATAGTTATCTATATTTATTGAACAAATTTCATTTGGTCTAATCCAATGTAAACATAAGCAGATGATATCAAAAGTATGATTATGTTCGGTTAGAAAAGCCTCAAATTGATTAAATTTATTTCTAATGCACTGCATGTTGATAAAAAACAGTTCTAATGTTTTACTTTTTCCATTGGTTCCTGTGAAGTTGCTTGTAAACGATCCTTCAGCTCGTTCGTAAATCGACGTGGGAATAAAAAACGGCTGACTTGTGCTCCATCCGGCCAGATCATGGGGTTTTGTGCCACTTCAAGTTCCTTGAATGGTATGGTAATTTTGAAAGATGTGTATTCATCAGGACGTCTGGACTGTAGTGTTTCACAATCAACTACAGTTATCTTATTCTCATCTAGGAGTTTTTTAAGCTCCTCTTGACGTGTACTTGGGCGTAGTCTATATGAAGACGTGCTCTCTTTTTAACTCCTTTAACTAATGTAGTTTTCTGAGATTTTCCTAGTATATGTTTATTTTGTTTATGTTTCTTTCTACTTTATGCCATTTCTCATATCACAAATTAAATCTTCGTTGGACGCGATGCGTGTCATCTAAAATGTGCCACATAATAAAAAGAAAGATTATTAATATTATAATATTAATTTCTAGCTGCTTCTAATTTTTTTTCCCCTTGAAGTGCATATATGTAAAATTATTGTTGAATTGATGTTCTTCTCGAAGGTGATTAGCGTAACTTGGTGCTGTTTTTTTGTTTTCAAGAAAACTTTCACTCAAAATTTTGATTTTATTTGTTTACTCTTATTAGTTTAGATTTTTTATTATATTAAAATATAGGACACTAAATTAATTTCACAATTAGTTTGTTTTATTTAAATAATAACGAAATAAACCAAATATAAATTAATAGTATATTAGGTTAAATGAAAATAATTTTTAAGTTTTTATACCACTATTTAAAATGAACTACCACATAGTAACGGTCGCTACCATCATTTTCATTAATAGTATATTATTCAACGAGTGGTAATGTAGGCAATAACTCACGCGGATGAAATTTGCAGCACGAGCCGCTAGGTGTTTGGAAGAAAGTCTTTTGTGTCACTGTAAATAGTGGTAGAAGGACAGACACTAGTTTTATAACAAAACATACTCTACGGTTAATAAAAACGTGCGATAAATAACAGACTGTTCGGTGCTAAATTTAAATCGTGAAAAGATGCGCGAATAATGAGCAGTACATGCGTGAAATAAATGATACCGCGCCTGTCCGCTTTTTTTACCCCCTATCCCGAAAACTCACAAGACGCAGAAGAAGCGACTAGTATTCGTATTGTTGTCGTCGAATCCGCATAGTGATCGTAGTGATCGATATACAGTAATTGTTTCGTATTGTCGCCGGTTTTTGTATTGTGCTTCACTCCCTGGAGCCCACGTGTTGTACTGCATCTTTGGACTAACAGTGAGTTTCATTTTTTTTTGATTTTCCTTCTACCTCGTCGTACTTACCACACAGCGCCATAGATCATCCCGTTAGGGCAAATTAAATTAAAAAGTATACAGTCTACCAATTTTGCTGTCTACCAACTTTTTGCTCATACATATTTTTATCGTTAAAAAACACATATTTTCTAGTGTAATTATTAAATTCATGTGTTAAATTTAGTTAATTCCTATTTTTCTCATCGATTTTGTACTTCCAATTGAATTTCGTAATATTAATTAATAGGGAATTTATTTTATTCAATTATCAGTTCGGGTTAAAATTAAATCAAATAAATAGAAACGTTGGGTTTCGCTGCGCTCCTCCGATCAGCTGTTTCTTATCTTTTGTTTTGCACAGTATCTACAATGTTGCAAAAAGGGAAGGAAACTCCGACAGCAAACGTCAAAGATGTTGAACGTTTCGAATTTCTTAATAAGACGACAGAGTATTTGTGGACGAAACTGCAAATATGTTATGATTTAATAGCCGCGTTGCCTCTAAAAAATAATGTATTTAAAATTCGTGCCAGTCAAATGGCTATAGTTCAGCAAGAATTTGGGGCCTTCTAGGAGAATTTGATGTCTTGTCAACTGTCCACGATGATTTTGTTGTTGACGCTGTAAAAATAACTACGTCATTTGATGAATTATGTTACGAAATATTGGCTAAACTTAGAGAATTAATCCCTACTACTCGAACTAGTCTCCCAGAAATTAATATTCCGAAGTTTGACGGAACTTAAGAAAAGTTTTCGGCCTTTATTGCATTATATAACAATTTAATTCACAACACCGATTTAAACGATATTGACAATTCTCTCAAATGTGTTAAGTTATGTGGAAGGTAGTGCATTACATTTAATTCAAACCGTTGTTTTTTCACCAGAAAATCATAAAACCGATTACCATATTTTAACTAAACGTTATAAAAATCCTCGACAAAAGCTAACAGCTATTTGTCGAAGATTTTAAAATTACATCCATTAAAATTAGATACACCTCAAGGAGTTAGAGGATTAGTTGATATCCTTCAGGCTAATGTGACTTCTCTCGAAGCTTTGAAGGTTGATGATCTGGCAGATTATATTTTATTACAAATTTCGCTTCGTCTCATAGGTAATCGTACTCGCAAGGTTTACGAAACTCGATATATTGATAATAACAAATTTCCTCTTTTCCAAAATTTTATTGATTTTCTTCATAAACTATGTAGGATTTCGGATCTGGTTGCAAACAATCCTGTTACAAATAGGTATAAACCTACCATTTTTGCGGAATCTTCTGAACATTGACAGGTATACATGGCTGTACAAGAAACTTAAAATACACAATTCGCTAGTGTTTATCCACTTTGTAAAGGTGATCACAAATTAATTAAGTGCTTGTCTTTTCTCGCTTGTTCATGCCGCACTCGTCATGAAATTTTAAAGAAAAACAGACAATGTTTCGCCTGCCTAGAAACGCATTACCCTTTCACAGTGTAAATCGAATCGTAGCTGTCAGACGTGTGTAAATAAACATCATAATACTCTCCTGGCTTTCTGTAGTTCTTCTCGACGGAATGTAGCAAATACTTCAGATGCAGTGAAATCCAGTACATTGAATATACCTGATATCACTGCTGCTTTCGTTTCTTTTGCAAATTCATTATCACTTTGTCGAAATTATTTTGCTATTTTAGGTACAGCTCAAGTTCATCAGGATAATGGATTCGTTATAGATTCAGGTAGCCAAGTTGACTTTATTACTACTCGCTTAGCGAATTGTTTACATTTGTCTCGGTCTAAGTGCCCTTATTCTCTGAAAGGCATCGGACAATTAACGTTATCTACCCCCCTCAAGGACGTAATTTGTAAACTTGCTCCTTTGTATTCGACTAAAGAAATTCTACAGTTCTACACCGATGTTTACCCCGTATTACCATCGATCTACCTCTCCCTTCGGATCTTAGAACCGGTTTTTAACTTTAAGGTTAGCTCATCCACATTTCGATGAAACCGCACTCGTTTTCAAATCCCGCAAATTGTTCTTACTTGCGACATTCGTCAAACGTTTTGAGAAATATTCTCGCATCCAGATGACTGCAAATATCAACACATTTTTTGGAGATTTTCACCAGAAGAACCTGTACTCGAATGGGAATACACGCGAGTAATTTTTAAATCTACAAACAGTCCATATTCGACTCAACGTACTATCATACAATTACTTGAGGATGAAAGATCAAATTTTCCCTTAGCCGCTGAGGCTGATATTGGTGATATTTTGTGGGGGGCGGCGATGAATCTGGTGCACTAGAACTTCGTAAGCAGCTAATTAATCTTTTGCATTTAGGTGGATTTCAGTTAGGTAAATGGACCAGCTCTCATCAATCGATCGTTGATGTTGGTGTTAATTTTTCACAAAAATTACCCGACTCTTCTTCCTCTTTGAAAGTTCTATCTTCGAGCTGAACTTTCTAATTCAATTCTCATTAATTTGTTGGTTGCAAAAACTCGTGTGGCGCCGCTCAAGACAATTCTACGGCTGGAACTAGGTGCAGCATGGTTACTGTCAAAACTTGTTCGTTAAATTAAGCCTTCGTTTGATGCTCTTCAAATGGACACACCAATTTGTTTTACAGAATACCCTTATGGTGTATTAAAAATTTTCTTCGCAAACAAAGTGGCTCAAATTGACGAAAATTACCTGAGGCTCAATGGAGACATGTGCTAAGTACAGAAAACCCTGCCGACCCTGCTAGTCGAGGTTTGTTGCCATCATAATTAGTGGATTGCAGATTATGATGGAACGGTCCAGATTTTTTGTATAAATGGTTTGCAGATTGACCAACACCGGAAGTTGACTGTGAATCAAATCTTACAGAAATAAACGAAACTTCAATACCCTCTAATTTGTTGTCGATGGATATCACGCCTATTGGCGCTTTTTTTGATCGAATTTCTTCTCTGATAAAATTGCAACGCGTCTTGGCGTATACTCTTCGTTTCACTCACAATTACAGAACAAGAAAACTCGATAAAAAAAACTTCTTTTAGGGCCTTTAACAGGACATGAATATCGTGACGTCTTATTGCTTGCAGCTCGGCTCACACGTGCGCAGCATTTACGCAGCGATATTACACTATTAGATAAGGGATGCTTGTGTTCCAAAAGATACAGAAACCTGTCGCCATTTTTTGACCCCCGCGGTCTCGTAATGGTGGGGGGTCGATTGAAAAACTCCCAGCTCGGACAAAGTAGTCGTTATCCTATTTTGTCCCTTATGAAAGTCGGCTCGCGACTTTATTAGTCTTTATTTTCATTTGTATTCCTGTCACGGCGGTCCGCATTTCATTCAAAGTTTGATTCACCGCAACTACTGGATTCTGTCGGCTAGGAAGCTCATTAGACAGAGAATATTTAGATGTCTCACTTGTTACCGTTTTAAAGAAAATCCTATTCATCAACCTATGGCGGTCGTCATTTAGAGTCGAACCCTCGATAACTTTCAGGTGTTGATTTTGCGGGATCCTTTCTACTAAAAGCATCTGTACTGCGCACGAACCGCACGGTGAAGTGTTACTTAGTTCTTTTCGTTTGTATGGTAACCAAGGCTGTGCACTTGAAAGCTATTACCAGTCTCACTACCGACGGATGTCTTTCAGCTGTGGATTACCGTAGTTTACCTAATCATATCTATTCGAAACAGGGACGAAACTTCAGAAGAGTAGCTCGAGAAATCCCGGAGATTTCACAGATGTTGGACGATTCTAACGAAGAAATAGTGAATTATTTCGCTTAACGAAATATTGAATGTACTTTTGACCCTCTTATGCTCCAAATTTCGTCGGCATTTGGGAAGCTGGGAGAAATCCTCCAATTTTGATGTTTACGGGCTTTTTGATTACACATAGACATCTAAAATTTTATTTTATAAACTTCTACAACAAATTAATTAATTTAATTTAATTAAGTTTCCATTTGTTTGCTCATCGCTTAACGTTAGTCCAAAAACAACATAGAATGGTCTATCATAGAAGTAAGTAATTGTTAGTCTTTGATATCATTAAAATATTTTGCATGGGTGAGGCATGGTTTGATTTAAAAATATATATTAATTCACAAAATATGAGAAACCCTAAAGGTTTTTGTTCGTCAAATTCTCAGATAACTCGGCCGTATTTTTGTTAAAATGTGGGGATTGTCCTAAGGTATACGTTGGACAAACTGAACGAAGCTTCCCAGACCATATTTAACATTAGATTAGACGGAGTCGCTTGGCTATAGACAGCCTTACACCATTGTGACCTTAGTAAATCTTTTACACTAATACCATAATGCCAGTATGTTTCCAGGAATTAAATTTCCTTTATAGGGTCAATTAACCTCCTAGGAGGCCCTTGCCCTCGTCTGTTCTGGAGTTATCGCCATTGCTCCGGTTAGAACTAGTCTATGCTACACTAGTCTCTGGTTTATTCAGGTTCACAATTTCTAAATGCGGGAATCTATGACCTGTACCATGCCAGTTCAGTCTTATCGCACTCATTAGATCTTCTTTTCTGATTTGTTAGTGCAGGGAAAGTTCTATTAAAGTTTCTATTGGTACAGAACAGATGGTGTACAGAGCCCCCGTTATGTCAAAATTAACCATTCTTTGAAGGATTTACAGCTTGTTTTCTCTATGTGCGCGTATATTTCACTTGATCGGAAAGCGCAATTTCTTGTCCGTTAACGTTCGATATTTAGCTTCCTATTAGTGAAAGGTACTACCACAGTTATGTCTTCGGTCTGATTTGGGAATTAATATCACCCTAGCTTCCTTCTCTTCCATTGGAATTAAGCCTAACTTTGTTAACTGCCTTCAAGTAATGCATCTTTGAATAATTCCGTCAAATCTTTTTATGAGCCTTTAAGGGACTGGCTGTTGAGTTTGTGTCAGTAACTCCCTTACAGAACGTCCTCCGTAGTTTCCTTTTCGATTTTCTAAACTCCTTGTTATATTCCGACAATGCCTCTTTATAGGCTTCCCTGTTACCTGTTTTTTAAAAATGTTGCAAAATTATTGGTATGAATTTTAAGGCGACCTAAATCCTTGTTCCACCATGGCACGTCTCTGGAGGACAACTGGATTCATAGTCCTTTAGGATGCTATTTTTGAGCAGAGACGCTGCTATTTCTCGCTCTACTATGGTTTGGATGTTGAAGTAGCGATCGTCAGTTCTCCCGCTTAAGCACTCTCTATCGGCCACTATTTCGAACTCAATCTGCTGATTTAATTTTGAATTGTACTTGCTGTGAAAGCATCAAATAGAGTGATGTCCAACACCGTCTGCCTAGGCAATTGATTAAAAATTCACCTGGTTCGTTTCACTTAACTTTTTTATTTTATTATCAGACTAGTTTCAGCACTGAGCCATTAATAATAATAATGTACAAATGTAATTTTAACAGGTTATATATAAAGTGAAACGAAGTAAGTGAATTTTCAATCAATTACCTATTATTAACACAATGTTTCACCAAGTGATAAATGAGCAACAAATACAAGATACATTTTGTCTAATTGCATTCGAAAAGGTAGGCTCACTACCTTTATTTATAATATCTGAATTAGACCTTTTAAAAAGAAGGCTGAGGTCATGACAACCTGCCTTTTGGCTTTCTTACTTTTAAAAGGGCAGCTGCTAGATCCTTTGTGGTGAATTCTGGAATAAACGTATAATTAATGTCTTCTCTCAGCATTAGAAGTGCCCTTGCAGTAATGCAGACTGTTTTATACACCAAACTACCTTCGTCTTGAGGTAGGCCTCTTACCTGTCTTTATTAAACCAAGGTTTCTGCAGAAATTCTATTTTAAATTTGTTTTTTTTTTTTTTAATATCCAATAAAGGGCACTTGATACCGCCTTAGAGTGGTGGAGTTTTAATTAAATAGAGGGTATGCCTATGGGGTATACCACGGTACGTACCCTCTATTGGTACGAGTCCCTACATTTTGTATTTTAGGCCTTTTTGCCTTTGGGGTTTCCCTTCTATCTGTCCCCATCGATTGAGTAGGGTCTTTGTGGCCCCTGTCATTGTTGACGTGCAGTTGTTTAAAATGTTTGCCCATGAACGTCCCAAGAGTAGAAACAGGTGTGTGGTCCCCCTATCCTCAGAATTCCTTAGCAGTTGGCTATGTCCCCGCTTCAAGATGATAGCAAAGTAGTTTATACCTTAGTGGGAAGATCTAAGTAGTTCGTCGGTAGTAAAATGAACTAAAAATGATTGAATGTACGTTAAATAATTTGTGAGTGACTATATTATGATAAATTTGGAATTTCTAAATTTATCATAATTTATTGATGTTCCACTCACAAATTATTTAACGTACATTCAATCATTTTTAGTTCATTTTACAGAAAGAAATACGTTCAAACTAGTGTTGCTTTGATAGCCTTGCTATTTTGTAACACGCAAATTACTTTTGTATCATTCAATGTCTGTCGAAGTATTAGCTTGAGAAGTAGTTGTTTCAAAAGTGGTTTATTTTTGTAGTCTTAATAAGACTCATTTGTTGTAGATTTTACGAAATATTTTCGTGTTTTTTCTAATTATTAGTTAATTTTCTACAACGTAAAGGACTTATCTATTTTAGTAGGGTACAGAGCCCATTCACCCCGACAAGTTGCATTCCTTTGTAAGAGTACATAAGACAATATGTAACGTATCAACCTAGCAGTGTTAAAAGGTTTTAAATTGTGATGAATTAATTTCTCTTTTAACCCGCGGTGAAACAGTTTTGTAATAATTAGATTGTTAATTAAGTTAAAACAGTTTTCTTCGACTAGTTTTGACTGTATGTCATTCTCATAAAGATACTTACAAAATTGAAAAATTAGCCGTTACTTATACAGAATAATTTATTATTCCCAGAAGTCTTTCCTCTAACGTATTTCTGTGAAAATGCTGATTGCACGACAACTTAAATATATATATTGGTGTCTATGCTCTAGTGACCGCAAATCAATATACAATATTTTAAATGTGATTGAAAAATAGCATGGTATGGTGATATTTACATTCACCTTACCATGAATTAGTCAATTTTAATTAGGAATGTCATTCAACCCAGCTTCTGAATTTTTTATGTTCTTTCCAGCTAAACTTGAGACAAAATCCTTCTGTACACCGTACGATATATAACAAAAATCCGATAATCTATTTTAAAACATTTTATAAAATCTTATAAGCAAAATGATATTAATGTATATGTGCCCATAAACTTATATTCTGAGTAATTAAGAAATATAACTGAACAAATTTGCCTTACCCTTTCGTATTTATTCACTGACGAATTGAAAAAACATTGCAAGTACGAGCTTCCTGCACTGCCTTCATAAAACTCAGAGAAGATAAATCTTAAAAAATCATAATTAAACGTATGTGTGTAACATGATGTTAATAGTATTTGCAATTTTATTATGTACACGTTTTTATGTGTTTAAATTTAATTAGACGACAAACCAAGTGGTACAATTAATTAAATACTTATGTACTTTAATTTTATTCATCTACGAATAACCTAAAATATAGCACTAAACTTTTCTCATTTTGAAACTAATATTATTATCTTTCGCACAGATAAATTCGATATATAGTTAGCTATAATTTAAAGCAAAAAATATTACATTCTAAATAAAAATTTGAACGCAGAGAAAATGAAAATATACATATTGGCGACGTTAAGGGCACTGCTAATTTAAAATGTCATAAACATTGATCAGAAAATATACTTACATACTTTATATAGCTTTTTGATTTTTTTAAATATTTCACTTTACAGGTATTTTAGAATTAATGCATTTAGGGACATATTTTTATATATTAGGACAGTTTACGTTTATGAAATTAATTATTACACTTATATTTGGTTGTCAAAATTTAATTTATAATTAAAAGCCCAAATGGTTTGAAATGGAAAATCCAACAATAAACTTCAATGTTACTCTCTCATAAGAAAACAATGGATATATGAATAACATTAAAAGAACTTATAAATAAATAAAATAATTGTATATATAAAACTATATTTTTAGGTTTTAAACTAGAACATTTCTTAAATAATGATAATTTGATAAAGTTGAAAGGAGTACCTATGGATTAATAGAGAAGGGGTATAATGAGAGATCAAATAATTAATAATTGTAGAAAATTTGATAGAATGACAATGGCAAAGATAAATGCAACAAACTAAAAAAAAGCAGAAAAGGAAAGAAAATTAAAACAATATATTAACGAAAGAAGAAATAGATAACGAATTGGAGTATTAAATTTAAAAAGCAGGCAATGCACAGAAAACGAATTAGTATAAGAATTAAAAAAAAATGAGAAATTAATTTTTAGTGGAGTTAAGAGCGAACTAACAGCGGCAGCAGGAACAGCATGTCTAATATATATAAAGTATTGTTTCTGTAGATGCATTTCCTAGCGGAAGTTGGCGACTATTTCAGCATATGATCTCCTATCTGTTGTTACTCTCATCAAATGTTCAAGCCACATCCCTGTTCACTTCCTAATGTTACGGAGCCATGCCATGTTTTTCCTTCCAATAGCTCTCCTTCCTTCTATCTTCCCCTGGATTATCAAACGTAGTAGTTCATAGCGTTCGTGTCTCATTACATAAGCAAGGTAGGCTGTTTTTCGCACTTTGATATTACGGAAACTCCTACTGCTCTAAGCCCACTCTTCGGAGGGCTTCATTATTCAATATCATCCATGATATTTTTTGCTTACGATGCAGCATTTATATTTCGAAGGCCTCATGTTCATAGTGGATGTTTTTAGCACCCAGGCTTCCATGCCATATAGCATACCTTATATACCTTTCATTGTTTGACGCAGCGCTCTGTGAAAGATATACTCTAAGTATATATTAAATAATAAGGAAGAGAGTATATATCCCTGTCTAACACCTTTATATATTCTAATTTGCCACTTTCTATCTTTAGGTATTGAATAATCTCTCCTGTTTGGGCTAGTCCAGTCAATACATATCTGGTGCCAAAATCATTCTGAAAACCAAATATGTAGCTTCTATATTTTTTTCGCATTTTCTGAAGATTCGAGTATGTATTTACTTCAGAAATATTTTTAAAGTATGGTTCATAATAATAATAATAAATAATAAATATTGATGCTAAGACTAAAACAGTTTACATTAGTCAGAAATATGAACAATAATTGTAACATAATATTTGTGTGTAAATGTAGTTCTGATTGGAGGGAATCAAACAATAAATTAAACACAATAAAATAAAGAGCAATAAAAACAAATAAAAATTGATAAAAACTATATAATATATTAAACAGAGTAATAGAACTAACATATAAATGAAATATAATCAGGTTAATCACCATACAAAACACAATTATATAAATGATTTTTTAAAACAGAGTAAAATAAAACATGAAGACATGGGCACTAATAATAAATACACTTTTGATTGCATAACTAATATTGCTTATTATTACTGATTCTACTTTGGGAAACTCGTGCGAAGAATAAACAATACATTATAAAATTTTGGAGCCCAATAATTAGGGCGTGATTTTTTCAGTCTAAACTGTTTTACACAAATGCTGTTTTTGTGTCGTGTACTATGAGTATGTATAGTTGCAGATGTATGAAAATTTGTAATATTATTTTTAATGTACATAAGACATCGAGATATAAAGATTGCTGGTAGAGTCATGATATATATTTCTGAAATATGGCTCTACAGTCATCCCTATACCCTATTCCACCAACTATGCCTACTACTCTTCATTGGAGTCGAAACATGCGATGTAAACAGGCAGAATGCCCCCACGCTAATAAACCATATAAGATAATAGAATGGCATGTAGCAAAGTATGCAGCTTTTAATGTGGTGTAGTCAGCATAAGTAACATTTAAGCTATCATTAACGTAGGATGGTAAATCGTTAATAAATATTATGAAAAGAAGCGGCGACGAAGTTATCAACAGACAGTGTGCTCGATGTAATTCCTCCGTATTTTACTACTTGTGTCCTATTTGACAGATAAGACTGTATTAGCAAGATGCTGCTTTCTTTGAACCCATAGCGAACGAGTTTGCTTATTAAGATGTGATATGCGCAGTCAAAGGCCTTACTTAAGTCTACAAATGAAGTCATGGTTAACTCCCCATCTTTATAGCCTGATAATATTTCATCAATTAAGGCTAGTATTGCATCTATCGTTGATTTTCCAGAGCGAAATCCAAATTGCGAATTTATAAACATACGATTATCCTCAAAGTATGTTTTTATTTAGTAAAAGTAAAAAATACCTTAGAGAATATGGGTAATATCGATATAGGCCTATTATTTTGTGGATTATTTATATCGCCATTTTTATGTATTGGAATTACAGATGCAATTTTCAATGCATTAGGTATTAATGATGTTTTGATGCATGTATTTATAATAGAGTTAAGTGGAAGAAATAGTGATTTCTTGCAAGATTTTAACATATCGGTAGATAGTCCATATATGTCCTTACTTTTACTGTGGTTTATAGAATTAATAGTATCTCTTACATCAGAGCTCGATATTAATTTAAATGAAAAATTAACCAATGCTCTGTAATGTATACAATATCTAAATGTTCACTTTCCGTAATACAGTTTAGTTCATTATATTTATTTCGTAGGGATTGTTTGTTAACAAATAACACTTTTAAAAAGAATTATTCTTGATGCATTAGAATCTATTCACAGATACCTTTATCTGGATTTGTGGGAGCGTTCTTAAAAATTAGCTGCTAATTTCTATCCCAGATGGCCAATTTGTTGGATTTATTAATAGTTCATGTTCCGCAAAATCGGGACATAACTTAAAGCTGTTGTATGTGTCCGAAATAGTTTGCATTTTCTCACAAACAAAGTTCTTGTTTTCTAGGATACCTTGAATATAGGGTTCCATATCCTTTATTAATAAAGAGCCAGGGTTTTCGTCGTTCAGCAGATATTATTTCGGATGTGTTGTTTCCAGTGCTAATTACTTTGCCTTATTTATTTCGCCTTTTTCCTTTATAAACAGTAAAACCATCAAATTCGTCTTTATCACTAGTATTTTTCTGCATTTGATAAGACAAGGTATTGCGCCGCATTAATTTTTTTCTTCAAAAGGATATTATTTTCTAACAGAACTGCATTTTTACTTTCAAATTCTTGAATAATTTTTCTTAGTAGCTTATTCTCTTCAGTCAGGAAATTAAATTTTTAAACACGACTGATGAAAATGTTGTTCACAGTTTGCACATTGGAAAACGTTAACTGATTTGTTTTTACATTTTCGGCACTTTCTTTCAGTTGAAAGATTGGACTCGGGTAAGACACAACTATATTCGTCGTTCGCCATTATGTTTTGTATTGTGGTACAAATTATGCTGGTAAGTCTTGTTTGACAGACATTTTCTAATTTTGTTCTTCTGGCGGCATATTCGACTTCACTTTTTAGAATGTTTAAGAGTTGATTTTTGGTTGCTCCAATTCAGACCTATTTTCGTAAAATGTTTCTTGAACGTAGCTCTCCATTTCTTTCTGGTTCTCTTCCGGTTGAAGCATGACATGTGCCTATTGGTTTTATATCACTATAATTTGAGATCTTCTCTGCGCACCCGTCATTTCTTTAATTTTTTGGGTGTATTAAATATGTCTGCTGTAAGATCTCGATTTCTACACACTGTTCTCGCATCCAGTTTTCTTTTTCTCTTTTTATCTCCTTCCGAATAATCATATTGATACACTTATAACCTTCCGGTGATTTCCGTTTTCGAACCTTTTTCTTTCTATAAGTTCTAGGATATTTCCAGTCATCAATCTTTGCTTTTTCGTCCTCTTCTTTGCTTGTAAATATTTTTCAGTAGATATATTAACTAGTTTGATGTCCAGGCTGCTTCTATACTTTCATTATTCGTCGACTATTGGATTGAGGTATTTTTTTCTTTGAAAGTTGTAATTTTAGACTAATGTTTGCCACTATAGTATTATGATCGCTTTCTAACGGGTTTCCAACAATTATTGCAGTCCCGGATGGCGTTGGAATCAAAAACGTAGGTCAATTCTTTCATGTGCCAAATAAATGAACTGACATATTAATTGTCAAACATAACCCTGTGCATTAAAAATGTCAGTTCATTTATTTGCAACATGTAAGAATCGATCTACGTTTTTTATTCCAACGCCACCCGGGACTGCAATAATTGTTGGACACCCGTTATGTCTGTACCTGGATATGTGCGAATGCTCCAAACACTGCTAATGTTCTCATGGCGATGTTCCACCTTTTCATCATTTTTGTTTGATGTAGGAGCATATACTTGCATGATATTTACTTTTATTGGGCTGTCTTGTAATTGAAGTAACTTTTTTCTCTTAGTGGTATTAGTTTTGCTGATAATAGTATTCTGACTCCATATTTATGTTTCTTATAGCTTCCAGAGTAATTATCTGTTTTCAAAATCGTACATTTCGTTATCTGTCCACCTTGTTTCATAGATATCTAATAACTGTCGGTTTAATCTTGCCATTTCGTTATTGGCGTTGTCTATCTTTTCTGATTTTAATACTGTTCTGACATTCCAGATGCCTATCTTCATGTATCTGGAATACCATGTGATGTTTATTTGCTTGCTATTTGTTGTATAATTCTCCAACATGGCACACTTGAAGATTCCTTGCACCCCTGTCTCAATTAAGAGACGCTGGTACTCGGGATCGTGGTTTAACCTGTCTGTCACGATAAAATAGTTTTATTAGAGAAAAGTTTATGACGTGATTTCCCCACGACAAGTGTAATTGCTATTACAATCCTGCCCATGGTAAAACAGTTGGAAAGCAGTTCAGGATCGTTTCCTATATGCTTTGAAACTGTTAATAGTAAAGTAAAGTCACTTTTGAGCGTTTCAATGCAATTTGACACTTGTGCTAAACCTAGGTCCATCCTCTTTGCCTTCTTTGCTTTGTGGTTTTCACCCGTAACTCTGGGCACGGGTAAAGTATTATACCCCTTAGAACTTAGTCACCAACACTTGAGTCAACCCCAGCAACTAGAACGCGCCTACTGAGAATTTGTGTGTATAGAGAAGATAACTCTGAACATCTTAAGCTGAGTTATTGGACATGTTTGGAAACGACGCCCAAAGACTGTGCACGAACATGATATCAAAGGACTGCTTCTTATTAGTGTAAGTAAGTAAGTAATTTTTGGATGCAAATGCCAAACAGCTTACATAGGTCGAAAAAATATTAATAGTGATGTACTCTTATCACTATTAATATTTTTATTATTAACATACACTATATTACAAATTTAAATTAAGATAGAATATAAATAATAAATAAATCAATAAAGTTAGCACATTAATAAATTAATTCATGTAAAACAGCAAAATCAGCATGCATATAATATTAATGTATAAATATAATAAAATTTAGTTAGTGTATAGATAAAAACAATGAACAAATAAAATTAAAGTTAGTACAAGATCAATAAAATCCGACATTCATAAAAATCAGTAAATAAATAAAATCGAGATAGCAAATATTTGACAAACTTATAAAATAAATAAAAACATTTAAAAAAATATAGATAAAATCGATTTATAAATATGATCATTAAAATCAACAGGTATATAAAATAATGTATAAATAAAAATAGAATAAATAAAATCGGTGCGTCAGACATGATTTTTGAACAAGAGGATTAGGGATATTGTAAAATTTGTTCAAAACACACTTGTTAAGACTATAATAAGCTTTATTTACTAAATACCTTTTTATGATACGCACAAATTTGGTGAGCGGAAGAGATCTTATACACGATGGTAGCATATTATAAAATTTTGGTCTATAATAATTGACCCCATTCTGTGATCGAGCTAGACAAAGATGATTTGTACAAATATGGTCATTAGACCGTGTGTTTTCACTTCTATAGCCAATAGATGCTAATACTTTAATAGCACGTCTTTGCAGGCCAAATAAATGTGAAATTATACTTGAATGACCCCAAGCAAGAATTCCGTGAGACTCACATAAGGAGAAATAAGCGGTTCTCACTGCAAAGGGAGGTAATTTATCACTAAGTTGACGTAGGAGGTCGATAGCAGTGTATAACTTATTTGACACCATATCTTCGTGAGCATTCCAGTTGAGTCTCGTATCAAGATGTATACCAAGAAACTTAACACTTTGGTTAGGGATCACTTTCTTAAGTGAGAATATCATTTGGGTGGATTTAGTTGGATTCACAACTAGTTTGTTTGCTGTAAACCAGTCAGACGCTAGCTGCACCGAGTTAACGTTAGTATCGTAGGCAATATCTTTAGAACTAGAATAATCCTTAATACTGGTATCGTCAGCAAACAGTACCACAGATGTGCTGTTCAATTGGCATGGGAGGTCATTAACCTATATTAAAAATAAAAGCGGTCCCAGAATTGACCCTTGAAGTACACCGCAAATTAATTTAAGTTCACTTGACCTAGTCTTATTGATATGAACCTGCTGACGACGATAACTTAAGAAAGAAACTATCATACTGCAGCTGTTTGCATGGAAATTATAATAATATAATTTTTGTAACAATATTTAATGCGAAACACAATCGAAATCTTTCTCTAGGTCCCTAGGTGGCAGCAGAGTGTGAGCTTTGCTCAAATGCCTCATATGTTCATATATTTCATTGGTAAATGTGATTATAGACTTATCTTCGTGGAAACCATATTGATTGTCATTAATAACAACGAGATATTCTACAACCTGACCAAAAAGTATTGACTCTAATACCTTAGAGAATATGGGCTAAAGGGAGATCGGTCTGAAATTATTAATATCAGATTCACTTCACTTTTTGTAAATAGGTGTCACCCTGGCCTTTTGTAGACATTCAGGAAAGTGTTTAGAAATTATGCTGGA
The DNA here is from genome assembly GCA_963969525.1 of Ontholestes murinus. Lineage (NCBI taxonomy): Eukaryota > Metazoa > Arthropoda > Insecta > Coleoptera > Staphylinidae > Ontholestes > Ontholestes murinus. The sequence goes on from OZ018396.1 coordinate 29,117,680, forward strand.
ATTGATTAGTTTGGTTAGTGGTGTAATAATGACATTCAATATGGATTTGAGCAAAGATGTGGATATACCTTAAATATCTCGGCTGTTGGAATGTTTAAATTTCCCAACAATATCACGCACCGCAGATTTGCTTACCTATCGAAATTCAAAACAGTGAACTCCCAGATTAACATTGAAGTTTGAAAGTAGTTGCATATGACTGAAAGGAGCTGGGGGCACGTTTTTTTTATCAAACTATCAGAAAAAATGGTGAAATAATCATTAAACGTGTCTGCATCAATAACACAAGTTTTATTACTTGAATTTGCCCTACTAGAATTAATTAGAGACCACAAAGCCTTCGGACTGTTTGCAGATTTATTTATATATTTAGCGTTAGCTTGTATTTTAGCAGTCCAACAAGGTCCGAGAGACCTACGTTAACTGTTTGGATATATAGTTGTTCATGATTTAAGTTTGAAAATACATTGTCCAGACAATTTCCGTAGCGAGTATTAAAGTCTACACAACTGATCAGACCATATGTCTTATGTTAAATAAGTTGCACAGTGTAATAGCACTGTGAGTACATTTTTCTTCGTATCAATTAATTCTAGAATATTGCCCATTATAGCCATAAATTCATTAAAATCGCCAGATGGTGAACGATAAATTGTTATGACAATTATAGAATTGGAGAGCAGTGATGCAGCTACTTCACAAGTTTTTTCACACGAAAGCGCATTGAGTTGACTATGTTTTGTAACGAATTTCATTGGTGATGAGCTCTATGGCACCACCATGTATATATTTTAAGTATGTAAAAATACAAAACAATTTACAGTTTAAAAATTTGGGTATTAAACATGGATAAAAAATAGAATGAGAGTAGTAGAAATGAGATTTATCTGAGAAGAGTGAAGGACGTCATACTAATGTATTCTACGAGGAAGAAGAGAATATGAAACCAAGAAAGACATAAGAAAGAACAATAAACGAGTTACTAGAAACTATAGGCATTACAAGATTATAAGCAATACAAAATGGCAAATTTATACATTTGTCATAACTTGTTTGTTTTTAAAATATTACATTTTATTCGTATTTTGTAATATAGGTCTGATTATACAGGGTGAGATTTTTTCGATGTTCTCTATAGGGATCTCGGAAACTATAGGAGATAGAGAAACGGTTATAGGGAAAGAAGTGTAGATTTACGAGACGAATGAAATTCCACTTTCAAAGTTTTCAAAAAAGTCAAGGGTAACTAGATATTTTGAAAAAAGTCAAAAGTGTCAATATTTTCAAATCAATATATCTCGGTTATTATAACAGATGGAAAAAAACTGTAAAATACAAAGTTTTAGATAATTTTATGCAGATTAATAAAAAATAATCAGAAAATTTTTATCGCCATTATTTTCCGAGATATGACGCAAACGTACATTTTTTTAAATGGAAACCATAGTTGGCTGTGATCTAATTCAAAAGGTAATTTTTTTCTCTTTAATCCAATATGGCATACGGCATAGTCATTTCTAAAAATAAGTGAGTTATAATCATTTTAAATTTTATTATAAATAAAAAATGGGTAGCCATGAAAAAGTTGAAAATAAAACAATTGCAGTTGTTTGTAATAATAGCAATATTGTAGTTATTAGTTTTACAGAGATAAACCAAAATGAAACAACAGCATAAAGTAATTCTGTAATTATCAATGTATCAATGGGAGAGAAATTTTAATATTAAAAAAGTATGGTCAAAGAGTCCACTATTAATATTATTATGACATAAATTATATCTTTTTAAAATTGAATTTGTGGCTTTTTTGACTATTCTAATGTAAATTGAATTAAATGTTTCAATAACAGCTAGTTTATGATCCTCTACGGATGGATATGATTTTTCATATACTTTGTTTATTACATAACCCCACAGAAAAAAATCTAGAATTCGCAAATCGGGAGATCTAGGTGGCCTTGGGATTGGTTTATTTCTTCCCACTTATGAGTTAGGAAAAGCATCATTTAAATAATTTGTAAAGCCAACATGTTATGAGATGGAGCACCGTCATATTGGAACCATTTCAATCTTGCTTGTAATGATAAATTTAAACAATCGAGCGTATCTTCAAATGTTTTTTGAAGAAAATGAAAGTAATCATTTTCATTTAGTGAGCTTTCAAAAATATATGGACCGAGAATTATTAATCCTAACACACCATTGATTAAACCCAAATTTAATTTGTAGTTTTCTCTGTGAAACTTCTCGTGGATTCTCTCGAGTTCATCTATGTTCATTGTGGCGATTAAAAATACCACAATTAGTGAATCGCGATTCATCTATTCATAATATTTTTGTAAGAAACGTATTATCCTCTTGACAAACGGGTTTATACCACATACAGAAGGCCATTTGATAATTACAAAATGATTATTTTTATGCTGGTTTTTCATTTTTGTTTAACTTTGTAGAACTAATAATTTCAATATTGCTGCTATTATAAACAACTGCAATTGTTTTACTTTCATCTTTTTCATAGCTACCCATTTTTTATTTATAATAAAATTTAAAATGACTATAACTCACTTATTTTTAGAAATAACTATGTCGTACATCATATTGCATTAAAGAGAAAAAAAATACCTTTTAAATGAGGCCATTAAAAAAATGTAAGTTTGCGTCATATCTCGGAAAATAATGGCGATAAAAAATGTCTGATTATTTTTTATTAATCTGCGTAAAATTATCTAAAACTTTGTCCTTCACAGTTTTTTTTCTATCTGTTATAATAACCGAGATATAATGATTTGAAAAAATTGACACTTTTTACTTTTTTCAAAATATCTACTTACCCTTGACTTTTTACAAAACTTTGAAAGTGGAATTTAATTCGTCTCATAAATCTGTACTTCTTTCCCCATTTAACCGTTTCTCTATCTCTCATAGTTTTCGAGATCCCCATATAGAACATCGAAAAAAACACCTTGTATATAAAATGTAGTCAATCTTGTATTATTTCATAATGTTTCACCAAAAGATAAGTAAGAAAATTATTCAAGAAGAAACAGAAAATGTTATATGAAAATTATATCTAAAACATTTCTGTTGAAACATGATTTTCAAATTACATATATATATATTTAATTTAATTTTTAATTAAGAGACATAATAAAACCCATTAAAGTTTGTAAAATTAAAGTAAAAAAACATCCTTTCTAGCCATGTAAAAAGAATATGTACATAAAGGAATATCAAACGTTTAAAATACGAACGTATCGGATTAAAATCGAATGGAATGTTTTAGATTGTCGAGAGATGGGGTGGCGAATGCATGTTGCAGTCCTCCCTCAAAACTGCGGACGGGATGCTGGCACCGGCCCAAATGAAGACGCGACCCTGCCCGAAAATAAAATACGGAAGAGACTGCTAAAGGCCCGCAATCGATAACTCCCTTAAAATTTATTTTAAATGTTAAAACCCCGATGATAACGGCCAGTGAGTGTAGTTATTCAAAACATGCCTACAACCAGAACGAGTAATAATTACAAAACATTTTTCAAATTTCAACTCACTGGCTTAAATTTTAAATCAGAACTGTTGCTATGGGCGTGCCTTAATCCTAGACGCCTGCTAATAGTTATAGAATTTTTTTGACGGAATCGATTAAATTGTGAGCATATGCTGAGTAATGTAGGAAATGTTGACCTCTTTGAGATGGGGATGTTTCTCGAGGATGGCCTGCATGAATAATTCATCGGGGTGAGTACTTAACGTCCATTTTTCATATTCAGAATAAACAAAACGCGATGTCAAGGGGCCGGGGGAAGGGTTTAGTTTTATGTGTCTCGGCTGGTATCTATCATCCGGGATGTGGGGGGTCGGCGATCAATCATCCGGTTGATGCAATGTGTATCGGAAAACTGGACTTAGGCAAAATTCGTTAAATGTTAAGAACTGAGGGGAGGATTCGGAATTGGGGGATGGGGTTAGTTCGTTCGCTCCGTCTCGCTCTTCTCCTTCTCAATCAAGCATCTCGATTTTCCAGTTTGAACCTCTGCCAAAATTTAGACATACAGAGGGAATAAATTATTGTACACAAATCTTTCCACATAAAGAAGTGCAGACCAATAGTCGCGTCTCTGTCTGTGCGCCGCCCGTTGGTCGGAGCGAGACGGCGTAATGTGATTTTTCTGTTGTAATAAAAGGGGAACTAAGCCAAAATTGTGCATTGCCAAAAGTTTTTGTAAAATTCGTCTCTCCCTCGCGCGCTTGTTCTTATTCGATTTTTCAGTTCGTCCCCCCTTCGCCCGTGATTTATCTTCCAGGGTGTTTACCATAAATTAAGTTAGAGTGTTATTACCAGAAATATACATGCCTCCATGTTTCAGCTGCTGCTGCAACCAGAGACAAGAGCCGATATTTAAATTTTCGCGTCATCTCCATTATCACCAACATCCTTCAGCTTATCGCTTTAGATGCGCGTATCATTTTCGCAAATTCGCGAACAAACAGGCGATAAATCCAACGAACGACTGAATCATAAGCAATAAACGAATTACTGGGCAAGTAAATGCATACAAACTGCAGGTTTGTAAAAATGCACATGTTATCACTAAGTCTACTACATTTACATAAATACAGTTGCAAATAAAATATTAGAAACAATTGCGCTATTAATAAATATTAATATAATTCTATGCCTACTTAATACTAACATGCGTTATAACATATTATTGGAATTGCATACATGAATATGATGTAAAAATTCTTAATATTTAAAAAATGATAATTCGAGAATTAGTTTAATTATTATTATATTTTAATACAAAATTTAGAGTATTTCAGTTAATACGTTACATTTGTATATTTCAGCAACTTGAGTGACTTTTAATAAATAAATAATAATTTTGTGCACACATTCCTTGATAACAAATTAACTTTTTAAAAATAATACTTTTACATTATTAAAACAATTATTATTAATTACAATATACGTGTGAGCAAGTAAAAGCTATGTCTATACTCGAAATATTCAAAAATTCGAATGATGTCTTTCATAATTTTAATTTTGTACTTGTTTACATTATTTTACTGAGAGTGTTATTTTCAATGTTGGAAGATGTTATCTTTCTTTTTCTATTCATCAATGACATTCTCAATGATAATAATAAATTAACTTAATTCTCACTATATAAAATATAATATTACTTAAACTAAAAATATAAAATGGTGATGTGGCCATCATAGTACTTTCCCTATATTTTTCTCGAAAACTATGAGGTTTACGCAAAAATGTTGTTCTTAATAATTTGTGCACTTTTGAATTCGCTACAATTATTTATTATATAAATTTTATCTATTTTCAATAGTTTATTAGCAATTGGCAAAAAATATCAAAATTTTCAGTTTTTATTTTTTTTCTCGAAAGTTTAAAATTTTATGAAAAATATGTTCGAATAAAACTTGTTCAGTTTTTCATTCCCTTTAACTTTTGTTTAAACCATTTTTTCAAATTTTTCATATTTAGAAAAATATTACCAAAAAACCAAAAAACGCTTCGAGTAAACACCCACTTCCGGTTTATGAATGTTTACCAAAAGCTTTTCAGTTCCAGTTTTTAACGACAAAACCTTAAGTATGAAGTTTCATCTCGAACAGATAATTCGTTTTTGAGATACAGCACCCACCGACAGACAGACACACACACACACACACACACAGACACAAACATTTTTTTTCTAAAAATTAGTGTTTTGGGTTCAGGGGACCCCAAAACGGATATATCCGCAAAAAAAATTTTCAAAAAAAAATCACGAAAACAATACTCCCCCTATATATACTACGTATATAGGGAAAGTAAAAATATGTTATGTTAATAAAATATAATATAGTATACAGTACGTAACAGTCACAAAAGGACCACGGAGACGCTAAGCGACACCACCTCATGAGGATGAAAAAATTAAAAAAAATATCAGTCTTATTCAACAATATCAAATGACAAATCTTACATTCTCCTGAGGAAATAATAATTAGGATATAAATTGAAACACAGCATTAACATATGAACCGTTTATTTTGAAAGTGGTGTAATTCCATTTTCTCTTGATTCGAGAAAATTAAAGGTTAACATATCTGCTAATTAAAAAATTTAGGCATATTATATGAGGTCTGGCAATGCTTCTACTGTTTTATCAATATGTAATTTGGTTATATAAATTTGTTTTAGACGTATTTTACTAAACTGATGTATACTTACGGGCTGCAAATGGACACCATCTACAATTAGACAATTGTAAAAATCGTTTAATTTAAATTTTGAACAATCAAATATCACTTAAAATATACTTCATAGTAATCCAATTTTGTTTACAAATAATGATACGACCTAAAATAGAAGTAGTATTTTTAATTTTAGACGCTAATTACATTGTCAGAATTACAAGATATTGATAGTATTTACTTATGCTCTGCATGTGGCAGTGTTTCGAAATATGCATTATTAGATTAGATTAGATGTTGAATGGGTGGCACCAGCGCCTATTCCACCGCGACCTTTCCAGGTCTATCCCTTGCAGTGTCCTGTTATCAGGCCTACTATTGTTTTGACCATTTTCCTGTCTTGGTTCAGGATTTCGGTCGTGAATTTTGGCGATTGTTTCTTAAGGAACTGTTTCGCCTGTTTCTGTCCTGGTGAGTTCGTCCACCAGATATGGGCCTGTGTCTCCACCCATTCTTTTATAGATCGTTTGACTGCGGTTTTGGAGATTCCGCAAGAGGGTTCCGGGCCAATTACTGTTTTTGACGAGCCTTGTTTGGCCAATTCGTCTGCTATGTCATTCCCCGGATGTCCTCCGTGTCCTGGGACCCACGTGATTGTTACATTTTTGTGATAGCCAAGTTGGTTAAGAGCGCGTATACAGTCCCACACTAGCTTAGATTCGACCTGTGTGGAGCTTAGTGCTCTTAGTAGCGCCTGGCTGTCGGAGAATATAGCAATTGACCTACTTTTGGTGTCTTGTCTTGTTATTTCTCTTGTGCAGTGGTGAAGAGCTATCGCCTCTGCTTGGAACACCGTGGTGTCCTTGGTGAGACTGACAGAAATCTTTGTCTCGGGTTTTGTTCCGTATATACCTGCTCCTACCCCTTTGTCGGTCTTTGAACCGTCCGTAAACCAGCATGATTCTGCTTTGGTAGGTTGGCCTTCGACCCAGTCCTCTCTTTGTGGGATTAGAACCTTGTATTTCTTTTCGAAATTGTATTTTTTCACCATGGCATCGTTAGGCATTGCTGTAATCGCGTTAGCCTTCAGCTCGTCTTCTAGCCATTGGTGCGTTTTTCCGTGTGTTTGGATTATGGGCGCCTGTCCTTGCATTAGTCTGTATGATACGGACCTGGCTTCTCCTTGAATGAAGATGTGTAGAGGTGGTATGTTCAAGATGGCTTCTAGGGCTGCTATTGGGGTGGTGCTTAGGGCTCCTGTTGTACTGAGACATGCTAGTCTTTGTGTACTGCTCAGGAGTCCTATCGCCCCCTTTTGCTTTGTCCTAGTCCACCACATCACTGCTCCATAGGCTATCATGGGTCTTATCACCCTGGTGATAATTAGGGTTTAGTCCCCAATTTTTCCCGCACATTCTGCGACACCTGCCTAATGATATTGTTGCTTTTTTGGTGGCTTTTGTGATGTGTGGTCTCCACGTCATTTTGGCGTCAAATGTTACTCCCAGGTACTTTGTCTCCCCTACAAAGGGAATTTCCGTACCCCCGAGCTTCAGTGGCTTTAGGCCTTGCAATGCTCGTCTTTTTGTGAATACGACAATTTGTGTTTTTTGTGGATTGATTGTCAATCGCTCCTGTTTGCACCAATTGTCTACTATGTTTAGGGCTCTTTGTGCTTGCTCCGAGACAACTCCGCGAACCGGCCCCTGATGACAATGGCTAAGTCACCCGCGTACCCTAGGCAGTTTATGTCCTCTTTGGACAGTTTTCCTAGAAGGTCATCACTAATGTACCATAACAGTGGAGATAGCACTCCTCCTTGTGGGCAGCCCCCCCCCTGCCTTGGCATTAATGGTATGGCCCCCCAAAGTGGATATGATTGTCCTTTTCTCTAGGCTGGCCTTGATCCATTGGCAAAGGCTTGACGGGACTCCTTTCCTTTTTTGTGCCTCCACGAGAGAGTTTGTTGTGACGTTGTTAAACGCCCCTTCTATATCCAGAAATGTGACCATGGCTATATCTTTGTCTTCCATTGCCTTTGTGATGAGCCTGTTTAGATCATCCAGCGCCGAGTGCGTTGACTTATCCGGCTGATATGCATATTGCCTGTTGTTGAGGGGATCTTTTAACAGTATCTCGTCCCTTATGTACCTATCAATCAGTCTTTCCATTGTTTTTAGTAAGAATGAAGATAGGCTGATAGGTCCGTATGACTTTGGCGTTAGGTCAGGTATTCTGCCTACCTTCGGCAGGTAGATTACCCTTACGCTTTGCCATGATTTTGGTAAATATCCCAATGCCAGGCAGGCTTTGAAGATTTTTGACAGGTGCAGCACCAATTCCTCTATGCCCATTTGTAACAGAATGGGATAAATCCCATCCGGTCCCGCGGACTTGTAAGGTTGGAACCTGCTGATGGCCCATTTAATTTTAGTGGGTCTTGTGACCTCAGTGGCTAATCTCCAGTCCTTTCGGTCGGGCCTTTTAGGTCTTTGGCTGGGATTGTCTGGCTTGTTGTGTTCTGCCAGAATTGTTGAGGCTGGAAAGTGGACTTTTAATAGTTCCTTCAGACTTTCCTCTATTGTTTCTGTGTAGGTTCCTTCCGGTTTCTTGAGGAAGCTTACCTCTTTGGCAGCACTGCCGTCCTTAGGCAGGACTTTGTGAATTCTAGAGCTTGCCGGAGTGTCGTTAATCTAGTCGTAGAACTTCCTCCACGAGTCCCTTTTGGCTTTCCGGATTTCTTTGTTATATTGAGTGAGCTTTCCTCTGTAGGTGTCCCAGTCCTGGTTGTTTTTGGCCCTATTGAATAGCCTTCGAACCTCGATCCTCATTTTTTCGAGTTTTTGGTTCCACCAGACTGTTCCGCAGCCCCTCTGCTTGGCTGTTTTTTTCTGGACAGTTTTCCAAATAAGCCGTCCTGATGGCGTCATTGATTTGTTCCACTGCCAGCTCCAGCCCATCAATCTCTCTTGTCGATGCTGTACCTCTCTTGAGAGCTTCTCTGAGGGACTCTTTATATCCTACCCAGTTCGTCTCTCTTGGGTTTCTGTACTTGTTCGTCATGAGAGATGTAACTAGATCGAAGCGGATTTGCCTGTGGTCGGAGAATATGCATGATGCACCGGAGGTATATAAGGTAATAACTGCTTGATGTCTATATTTTTCATAACAAATGGGCCTGACATCTGTTTTTAATCGCATTTTTAAGATTTTTTATTGAAAGGAAATTCTCTCGTTTCATTTCATTTAAAATAAATTTATTATGTTTTCTACATTGTGTTATTACATCATAATAATCCTGTGGTGTGTATAGAACATTCTTTTTTCTTAATGCCATTTCTATGATGCCAAAATATGCATCGTTCGGAAGGTATAAAAATTTGTGATCAATTATGTGAATGTTATTTTCCAACGACTGAACAACCATCAACCACATCAATGCCATTTGTAAATTTCGAATTTGTCCAGTACACAGGTCACTGTAGGCAATAAAATGGCATTGGGTGTTACATTTTCTAAATGCCTCAAACAGCAAGAAGTTACAGTTTCGTCCCACACATACATATTAACTTTATTGTCGTGGAAATTTAGAAAACCCTCATTCAAAACATACATATTTCGCTTATAATATGCGATTGAGGCAGATAATTTGGGGTAAGGTAAGGCTTTTTGTAAGTCAAAAGAGAAGGCAAAGTAATTATCACGATTTTTTGATGCCAGAATTGTATCTTCTTGTAATGCTTTTCTTGCTAATTCAGCATCTTGCAAGTGAACATCATTTCTTTGTACAAGAATCGTTTTTTCTTCGTCATCAGTTGTTGTCTTAATTTTCAAGTTTAAGAAATCGTATTTCGCACAGGTATCTTTACGTGGCAAATGGAAGTGTAACTTGAAATCTCGTTTAAAGATTTTCCTGTATGTCCATTAATTAACTGAACTCAAGTTATTTTCCTTGCATTTTTCTAAGTATAAATTATACATTTTTCTTATGTTTAATTCAGGATTTAAAAATATCCATTCTGGATTTTTCCACGCATGTCTTTTGGAATATTCTCATAGCTTTTAGGATACGATCAATTCGTCCAGTAGATATTTGGAATGTATCAATGAAAAATTTCTTACATACTAAAATGTTTCCACCAAAAGTGACCAGGTAAAATTTATAAGCATATGCCCTCATAGTACCTCTATTATTCCTCTTCTCTTTTTACGATTCGTTAATTTGTTGTTTATAGCGAAATTATCTTCATCCTCTGAATCTAAGTTTATTCTTCTGTTTATATTCATAGGCTTTATTTCTGTGTGAATTTATTTAAGTCATAAAATAATATTGATTGACCAATTTTAAATTGTTTTTTAAGAAATTAAACACGGACTAGTTATATATACAAAAATTACATTAAATTAAGCATGATATACGTGAGATCTCATTTTTCCCACCACTTTCAAAATTAACAGTCCGTATATTGATAAAAATCTCGACGAGGTAAGAATTTTCAGGAATAATAGTATAGGGTCCGCCAATAAGGGCGCGTGAACTTTAAAATTGAATAAAACAAGTTGTGTGTGAGATAGAAACGAAATTTATTTTTCATTCGAAAGGGTATTCGACCCCATTAAGTATGGAAGATAACATCGTTCAAATGACCACCGCGGCTCCGTTTGGTAGCCCGGATCCGGGAGGTCCAATTTTCGATGACTCTGGAGCACATATCGGCCTCAATTTGAGCGATGGCGTTGCGTATGTTGACTTTGAGGTCATCGGTGTTTAGAGGCTTGTTGGCGTAGACCAGCGACTTGAGATAGCCTCAGAGAAAAAAGTCTAAAGGCGTTAAATCGCACGATCTCGGTGGCCAGTTGATATCGCCTCCGCGCGAGATGACCATGTCCGGAAATCGCTCGTGCAGAATGTCGATTGTGGCATGGGCTGTGTGGCACGTGGCGCCGTCCTGCTGGAACAACATGTCGTCCGTGTCCATATCATCCAGTTTAGGCCAAAAGAAATTGGTTATCATCGACCTGTAGCGCTCCCCATTGACGGTTATGGCGGCCCCAGCTTCGTTCTCGAAAAAGTACGGACCGATGATGCCGCCGGCCCAAAATCCACACCAAACAGTGACTTTCTGGGGATGCATTACCACTTGGTGGACCTCGTCGACTCGAATTTGCCCACCAATCGACGGATAGTCGACTCTACAGGCCGATCATCGTGACCGTAAAATGGGCGAAGTGCGCGGAACGTTGCTCGAACTGATGACCCATTTTCGTAAAACAATTTAATAATTTGCACGTGCTGCTCGACACTCAAACTTGCCATGGTGATTTGGGGTTATATACTGAACAAATGACAGCAACTTTGACAGCTCTACCTCGAACAACATGGCCGCACCCTTCCGGCAAACTTCGCGCGTCCCTATTGGCGGACCCTTTAGTTGCATTTTGGATAGGTATTGAATAGAGCTTGTAATAATTAAATGTTTCAGCATGCATAATGGAAAATTAATTACAAATACCATTTTGGTTTCCGAGTAGAAAGCTTTTACTTGTAGTAAGTGTACATTTACTGTATGTAGAAAAATCATTTGATTTATTGAATTTTAATATAAACATAGTTTTTATAATATTTTTAAGTAAATTAATTTTTAAGATGCTACTTCTAGAAAACGTAATTACATTTTATATATCGCTTAACAGTTGCATACTTATGTTTATATTTTATTCAAAATATGTTTTGATTACGCCCTCAAAATTAAAAGAAAATAGTTCATTTTTTAATTGTTTACGATCACCATGATTACTTTGTTCAAGGTTTCAAACATTATTATTTTTTTTAAATCGATAATGACTTAATCATAATGAGCTTCATCATTGCATATAAGTTACCTAAAACGCTATTATGTTGTGCCAATACCGTGTATAAAGTATCATTTGGTTCTGTATCTTAGAATCATCTAATTGGTTTTTTGTTCAGCTAATATCATTTGGTAAAATTTCGTCAGATTTACTTAATTCAAAAAGAAATCCGTGACTCGGCTCATTTTCTATATACGTTGATATTTTTTGATAACTTTGATTTAATACTTTGTATTGGTGCTAGACTGAAGTAATGAACAAATGTATAAAAATTGGATTTTACCTCTGTGGTATCTAATTCACATGGGAGGATTTCCGGATCCTGTCCAAGCTCATTATCTATTTTGAGGTCCCCTGAGACGATTCCACTTATTTCTGGAAGAAAAGTTTGTCTGAGTGTGTGTCCGTCAGTAGGCGTTTTTTTAAATGAAACTTTAAACTTAAGGATTTATCTTTAAAAACTGGAACTGAATAGCTTTTGGTAAATATTCATATATCGGAAGTGGATATTTTTTTGTTTTTTCCGATATTTTTAAAATATAAAAATATTACATTTTTTAAACAAAAGTTAATGGGAATGAGAAACTCAACAAGTTTTGTTTATGTTGAAAGCTTCTACCTTGTTATACATGTTGAATAGAAATTAAACACACTTATAAATTTGTATAACACGTAATTTATTTTTGTGACTTAAGTTTCGGTAACTGCACGTGCCATTTTCAAACAGAAAGTAATTTACAAAACCGATTTTAATTCTTGGATTTTCAACATATAAGTATTTTGAATATTTTTTCATTTTATGTTTTTGATCAATTTGTCTATAGTATGTAAAGAATAGCCATTTGATGTTGAGATATGTCTGATGATGTTTAATTCGTTGTCTAAATGAAGTTGTGATAGTGGGAGATAAAGAGTTCTGTGTATCGAATTAAACGTAGCCACTTTGTTTAGTGAGATGTCGTGATGTACTTGGAATAACTGAATCTGTAAATGAAGGTTCTCGAAAGATGTTGAAAGTTAATTTATTATTTGTTTTAGTAATGGGAAGGTCTAGAAAATTCTTATCAGTCTCTACGGTGAATTTAATTTTTGGATATAAGTTGTGGATGAAGTCGAGAAATTGATTGAAATGTCTGTCAGTCCCAACAAAGCAAGCCAATATATCGTCTACGTATCGGTATCAAAGTTTGATATGTTTTATTATCAAACGTTGATTTCAAAATTATTTCTGCAAGAAAAACATCATTTTGGCGAGGATGTACTCTCAGTAATACACATTACGAAGGAAGGCCCCAAGATGAATCTGTTGGAATCGCAGGAAATCCAATTCTTAACGACCAGCTTTATATATACACATCTATTTTTAATGCCCTCGTGTAATTATCGCAACTAATGATACCTGTAAAATTAGTTTTTTAAATTACTTTCTGTTTATAACAAAACAAAGTTCTAAGTGTGTTTTATTTCTGAACAATTTTTATTAGTATATATTTGTCATAAATTACTTGCCTTGTGAGAAAAAATAATAATATTAAAATTTTTGATATTTTTAGCCTATAATTAATAAACTATACGAGTTACATAAAATTTGTATAACAAATAATTATAATGAATTAAAAATTATGCAACTTATAAAGAATAATCTCTTTGCAAAATCTCATGATTTTCGATAAAAACGAAGGCAAAGTAATTATCAAATAATTAATGGTTTATAATAAATTTAAAAATACGAAAACATTTCGTAAATCTACAACAATGAGTCTTACTAAGACTACAAAACAAATTAATTTGAAACAACTACTTCTCTAGCTAATACTTCGACAGACATTGAATAATACAAATTAATTTGCGTGTTACAAATAGTACAACTATCAAAGCAACACTAGTTTGAACGTATTTCTTTCTGTAAAATGAACTAAAATTGATTTAATGTACGTTAAATAATTTGTGAGTGACTATATTATGATAAATTTCGAACAAAAAATTATAATTTTTTGTTAACGTACATTAAATCAATTTTAGTTCATTTTACAGAAAGAAATACGTTCAAACTAGTGTTGCTTTGATAGTTGTACTATTTGTAACACGCAAATTAATTTGTATTATTCAATGTCTGTCGAAGTATTAGCTAGAGAAGTAGTTGTTTCAAATTAATTTGTTTTGTAGTCTTAGTAAGACTCATTGTTGTAGATTTGCGAAATGTTTTCGTATTTTTAAATTTATTATTTAATTTTCTACAACGAACTAAAGGATTTTAATACATTTTATTATTCAATTAATGGTTTATATTAATATCAAAAGAGTCATTAGTGTTTAAATATCCATTGATTATATCAGTGGGTGTTTGTTTTGTTATTTAATGAATCAAGTTATTTTATCCTAAAAATGTCTCTAAAAATCTGCGTTGGTTCAAAAAATGACGAATGTTTTACAGTGCGTTCTTTTTCTAACGCATTTGGTTTACTTTATCAGACTGAATGTTTTTGGGTCGTTTCTCGCAATATTTTGTGACGTAGGACGGAAGATCCAACGGATGGACTATATATATTTTTTCTTGTATTTCTTTATATACTTTTGAACGTTTTACGCGAATTTCGTTGCTAAAATAATTGCGTAAGTTAATTTTTCTATGGGTTTATTTATTCTGTTTTGGGTCAATTAGAAGAGTGTAAAACAAAATTAATTTTAATTTGGTGGTCGCATAAAATTCGTTTTTTTTATAGATTGGAATTTCTTGAATTGAGGTTTCTTGGTTTGAGTGAGCAGTATTATCATCGTCTTTATTATTTTCTCTTTTTTTCTCAACCATAGTTTCTTCTGTAGGTGCTGGATTTCCAAGTCTAATTTGTTCATTATCTCAAACATTGTCTAATGGAATATTTTCAAACATATTTGGTACTATTGGATCGTTTTTATTATTATCCTGTTGTCGTAGCTCTCTGGATTGCGTTAATGTATCAAATTGATTCATATATTTTTTAAATTGTAAAATAAATCTCTTGTGTCTAAACACTTTTTTAACTTTGAAAAACACCATTTATTTAACATTGACTATAGGTTGACAACTTAACGTGCCATTGTCAAAATCAAATGTAATTTCAACAAAAATGATAGGTATTTATATAGAAATTTTTTAACAAACAGCCTTGAAAATTGGCCTGTATTTTATCAATCTGGTCGTTAATTAGGGGAATTCTGGGATTAGCGCAGGGTTTATGAATTTCCAATGATTCGAGGAGGTCCATTTTCGGTATAATATATTATGGAGAGTACATTCTCGTCAATAGAATTATTCTCGTCTATTATATGTTTGGCAAAAGTTGAGTTTTAAGTTTGTTTAAGGAAAAAAAGAGAGATGTTTGATTCCCACTAAAGTACCCTATATACACACCTTGACCATTGTGACAGGTTAATTTATAGATACCTGATATGCTAAATTTATTGCGCATGGTTTTCGAATTGAGAATTATATTTTTAATATTTGAACTGGATTTAATGTAAAATATTCTTAATTTTGAGAATACTAACGTTACCAAAATATAACAAAGGCATATATTTTTTAATTTGCAGCAAGTGGGTCGGCAACAAATAAGAATTTTCTGATTTTTCACATTTCATTTTTTTTTAAATATTTTTTCAACAATACTGCTATTATATACTATGTTTTAATGCTATACTTATAATTAAAAAAATATTTCTGGCTGTGTCCTATAAGGGAAAACTTAATGCGCTGTGGATCATTAAATTGATTGCAGCCAGTTTATGTTTATGAGGGTGTCTAGAATAGTTTGGGATATCGGAATCAATAAAGGATGGCTTTCTATAAATATTGAATAAGAGATTATTCTTAGATTTTGTAATAAATAGATCTAAATATTTAATATTGTTATTGGTTTCTGGCTCTACAATAATTTTAATTCTTAGATCGAAGTTGTTAATAAAATCTAAGAAATGAGTTAGTTGTGTATCACTACCTATAAATATCCAACTTTTCCAAACATCCAACACACGAGAATCATTCCCATTTCCGCGCTAATCCGGGAACTGCCCTAATTAACCACCAGATTTACTTAACATACTCCAATTTTCAAAGCTGTTTGTTATGATTTATGTATAAACTTAATTTTTATGAACCCTTCATTACTCAAATAATATCTCAAATTTTATGACACGTTGGGCAATAATAATTCCTCTAAAAATATCAATAATAAGAATAAACTCATAATATATAGAATTGTTAGACTTTTTTATATACAAAATGTATATACATAAGGACAACGTTAACATTTTAGACAGCATCCTGAAACCAATTACAAATTAGCCATCTACAACTTATATATTAAACTATTGGTATGCAATTCCAAAAATTACTCTTTTTGGTTGTATTTTACTATATAGTGTAGGAAGATATTACAAAAATTAAAATCTACCTGTTAATAAGAGATGTATTACCTTTCTTTAATATATAGTTTATTCTGTACTAAAAAGCTCGGAGCTATCATGACTAAAACGAAATTATTTTTAAAGAATATACTGGGTCGTATAAAAAGTCTCCGCGGTTTTTTCGTACATATTTGAACAAAATGAACATCAAGTACATATTGACCATTAATATCTTTGACCTAATGCCATTTATATAGTAATTTCATAATTCCATTGGTGTAGAACTCCTGTAGTTTATCGGCGAAAAACTACTAATTTTTAACGGAGCTTCGACGGCCAATTTTTTACCATTAAGGGCTTTTTGCAGAGATCGAAACAGATGATAGTCATACGGTGCAAGGTCCGTGCTGCACGGTGGATGCATCAAAATTCCCAACCAAGTTCCGTCAATTTGTTCCGAGTCATCAAAGATGTGTGTGTCTCTGCATTGTCATGTTGGCCAATTCTGGTCTCTTTTCTTTGATTGCTTTGTTCCAACGGTCGAGTTGTGCATAGTACAGGACCAAATTGATAGTTTAGCCAGGTTGTAACAGCTCATAATAGACAATTCCCTTCCAGTCCCTCCAAACACTCAAAAGACGCTCTTTTGTCGGCAATTTAGGCTTTGAAGTTGTTTGCGGAGGCTCGCCAGCCTTTGACCACGATCTCTTGCGTTGGATGTTTTCGTATTTTCGCTGAATTAGAAAATACAACTAGCAGCAATTAGTCTATAAATTGAGAAAACACAAACATTTTTACACTCATTATTATTTAAAATGGCATTAAAAATGAAAAGACTTACTAATTTTAAGAGCTTTACAGTTTAAAGGATTAGAGTTCAATATATTGAGAATTTGTAATAAAGAACAAAACCTCATCTCATCTTTGATAAATTTATTAATAACTTGTAGCAAGATTCAATAGTTGAACTGCTAGAAATTATTTTTAAAAGTGTATCTTTAAGGTCACATCTATTGCCTAATAGTGCGCTAGATTTTCTTAAATGAAATGGATAACCCCCGATAATTACAGGAAACGATCAATAGCAACAGTTATAATTATAACTAAAAACCCTGTCGGCAACAGACAGTGACTGGTTTCGATCTATTTTGGATCTCATTAATGTAGCACAGTTGAATACAGGGAATCTGTTCAAAAATAGCATACTAGATAATGACTCAAAGCAGAAAAACACTTACAACATTAAGAAATAAACTAGAGAAGGAAATATAAAAATAAATAGAGAGAAATCAAAATGATATCAAGGCATGAAATATACAATATTATATACAGGGCGAAGCATCGTAAGCAAGAAAAGTTCAGGAAAATCATCATGTTTCCTGTAGGTAGATGGCTAGGGAACTCAAAATTCGTCAGTCTTTAGTGTCAAAAATCCTTAGACCGCAAAAATTGCATCCTCCAGGAACTCACCGAAGATTATTCGAATAGAAGACTCCAGGTTTGCAAAAAAATATGGATCTATTAGATAGAAAAATTCTAAACATTGATCACATCTTGTTTTCTGATAAATCAACGTTTATGTTAAATGATAAGGTAAATCGTCAAAATTACTCTTATTGGGCAGACAAGAACCCACACTGGATGAGGGAATGCCACACTCAATATCCAGAAAAAGTTAATGTTTGGGCAGGGATTGTTGGCGATCGAGTTATAGGACCAATTTACTTCCAAAACAATGGAGCGGGATATTTACAATTCTCGGTGGAAGAGCTAATTCCGAGTTTGGCTATTTTGTTCCCTTGCCCTGTAGAAGCTGACGTCCCGAATAGAAACATCTGGTTTCAACAGGATAGTGCGTCTCCCCATTTTGCAAGGCTTGTCTGTGGGTACCTGGATAATGTATTTCCACGAAGATGGTTTGGCAGAAGAGGACCAGTTAAATGGCCACCTAGGTCTTCGGATTTAACACGTATAGACTTTCTCTTTAAAAACTCTTTAAAAACAAAGTTTTTAAGACCAAACCGGAAAATATTGAGGAGCTGAAAGAACGAATAAGACAGAAGTATAGGCTAATTTCCCCCGAAGTAATTAAAAATGTTCTAAACGAGTTTCAGTTGCGTTTAGGGTATTGTCAGTTAGAAAATGAATAACAATTTGAGCATTTATTAAAGAAAGACTATTAAGTTGAATTAATTTTTTAAATTTGATAATCTTGCAAATGACAGGAAATAAAAATTTGAAATTTAGCACACATGTGTAACTTGATAAAAATAAGGTTGCCATTAAAGAAAATAATCTCATATTTGGGACACGCTATATACAATTTTATTACATAAAAAAGCACAATTTAAAATACTAGTCGACCTATCCTAGCGTATTTTCAAAAAATAAACTTTCTATGATTTACTGAATTTATTCCATGTTAGAGACACGCACTGTATAATATATCTCAGGATATTATAACACTAAATTTTAAAAAAAGACGGCGAGTTAAATCACAAAATAGGAATAACAGTTTATGACAATAAGAATATTTTTTATTTTTTTAGGAAGAAATAAAAAATAAACCAAAAATAGGCAAAATAAACGTCTTTGAAAAATAAATTTTAAAATATAGCCTGATAAATTTGAATTTCTAAAAAAAGAAGTCTTCTATCTAAGATTCGTCGTAACATCTGATGGTGTGAAACTGAATCCAGATAAATTTCGATAAATAAAAAATTATCCTTACCAAAAATCCAAAATCAACTTAAGATCTTTCCAAGTCTTCTAGATTATTACAAAAAAAATGTAAAAGACGAATAACGAAACCACGTAC